>LR738715.1:531078927-531159921 GCA_902687465.1 Secale cereale
CTAGTAGTGTCACTGACCATTGGGCCCCACTGGTCAGGTTTGACTGGACCAGCCCCTGTTGACTTGCTGACGTCATGATGACGCAGTGCTGACGCAGTAAAGCTTTTCTGGAATTAAAATAAATCAGAAAGGTTTAGAAATTCCAGAAAATGCTTTAAACTTCTAAAAATCATATAAAATCAACCGTAGCTCAGATGAAAATAATTTATATATGAAAAATGATCAGAAAAATATGAGGAATCTGTTTATGGCGTTTTCATGCATGTTTGACCAAGTTAAACCTGCTGTACAGGTCAAATCAATTAAATGACAATTAAATAATCACATATGGAGTTTGAATTTGAATCTTTGGTTCAAACCAACTTCATTTAATATGGTTACTAGTTGCATTAGCTCAATCAACAACATATTGCCATGTCATGATCATGCATCATATTGTCGCATTGCATTGATTGTGTTCTTTCTCTATTGCCGGTGTTTATCCCCTTTCAGTAGACGTGTTCCGACGATGTGATCGATGACACCGACGAAGACCCAATGATATCTTCCGAAGTGCCAGGTAAGCAAAACCCCATTGAGCATTCCGATACAATCCCACTCTCTCGCTCTTGCTCTCTTTTACTGCATTAGGACAACAACACTTCAATTGTTACCTGCTACGGTAGTTGAACCCCTTTCCACTGCATGACCCGTCATTGCCACAGTAAATAGTTGGAACCCACTAGTATGAGTAGGAGTTTTTTGAGCCATGTTGTGCCTACTCATTGATGCTTTCTGGTTATGCCTGCTATTGCTTAGAGTTGTGTCAGGTCTGATTCATCGGGGATGAATTGGAATGGTGTTGAACATGTCCTAATGTGTGTGAGCTAAGTGTGTGAACACGATTTGGTAAAGGTAGCGATGAGAGGCCATGTAGGAGTACATGGTGGGTTGTCTCATTGAAACCGTCCTCAAGAACTGAGTTCTGTGTTGGTTGATCCATGAAACAGCTACTACCACACATTGGGCCCTGAAATATGACTCCGCTCGACTTATTGACTGCCCATGTTCTCTGTCCAGGAGTTGCAACTAGTTTCTGGTGTTTGTAGTTTACTGGAGGTCGTGCGTAGTGCTGACCCTCGGGGTGGGCTCTGATGCGGCAGGTACATAGCACGGTGTACCGGTCGCCCGTTTGGTGACGCGGGAACCCTGTACACATCGTTTGGGGCCGTGAGCGACACCCCGGCCGGATCTCCCCACGGATGGAACCCAAATAGGCGATAAACCTGGACGAGAGACTTGAGTGGTTGGTTAGGTCGTGGTCTACACCCACGTTGGCTTTCGCTTGAAGTCTGCCGAGCACATGTCGTGAGCAGACGCTAAGTGGTGGAAACATGTGTGAAGAAGTACACCCCTGCAGGGTTATATATGATCTATTCGAATAGCCGTGTCCGTGGTAAGGGACTTCTGGGTTACCTCTACAGTTCATAGACAAGTGAAAGTGGATACTCTAAAACGCGCAAGATAAGCGTGAGTGCTATGGATGGCCTTCTCGTAGGGAGACGGGAGCGGGTCCATAGTGGTGTATTGATTGGTGAATATGTGGACTCGTGTGCGCCACCTTAAAAGAGTTACTTGCAATCATAGTTCAGGATAGCCACCGAGTCAAAGCTGGCTTGCTGCAGTCAAAATCCACCACCTCTTTGTTGATACTGATGCATATGTAGCCACTTCTTATGTAAGTCTTGCTGAGTACCTTTGTACTCACATTTGCTTAATTTATGTTTTCTAGAGAGACCTCAGTCTCGCTAGTGGTTCAGCGTGGACTTTGACGTTTAGCTTGTTACCTCAGCTACGATCTTGTACCCTTGGGAGGGTCTTGTAGATAGTCAGGCTTCTCGGCCTTTTTCATTTGTAGTTGTCTGTACTCAGACATGTTTTGCTTCTGTTGCCTGTATGCTCTGTATGTTGGGTCATATGACCTCTGTTTGTAATAAATGCTATGATGGCTCTTCTGGGTCTATATCTATATGAGTTGTTGAGTTATGTTGTGATGCCATGTTGTACAACACATACTTGCATGTTATGCGTATGTGTAATGTGTATTGCTATGTGTGGGATTCGACACCTAGTTGTTTACCTTTGGTAGCCTATCTTACAGGGAAGTGTCTCCTAGTGCTTCCACCTAGCCTTGGTAGCTTGCTACTGCTCCATAACACTTAGGCTGGCCGGCATTTGTCCTTCTTCGTTCCTGTGTCTGTCCCTTAGGGGAAATGTCACGCGTTGTTCCTTTAAGTCCTTGTAGCTTGCTACGACTTGGGTTCATACATTGATGACCGACACGTTCGTTGATGGGTCATGTATGCCTGTCTCTGTAATTTAGTGCCACTTTTGGTTTATAACTAGTCATGTCGGCCCGGGTTCTCTGTCATATGGATGCTAGCGACACTATCATATACGTGTGCCAAAATGCGCAAACGGTCCCGGGCCAGGTAAGGTGGCACCCGTGGGGATACCGTGCGTGAGGCCGCAAAGTGATATGATGTGTTACACGCTAGACCTGTGTGACTTAGGATCGGGGTCCCGACACCCACGTAACCAGAGGTGGTGGGTGTCGTTGTCAAAACCGGCATATCTCGGGTAGGGGTCCCGAACTGTGCGTATAAGGATTTAAGGTAACAGGAGGCAGGGGACACTTTGTTTACCTAGTTTTGGGCCCTCTTGATGGAGGTAATACCCTACTTCCTGCTAGATTAACTTTGATGAGTATAGGGGTTACAAGAGTTGATGTACCTCGAGATCAAGATGACTAAACCCTAGATGTCTAGTCTGTATGATTATGAATGCCTCTACGGACTAAACCCTCCAGTTTATATAGACACCGGAGGAGGCTAGTGTATCTACATAGTCGGTTTACAGAGAAAGGAATCTTCATATCCACACGTCAAGCTTGCCTTCCACGCAAAGGAGAGTCCCATCCAGACACAGGGGAGAGTCTTCCATCTTGTACCTTCATGGCCCATTAGTCCGGCCCGTATTACGTAGCCCGGACGCTCGAGGACCCCATAGTCCAGGACTCCCTCAGTAGCCCCTGAACCAGGCTACAATGGCGATGTGTCCGGCACGCAGATTGTCTTCGGCATTGCAAGGCGGGTTCATCCTCCGAATACTTCAGGATAGCTGATCAACATTTAGCTATGTCCGGCTCTGTTCAGACAATTACAACCCACTACCACAAGAGTATTACACTTAGTTTAGAAAACATAATATGTCTCTACTGACAGCTTTTGCAGGAGAGATGTCAAGTCTTGCCTTTCCAACAATTCGAATCATTTTTCAACTTTCCGTTTCACATTTCAAGACGCTACTTCTGGTGACACGTCTTCTCAAAACAGAGACCATGTCCCGTTATCACGGGATTTTCATCCACACGGGCTTGGGTAATCCAACCGTGCCGCCCGCACGACTCCTTCAGAATAGGCGAGTTTTATGGCTCGTGGGACGGACGCTCAATATTCCAGGCCCTTATAAGGGGATAATAATCCGCCTTTTCATCCCACGCCTTTCTTCTTCCTCAGCCCATTCGCCCTCGAGCTCCAGCACCCGAGCTTCGATTCCCCCCGTCCCCAGAAGACACTCTGGCCATGTCTGGGTCCGAATCGCAGGGCAAGTGGATGCCCTCCTCCGTCACGGAGGAGAACATCAAAGAGCTCCGGGAAGCGGGGTATTTAGCCGAGGCAATCGCCCATCGGCTTCCAGCCAAGAAACAGATCATTCCCACTCCGAAGCCCCATGAGAGGGTAGTATTCATTCCCCATTTCCTTCGCGGACTAGGGTTTCCCCTCCATCCTTTTGTCCACGACCTTATGATTTACTACGAATTAGATTTCTATGATCTAGCCCCAAATTCCTCCCTCAACATCTCGGCGTTCGTCGTAGTGTGCGAGGCATTTCTTCGCATTCGTCCCCACTTCAGCCTTTGGCACATGTTTTCAATGTGAAGCCAAAAGTGTTGGACGGGCAACACGCGGAGTGCAGTGGCGCCATGGTGAGCAAAATCCCCAATGTCACTTGGCTTAAAGGCACCTTCGTGGAGACCGTGAAGGTGTGGCAGGAGGAGTGGTTCTATGTCACGGAACCCCGTGACTCCACATGGGCCGCCCGTCCCGAATTTAAGTCCGGGCCTCCACTGCGGCTGACATCCTGGCTCAATAAGGGCCTGGACTGGGCATCATCTGATGAAGTGACGATGCTACAGAAGTGCATCAAGAACATGGTAGACAAAGATACCAGTCTAGCTAGCGTGATCCAGATAATGCTTTTCCACCGGATTCTGCCTTGCCAGGACCGGACTCAGCGCATGTGGGAGTTTGATCCGGCTGATCCTCGGACACTACAGAGATTATTCGGCCCGAAGCATGAAGATATGTGGAAACTGATGTTCAAGACCCAAAAGAAGTGGCCGAAGACAACCGAAGACCTCGCCCTACGCAGTATCTCTCGTAAGTTTCCATGATAAATTTACTATTGGTGGACGAAGAAAGCGGAGCGGGTCCACTGTCCGACTCCGCTACCCGAAGACCCAGACATCCCACTGCAAATGAGGATTCTGGTTCCGGCGCCATATAAGGCGCCGGAAAAGAAGGCCAAGAAGAAGGGCCAGGAGGATAAAAGCAGCCTCCACCGTAAACATGCTTCGGACGTAGTGTTCGAGGACGCCGAGACTCACTCCTCCCCTGACGAAGATGAAGAGGAGGAAGAAGAGAGTAATTCTCCCATTAAGAGGGGAAAGAAGAAAAGGGGGGTGTATGCTGATCCGGAGGCGGAGACGCCCAAGAAAAGAAGTATCCCCCTTACGGATGACTCCAAATCGGGCGCCGATGAGTGGCGCCCTAGGTCCAAGCCCCTGGCCGAATCGTAAGGGCCCCTGAAGGTATTCACACTTATATACTTTTCAGCTTTGTGATTGTAATGTACTGTTATATGTGCTGCAGTTCGGCTCTCATCCGCCCCCAGCGATCCTAGTCTTCGGGGAATTTGCTGGATCCAAATGTGATGGATAGCGAGTCGCCTCCACCGGCCTTCTCCCCCAATGCCTCGGATAATGATGAAGTGCTATCCCGAAGGATCGTTCCGGGTCAGGGAGAGGCGCGGGAAGTCGTCGAGGTGGCACCAGAGGGCCATACCTCTGTTGCCGAAGACCCGGGAGAGCCGGCCCCGACAAAGATTGGCGATAGGGGCCATGCCCAGTTCGGTCCGCAGCCGGACAGTATTTCGAAGGCCCATGTGACTCCGGAATTAGGGGAGCAACCTCCTTTGAAAGAAAGGAGTGCGCAAATTCTGCTGGTGCCCTGTGTCAATCCGGAGGCGCCGGACACATTGACGGAAGCCCTTCAAAGTGTCGTCATTGTGGAAGAACACAATACCCTTACGGGCATGGTGGTTGAAAGAATTCGGTCCGCCAAGAGCGGATTGAATGAGGCTTATACTAGCCATCTGAGAGGCTTTGAGGTACGTAATATAATAACATTTGGCTATGTGTGACAAAGGTGTTTGTGTATAGATAGTAACCCCTGAGACTCTGTTCGCCGTTCGCGAAGAAAGGCCGAGTAGAGGATCTAAATACTCGTACAGGAGATTAACAGACATGTCTATCTGAATAAAACAGGCTGCAATGCACGTGTCAGCTTCCCATGACGCCGAAGCGTCTGAGCTGAGGCGAAAGTTGGACTAACGACAAGGTATGAAATACCAAATATGTATCTGAAATAACCTCAGTCATAATTTGTCATTTGAGTGAGCGCTATAACTCTGCTCACAGCTGACGCTTCTGAAGTCGAGACCCTTAAGAGTGCCCTGGTCGAGGCAAAGTAAAAGGCGGAGGAGGAACGAGCCGCCCGCCTGAAGCATGAGTCAAGGGTGGAGGAAGTCCGGCAGGAGCTCAAGGATGCTATCAGAAAATGTGAGTCCTTAGAGCGTGAAGTGTCGGATCAAAAATCCGAACTTGCTAAGGCTCTCCAAAATTCTTATGCGGCCCGGACTGAAGCTCAAAACACTTGTAGGGAGATCCATGAGGCAAGGCAAATTGCGGCTGGTAAGGCCTTTAATATGCAGAGCAATTTTGTGAGGAAGAAATACATTTTACTGACCCGGATTTGGAGTTCCCCAAGAGCATTTGCGGACCTACCCCGGAGTGTTGCCAATGCTGCGGAGTTCTTCCGAGCCGAAGAGGGGAGCTCAACAGAAAAACTGTTCTGGTCACAGTATCTAGCGCCCGAGCATCCTGTACCCCTCAGCGACCAGTTGAAGCAGTTGTCCAAACTGCATAGGATGGTTGGATTGGTCATGAGGGATTTTATAATCCGTTTGTGGCCTGCCGAGCCCATACCCAGTCGATATTTTGGGCTTGTGAGGCGGCTGATCAGTGCTTGCCCTTGGCTTGATGCCGTGAAGCGGTCGGCCTGCATCGAGGGTGCGCAGATGGCCTATGCCCGCGTCTAGGTTCAGTTGGCGAAGATGGACACCGTCAAGCTAGCAACCGAGGGGCCGCCCGCAGTCAAAGAGCACCGCACGCTGGAGCGGTATTTCAATGATGTCCTAGAGGGACCCCGCATTGTAGAGGGCCAATGTTTGAAGGACATTATTTTTGTATGAATGTGTCCGCGTCGTCCAATTCTGCATTATGAAAACAAGGCTTATGTGTGATATGTTATTTTGTTTTAATTTGACATATTTCCTCCTGTGCGGTTGTTTACAATATCCGTGAGTTGGCTAGTCGTCAGCTTCATCCCCCACATAGGTAGTACGGGGGTGTTCGGGATAGCACCTCAACACACTTGACCGAGCGATTTGGTCCGTAAAGGAGGGGTTAATGTGGCGAACCAGGCAATCGTACTATATGGCTTTATCGCTCTCACTTAGCCATAGATGTTTTATGATTAAATTACGGGCAAAACCCCTGGTATTTTTCGATTATCCGAACTTGGGTGCTGTAAACGCCTGGCCGAACGGAGGCCGGCCCCTCGCGTATTGCGGAAAGAAATCGCAAAAGATTTGTAGTCACCGGATAGCTGACCAGCTCTCGCCGCATCATGACAGTCAATTTTTGGCTTTCTATACTGAGGTGCTTGACCGAATGAACCAGAAACACAATCGCAGTAGTTCTCCCTTTACTACCTTAGCCGAACAAGCGGAACGTAAGGTAGCAACCACAGGAGCCGGGCAACCCAACTATTGACCAAATACATGATTTGGAGCCGATTCATATAATGCTATATTTGGGACGCCGAATTGCACTATAAAAGTGTTCGGAATTTTGTTTTGTAATAAAAGGATGTACGTGGCTTTAAAATATACCCTGGCGATTTAAGTCGTACCGAGGCATACATGACAATCAGACAGAAATAGGGAAACATAGATTAAAAGATAGGCCAATAGGCCAGGACCTGTTTCCATTACAGTCTGAATGATAGGTCAAAACATATTGGTACAAATAGGTGCACAAGGCTATTTTACATGCCGAGCACGCGGGAAGGCTGTGCGTGGGTTTTTGCAAACGGTCAAGGCGGTCTTTAGAGACCCTTTGAGGTACTCTGTCGTGTTGCTTTTCTCCTTGTTGTACCGTCCTTCGAGAGGATCACTCGGCGTTGTCGAGATAGGCCTTGAGGAGAGGCCTGAGCAACGTTGAAAAGGTGACACGGGTTGTAAGGAACGTGCAAAAAGGTAGAGTTTAAAAGAAAAAAGGTGAAATATGAGTGTCCGTATATGGTCTAGCTGTATTGTGGACTTTATCCTCCTTGTGCCTCTGTCTTCGCCCATGGTATTTTTAGCGCGTAGTTATGTACGCGTGGCACATAGGCCGCGATTAGGTTGGGGCTGAGATAGAGGCCGAATTGCTAACTGAGCTCCTGACGAGCTGGGTTGTCGCTCTGCGGTGTAGTCCGGACTCGTTTAGTAGTGTCCAGGAGCTTGGCCACCGACGTCGCGTTCGGCTTGATTAGGCCTCCCTAAACTTCTACTGCCAGCGTCGCGGTGTGCTCCTCGGTACGGACGGAAAGCTCTGTGTTTCCACTGACTCTTATAACACCACGGGGGCCAGACATCTTGAGTTTGAGGTAAGCATAGTGCAGGACCGCCTTAAAGTGAGCGAACGCAGTTTTTCCGAGCAGTGCATGATATCCACTGCGTAAGGGGACAATGTCGGAGATCAAGTCCTCGCTTCAAAAATTGTCCGACGAACCGAAGACGGCCAGCGGGCCTCTACACCAGGTATTACTCCTTTAAAGGTAGTTTTGGTGGGCTTGATCCTTGATGGATCAATACCCATCTTGCCGACTGTGTCCTGATAGAGCAGGTTAAGGCTGCTGCCGCCATCCAGAGGATTCACGTCAGGTGCAATCCATCGATGATTGGATCGAGGACTAGTGTAGCCGAGCCTCCCTGACGGATGCTGGTCGGATGGTCCCTACGATCAAAAGTGATCGGACAGGATGACCATCGGTTGAATTTAGGGGCGGCTGGCTCTACCGCGTAGACGTCCCTTAACGCTCGCTTGCACTCCCGCTTGGGGATGTGGGTGGCATATATCATGTTCAACATTTTGACTTCGGGGGAAATTTCTTCTTACCCCCTATTTTTGGTGGACGCGGCTCATCATAGTCGTCGTCCTCGCTGGGTGACCCTTTCTCCCTCTGTTCGGTGTTTAACTTACCGGTCTGTTTGAAGACCCAACAACTTTGGTTGGTGTGGTTTCCAGGCTTGTTAGGGGTGCCATGAGTCTGGCAGGGTCGGTCGAGTATTTGGTCCAAGTTGGATGAGCCTTCTCTATTTCTTTTGAATGGCCTCTTCCGCTGATCGGACTTGGAGCCGCTGAATCCGGCGTTGACTGATGTGTCTTTGGTATTGTCGGTGTTGCTTTGGTTCTTATGCTTGTTGCGTCGGGTCCTATCGTTGTTATTTTTAGCTTCGGAAGTGCCCGCCTCACTTGTATTATTACCGCTACGGGCTAACCAGCTGTCTTCGCCTGCGCAAAAGCGGGTCATGAGCATCGTAAGGGCTACCATGGATTTTGGCTTTTCTTAGTCGAGGTGTCGGGTGAGCCATTCATCGTGAATGCTATGTTTGAAGGCTGCTAGGGCTTTGGCATCTAGACAATCGACAATCTAGTTCTTTTTAATGAGAAACCTAGTCCAGAATTTTCTGGCGGACACTCCGGGCTGCTGCACGATGTGACTGAGGTCTTCGGCATCTGTAGGCCGAACATAGGTGCCTTGGAAGTTGTCTGTAAGGGCATCCTCTAGGTCTTCCGAGCATCCAATAGAATTTTCTAGAAGGTTGTTTAACCAGTGTCGAGCTGGCCCCTTAAGTTTTAGGGGAAGGTATTTGATGGCGTGTATATCGTCACTGCGAGCCATTTGAATGTGGAGAAGAAAATCTTCAATCCACACTATGGAATCTGTTGTGCCATCATATGATTCGATGTTCACGGGTTTAAACCCTTCTAGGAACTAGTGCTCCATTACCTCATCGGTGAAGTATAGGAGGTGCGAGGCACCTCTATATCGGGCCATGTCATGGCGCAATTCGAATGAAGTCCATGTGCGGTTTTCGGCCCGGGCGTGGTTTTGCTTGTCTTGCCAGGATTGGTAACCGTCCTCGCGTGTCGGACCGCGCCCCCGCGATCCATAAATGGATCTGGTCTGACCTGCTCTATTCTCCAAGTCCTGTCGTAGGTCGTATGAGTATCCCCAAGGTGTTGTTCATCTGCCTTTACGGCGAGGTGGTGCAGGCTGGTATTCGGCGTGAGTTGCTGTTCTATACCGGCCGCGTGGCGGTCGGTCAGGTTCGTCAGCCGCATTACTAGCGGGTGGCGCTTCGTCGTCGAATTGGGGTAACAGCTTACGCTTCAAGTTGTCACATCCCTAGTTTAGCACTTGCATTAGGGCTAGCTAGAGTGTGCATCATGTTTACTTATAAAAGAAACTTGAAATGGGAATGACAGAAACCCCAGCACCCCTCTTCTAACAACTAGGGTTTGATAAAATATTTTCCAATGTACCCAAAATGCCCTTCAAAAATGTTCATCATTTCTGCCTTGGTCTCAGACCTTTGCTAAAAATGGTGCACAATTTTCTAGGACATCCAAGGGCTCTGGATTAAATCATATGGTATTTGTGTTTGGGCATTTAAATGCTATAAAATATTTTAAATGCTCAAATAATCATGAACTATAATGTTCCATACTGTTCATATTATATACAGTGGGCATGACAACTTTCATGAGTTATAAAAATGTTCTAGCATTTTTATTAATTAAACAAAGTTGCAAAACAAATGAAACAGAAAAGAAATAGGAAAGAAAAGAAAGAGAGAAAGGACTTACCTCGGGCCCAGCACTGTAGCAGGCCGGCCCAGCCCACCAGCCCCGTTCTGTCGCCTTCCTCCTCGCGCCAGAAGGCAGCGCGCGTGGCCGCCGCGCGCCGGCACGCGCTCGGCCACCTCCACCCTGCCTGCCTGCCTCCCGACGGCCTGGACGTCTCCTGGCGTCGCCACGCAGCTGCCCTGACCCCTCTCGCACTTTCCCCTCGTCCCAATCGCCTCCCCTAGCTCTCTCCCTCTCACCACCGAGCCGCCCGTCGCCGCCGCTCGCCGTTGCCGCACCTAGACCCTCCCCCTCGTCCCATGACCGTGTCCAAAAGGTTCGTCGCAATGCCCTCTACCTCCTCGCTAAGCCACGGATCGCCGGGAGCCCTGCAACGCCTTCACGCCGCCGTCCCCAACCTCGGATCGTCGGAGCACCTCGCCGTTGATTAAGAAGCTGCAGCGCGTCCCCGACCTCTCCGCCGAGCTCGTTAGCACCGCTGTGAGCTCCTACGCCGAACCCCTCTCTTCTCCACTTCGTTTGCGCCGTGTAGCCGCCGCTCCGTTGATCACCGAAACTCACAGCCGCCGTGCTCGTCGCCGGCAATGCTCCGGTGACCATTTGGTCACTGGCACATGTCCATCTCGCTCGCCGCAGCACGTAGACGAGCTAGGTACTACGCACACATCGCCTAGGCCACTGCAGCCGCGTCTCCACACACGCCCGAACGCCGGCGCCGCCGTCGAGGTCGTTGCCGTCGTCTCCGGCCACCACAGGTCCGGCGACCACCACCGTTCGACGCACCTCGGCAAGGGCTCTCCAACGCGCCCAACCGCAGCTCGAACCTTGCCCTGTGGACGTTTTCCAAAGCACGCCGCCGTGTCTGGCCTCGGCGGCGTCACTTCGCCGGCGAGTTTGACTCGTTTGACCGGGGGGTTGACCACCCCTGGGTCACTGACGTGTGGGCCACCCTTTTCCTAATTAGCTAGTTTAATTAATTAAATGTTAATTTAATTAGTTAGTTAGTTTAGTCACTGACCCGTGGGCCCAGACCCCACTGACAGCTAATTAGTTCACTAATTAATTTTGTTAGTTAGCTATGACACTGACATGCCGGGCCCACATGTCATGTTTGACTTGGACTAGCTCCTGTTGACTGACTGATGTCAGCATGATGTCATGCTGATGCAGTAAAGGTTTTTCTGGGATTTTTAGATTTAAAAATAATTCAGGAAATTCCAGAAAATGCCTAAACTTCAAAAAATCATATAAATTCAACAGTAGTTCAGATGGAAAATATTTATATATGAAAAATGATCAGAAAAATCCAATCTTTCCAATGGCACTGGTTTCATCCATGTTTGAGCAAGTTAACCTTGCAGCATACATTAAAACATGATAATGTACTTATTTAAATAATAGCTAAAGTGCCAATTTGAATCTTTGATTCAAATAGGCTCGAACCCCTCTGGTTATAGTTGCATTAGCCCAACACACATGCATCTTTCCATGTCATGAGCATGCATCATATTGTTGCATTTCGTTGTTTAATGATTGTATCGCCGGTATTCTCTGTGTTAGGTCCTGCTCCCGAGGATACTGCTGCGTATCCAGTTGAAGAGCAGTACCCGACAACCACTTTGTCAGGCAAGCATTCATTGATCATTCCGATACAAACCCAATCTTCTCGCTCCTGCTCTCTTTTACTGCATTAAGGCAACAGCGTGTGAACTGCTACTTGCTGCGGTAGTTGAACCCTATTCCCTTGCATGACCTGTCATTGCCAAAGTAAATAGTTGAAACCCACTAGCATGTGTAGGAGTTGATTGAGCCATGTGATGTGTGATCCACCATGCTATTTGTTTATGTTGCCTGCCATGCTTAGAGTTGTGTCTGGTCTGGTTCATCTGGGTGATGGATCAGAGTGAAATGATCATACTGATAAAGAGAAGGAAGTGTGGAATACGCTTGGTAAAGGTATCGATGAAAGGCCATGTAGGAGTACATGCTGGGTTGTTTCATTGGAATCGTCCATAGGACCCGAGATCTGTATTGGTGATTCAAGTTACAGCTACTACCACACATTGGGATCCTTAATTGACCCTCTCGGCTTATTAATTACCCTCGATATCTGTCCAGGAGTTGCAACTAGTTTCTGGTGTTTATAGCTTACTGGAGGTCGTGCACAGTGCTGACCCTCGGGGTGGGTTGTGATGCGACATGTACGTGGCACGGTGTACCGGTTGCCCGTTTGGTGACTTGGGAACCCTGTACACATCGTTTGGGGCCGTGAGCAACACCCCGGCCGGATCTCCCCACGGATGGAACCCAAATAGGCGATAAACCTGGACGAGAGACTTGAGTAGTTAGTCAGGTCATGGCCGACACCCTCGCTGGGCTTCCGCTTGAAGGTTGCCGAGTACACATCGAGTAAACGGCGATAAGTGGTGGGAGCGTGTGTGAAGAGGTACACCCCTGCAGGGTTATCAATCTATTCGAATAGCCGTTGTTCGCGGTACGGACTACTTGGTTACTCTTACAGTTCGTAGAAAAGATGATGGATACTACTAAAAGCCTCAAGATAAGTGTGAGTGTCGTGGATGGCCCTTCCGTAGGATGACGGAAGAGGATCCTCGGTAGTGTATTGTTGTGGTGAGTAGAGGACTCGTGTTCGTAATAACATCTTGCAATCAGTTGAGAGTTGTAGTATAGGTTAGCCAATAGTCAAAGCTGGCTTTCTGCTATAAACTCCACTGCCCCCTGTTGATAATGTTGCATGTATGCTAGGTTCTGTGGTAAGACTTGCTGAGTACCTTTGTACTCATGTTTGCTTAATAACTGTTGCAGAGGAGAACCCTGCCCCTGCTGATGGGTTCTACATAAACATTGACGTCGACGAGTAGCTTGACACCCAGATGGAGATCTGGAGCTTGTGAAGGGCCTTGTAGATAGTCAGGCTACACCAAGCCTGTTTTATTTTCTAAGTTGTCTGTACTCAGACATGTAGATTCCGCTTGTGCTTGTATGACTGTATGACTTGAGTGTTGGGTCATGTGACCCCTACCTGTATGGATATGTTATGTATGGCTCTTGGAGCCTTTTAAATAAAGTACTTTGAGTCATAGAGTTCTGTTGTGATGCAATGTTGTATTTGCACATATTGAGCATATTGTGTGTATGGTTGAAATGCTTGGTATGTGTGGGATCCGACACCTAGTTGTTTTCCTTTGGTAGCCTACCTTACAGGGAAATGCCTCCTAGTGATTCTAATGAGCCTTGGTAGCTTGCTACTGCTCGGAACACGTAGGCTGGCCGGCATGTGTCTGTAACACCCCAAAATTTTAACCACATTTTTATTAAATAAAATTTGGCTAGAAATAAATTTTTTGTATTATATTAGGTTCTTTAATCATTTTTTTAAGCCTCTCCTATACCTGTCCTTCAAAAATCTTCTCTTCATATAGTAAAATTTTTGGAAATAATTTTGTGGGCTCTGGTTGTGTCTTGGGTCATTTCATTATTTGTTTGATAACATTAGAAATTATTTTTCATAATAAAATTTTGCCTTAGGAAACTCTTTTAATAGCTTTTGCAGTGTTTTAACTGCTTCTGTTGCACTAATACTATTTTAAATAATTCTCTAAAAATTCCACCATAATTCTGAGAGGTCCTGTGATGCCTATATGTCACTTTGGTGCAAAAACCCAACTTGGTGTTTTGCAAATTTTGAGTGAACCATCCTCTTTTTCATTTCTGTCCATCTTCTAGGTTTCTACTACAACCCTATTATTTCTTGCTCCAAAAATTCTGAGCCTTGACCATCTTCTTGTTCTTCCAACCAAAACCTTAACTCCAGAAGATCAGCTCCATTAGCATCTTTTAGACCCACCAAATACCCCTCTGAATATTCAGCCCAGAACTAAATTTCCGTAAAACTTGCACTAGCCAGTATTTCCTTTTCCCATAATAACTTCACCATAATCTCTACCATCTAAAGAGACCTCATCCTGCCAAGTTTCTCATCCAGAAAGATCACCTAGGTCACCCTAACATTCTGTCGAGCACCTTGAGCTCATGACAGAAGTTGGGCACCTTTTTGGATTGCACTAGATACTAGCCCCTCTCCCCAAAACACCATGTCCATCACTTCTACTATGTCTAGAGGCACCATCCTGTTATTTGTCAACTTGTTTGGGTCCCTGTAGATGCCATTGGCATTTCGTCGAACACCTCAGAGGCATGTCCGGAGCACGAGCAGAGCGCAGTTATTGCACGCGCTGACATCGGGCTCCTGTCACTGCCCTGCTGCCTCCCCTGCTCGCCCGAGCCTCCCACTGGATCAGCCCGACCACCACCTACCTCTCCGACACCTCCGTCTGTCCTCTAGCACCGTCCACGCCGACCGGAGCCGCCGCCCGACGAGTCCCGCATCGCCACGTCGCACCGACCTTCAACGCCCTGGACGCGTGGCTCAACTCCGAACCAAACACGACGTCCGCCATCACTCCAAGCCACCACCATCTTCACCAAACCCCGCCGTCCGTCAACGGCCTCGCCACCGGCCGCGTCTGCCATTAATGGCTGTCGCCACTGTATGCCGTGGACGGCGCCGTCCAGGCTACCTGGCGCCTCCCGGGGCAGCCAGCTCGCCAGGGGAGTAACTGCGGCCGGCCACCGTCCGCTACCGACCCTCACCGGCCACCCAACGACCTCGCGTGCCGGAGTAATGGCGATCGCCACCGTGTCCGTTTTCTGGAACCCGCCGAACCGTCTCGCCCCGGCTATATAAAGCCCCGAGCTCACTCCACTCCGCACGACACCACTCCCTTCGCCCTCTGCAAGCTCCCTATGGAAGCAAAACGACCGGAGACGGTCGTCTTCTTCTTCCCCGACAACCACGGCCACCGCCACCCCTCCAATGGTTCCAACGAGACCACAGCCTCCCCACCTCCAATCTCTTCACCAACAGCTTCCTCCTGATCCCAAGAATCCATCCCACCTCTTATTTTAGCTCGGGAACCACCGTGGGCGAAACGCCCAATTCGTCTCCGCCGGAGACTCTCGGGGATCTTCGTCGCCGGCGAGATAGGGCCTCCCGCCGGCCATGCAGGCCACCGGCAGGACCGCCTCGGCCTCCTCGACCCAACGATGGGCTCGGCTCACCGTGGGGCGCCATCGTTTGCCGGCGGCGAACGCCGGAGCTCGCCTCTGTCCTGTTCGGGCGCGCGCGAGAGATGGGAGACGAACCCGACAAGCGGGGCCCGCTGGTCAGCCCCTCCTCACCGCTCTGCTGGCACAGCTGAGCAGTTGGGCCCGGCCCAGTATCACCGCTGACTATATCGCGCTCAGGGCGACTCTCTGCCTTTCTCTTTTTCTTTTCCAGTGGTTTTCAAATATTTCCACAGGACCCATTTCAAATCCAAATCCATATATTCAAAATTCTGCAGGCTTCTAAAATCATTATTTATTTGTCTAAATTAAGTGAACATTTTTACTGTGCATAGTCTCTGTTTAATGAATTTAATATTGCTTTTAATCATGTTTTCCATCTTAGTAATTCCATAACTAATTCATATGAACTCTAAATAAATTGATTCTTTTTCTGATATTCCGTAAATTTCCCCTAGTTTATTTTAGTATTTGTTTCAAAAATATTTGAAATACTTTTTAGTGCTGTTTGTGAATTATGTGGTGATTTAGATATTTTTGAAAATAGGAAATGGAGAGGAGATAATATTTTTCAAACTTGTGGAGTGCTCTCAATACTTCTGCATGATCAAGGCAAGCATCTTGAACACTTGATATGATGATAGCATGGTGAACTATTTGCTAGAATAATATAAACATGATTATGTTGAATTCAATTAAATTGCATATTGCTAGTAGTGCATGCAGGGTCATGGGCATATTTTCTCTTGCATGCATTCTACTCTAGTTGTGTGACGCATAAATTGTGAAAGTCCAGGGTTGTGCTCCTGTTTTGGACGTGCCGGTGGGCACGGGCCATATTTGACACGGTGGTGTCATGAGATATATGTGGAAGCAGGCAAGGGTTGTGGCCCTGTCCTGATGATATGGTTGAAAGAATAATTTTGTTGTGCTAACCATTGCAAGTATCATAAGCCTCCTGAGTCGGCCGTAGATCGAGTCTTGTTCCGGTAACCCCATACTTGTTTCGTGCTACCACTTGTCCCTGCCTCGGGTAAGGTATGGTTTAGTAAGTTGTTAACCTCTTTCCGTGCACACACCATACAGAGGGCCATGATGAGGGTTTCCAGGGCCCTGGACTAAATCCTGTCATCAGGTTAGGGGGCATGGGTGTTTCCGGCTGTTGTGATGCCGAGAGGGAGTGTACCCTTGTAATCCGCGCGTATGAATAGTGATCCCATGCTCATGGAGGTTGTAGCCTCTCCGACTTAGAGTTTTACTTAACTGTTGTTTTGGGTGACTCCTGGCAGCAGAAAAGTTAAGCTGGTGTGTGCTGGTTAGGTGTGTTTTCAACCCAAAGACCATAATGGGAATTAGTCAGTGTCACGATACTGACTAAAGAAATCCTATACTTGTGGGTAAAGAGTACACCCTCTGCAGAGATCATATCTATTCGAATAGCCGTGTCCGCGGTTAAGGATTACAATCTGGGTTGGTCAAGTGTCGGTCTTAGAGTCGGTCTCCGGAGGAAATATTTAATACTTGAGCATGGTTATTTTGCAGGATAACTATTGTTGCTACTGGTGTTACCATTAGTATATTTGATGATATGATTATATTTGTGAACTAACCCCCTGCTCTTATTTTACTTTCCAGAGTGTCTCAGGGGCTGGCTAGTCTACCCCGGACATTCGTTTTTATTTTCAAGTCCTTTTGTGGCGTCCCTCGAGTGTCAGGCGGTTTATCACGCCACTACTCTTGTGGATACCCGACTGGCATTTCTTTTCAAGTCCTTTTGTGGCGTCGCCTGAGTTCTCGGATGGTATCGTCCGATTACTCTTTTAGACACCCGACTGGCACTTCTTCTTAAGACCGATCGTGGTGTCACTTGACATCCGACCGGCATTCCTTTTATATGTTGTTGATACTAATATTTATTTTCTTGCACTAACCATTACTCACCATGCCATGTTTAATTCCTGTCAGCATGCATTTAATATAAGTATATCATGAGCATGTGCATATAGTTTAATTCACCATGACCATATGATTGTTTGATGCATTTGTTATATCATTTGTCCATGATGTTTGCGAGTACATTCAAACGTACTCACAGGCTTGTCCCTGGCTATTTACTTGGCCAGGTTAGGAGTTCTACGAGGAAGAAAACAGCGACGTCCGTGCAAAATCCTAGGTGTGCAACCACGCGGGATAGGAGTTATCCGGGTCAGCTGTTCCTGTTGGAATGGAGCCCCATCGATGTTGAAGATCCATAAGCCATTTCCTTCATCCACCACCGGAGTCATTGTTATATCAGTAGACCTTTATGGTCTTGTATCAAATTCTTGTAAATGCTTGGTAATATGTAACAAGGATGTGTCCACCAGTAACAGCAATCCTGGGCTGGTGATGACACTAGGGGTTAATTTCCGGAATATTGTGTTCCCGAAATCCGGCCCCGACAGTGTCCTTCTTCGTTCCTGTGTCTGTCCCTTAGGGGAAATGTCACGCGTTGTTCCTTTAAGTCCATGTAGCTTGCTACGACTTGGGTTCATACGTTGATGACCGACACGTTCGTTGCTGGGTCATGGGTGCCTGTCTCTGTAATCTAGTGCCACTTTTGGTTTATAACTAGCCATGTCGGCCCGGGTTCTCTGTCATATGGATGCTAGCGACACTGTCATATACGTGTGCCAAAATGCGCAAAAGGTCCCGGGCCAGGTAAGGTGGCACCCATGGGGTTACCGTGCGTGAGGCCACAAAGTGATATGACGTGTTACAGCTAGATCGATGTGACTTAGGATCGGGGTCCTGACACACATAGTTTTTTGTTGGGCATTCAAGGCTGTACTCCTCGGCTGCCAGGACATTGGTCCATCTGTCATTGAGCAGTTCTTGGTCAGCTCGAAGCTTCTGCTGCTTTTTGAGGCTTCTCTTCGTGGCTATTAGCCAGTGCTTAAGGCGATCTTGTTCAAGGGGTTCTTTTGACACGATAAAGTCTTCGTCGTCGAGGCTCACGTCATCCTCGGAGAGTGGCAGATAGCTACTGTCTTCCGAGTCTTCGCAACCTGCTTGCTCGTCAGGGTCGACTTTCCCGTCCTCCCGATCATCCTGTTCAGATGTTGGTTCGATGGGGTCTTCTTGTTCTTCGGCGTGTTCCGGAGTATCATTTTCTCCCGTGCCGGTATCGCTGTCCTTTCCGCGGTGCGATTTAGGGCAGTGCCGCCGACGTCGGCCCTTCAGCGGTATCTCAGGAGGTTCTTTCTCGACTAGATCCTTGTTATCATTGCCGTCGTATTCTTTAGGTGTGTCCACCATGTATACGTCGTATGAAGACGTGGCCGTCCAGTGCTCGATAAACGGCGGGTTTGGGGCATGTTCCTCTCCGGCATCGTGGCCTATACCATCGATGTCTTCGGAGGCGTAGATGAGCATGTCGGTTAGATCCTCGACAGTGGCTATGAAGTGGGTGGTGGGTGGGAAGTAAACTTCCCTATTTTCAGCCCCTAGTCCGGGCTGGGTGTAATTCAGAAGCGGTTCCTATGTGATGGCAAGGGATCGCATCAAATCCAGAGCCTCGTTTAAGAGCAAGGTTTAGGTTGGGATCGGAGTTCCTTGGCCGAGCTCACAAGACGTGGACTTTGAGAGTTCGGAACAAGTGTCCGGAGGGGAGTCCTGCTTTATGATAACGGCCCACGGTGCTACCGTCTCTGGTTCTCCAGTGTTGGGCTTTATGGTCGTAGATAGTTTGGCGGGCTCGAGACTCCTGTCTTCGGACTGAGTGACGTGCCCCGGATCTATGGCTGAAGCGGTGGTTGGAGCCACGAACCCTTGGAAGATCAAATCTCCTTGGATGTCAGTGACATAGTTTAGATTTCCGAAACTGATCTGGTGACCGGGGGCATAGCTGTCGATCCGTCGAGGTGACCAAGCGAGTTGGCACGCAGCGCGAAGCCGCCGAACACGAAGATCTGGCCGGGGGCAAATCTCCTCCCCAACAGCATTGTTGTAGATGATCGATGAAGCCATCGAGCCTTTCGACGATGGCACAGTGGAACTCTCAATGAAAGCACCAATGCGGGTGTCAAAACCGGCAGATCTTGTGTAGGGGGTCTCGAACTGTGCGTCTAAGGATCGAAGATAACATGAGGTAGGGGACACTTTGTTTACCCAGGTTTGGGCCCTCTTGATGGAGGTAATATTGTACTTCCTGCTAGATTGACTTTGATGAGTATAGGGGTTATAAGAGTTGATCTACCTCGAGATCGAGATGACTAAACCCTAGATGTCTAGTCTGTATGATTATGAATGCCTCTACGGACTAAACCCCCCAGTTTATATAGACACTGGAGGGGGATAGGGTTGTACAGAGTCTGTTTACTGAGGAATCTTCATATTCGCATGCCAAGCTTGAATTCCACGCAAAGGAGAGTCCCATCCGGACACGGGGGAGAGTCTTCCATCTTGTACCTTCATGGCCCATTAGTCCGGCCCATATTACGTAGCCCGAACGCTTGAGGACCCCGTAGTCCAGGACTCCCTCAGTGGGGGTGCCCCTAGGACTGCCAAACCCTTTGCATTGGGGGCCAAGCCTCCTAGGGGGGAGGCGCCCAAACCCATCTAGTATTTCCCCTTGTGGCCGCTACCCCCTAGGGGAACCCTAGGGTCCCCCCTACCTCCACCCTTCCCCCTATATATACAGACAAGGGGAGAGAGGGCAGGCACTGAGGGAGTCCTAAACTAGGGGTCCTCGGGTGTCCAGACTACTCGATATGGGCCGGACTAATGGGCCGCAAAGATAAAGCAGAAGATTATCCCACGTGTCTGGGTAGGACTCCTATGTGCATAGAATGGCAAGTTTTGTGTCCGGGTGTAATGTTTCCTTCCTCTACAAGATGACTTTGCACAACCCTAGATCTCAGGCTAGACATATAGGGTTTAGCCAATACGATCTGAAGGTAGATCAACTCTTGTAACCCCTATACACATGAAATTCAATCGAGTAGGAAGTAGGGTTTTACCTCCATTAAGACGGCCCAAACCTAGGTAAACATTGTGTCCTTGTTGTCCCTTGTTACCATTGATCCTTAGATGCACAACTTGAGACCCCCTACCTGAGATCTGCCGGTTTTGACACCAACATTGGTGCTTTCATTGAGAGTTCCGATGTGTTGTCGACAGAAGGATCGATGGCTCGCCTTATCATCGACAATGGCGCCATCTCTGGGGAGAGACCTTCCTCCCTGGTCAGCTCTTCATGTTTGGTGGCTTCGTGCTATGTGCCAACTCGGTCGGTCACCTTGAGCAGGTCGACAACTATGCCCCTAGTCACCAGATCGGGTTTGGAAGTTTAAACTATATCGCCGATATCCGAGGAGATCTGATCTTCGAGGGGTTCGTGGCCTCGGCTGCCGCTCCCCACCTGCACGAAGAAGATCCTTCAGATCTACTATCAAATCCCGTCTAGGGGTCGACGCTCATGTCCGCTCTGGGCTTAGATCTGGAGTAGACCACTTCATCCGAAGACGAGAGGATAAACCCCACCGGACTCTCTCCCTCCATGGATCTTCTAGCCGGATACTCGGAGGCGATCGTGTCGTTTGCGGACCCAGGACTAAACGGGACTCTTCTTGTTGACAGGAAGCCGGACTCGCCTCCAACCACGAGCTCCAGACTCTTGGGGTCTGTGCCCTCCGGGCTCAATCCCCAAACCCCTGTCCAGCTCTCGCTCTTAAACAAGACACTGGACCTACTTCAATCTCTCGCTATCACGGAGGTATCACCGCCGTACTATGCCCAGTTGGAACTAGGGGCCGAGACTAGGGAATTTTGCGTCCCACCCACCACACACTTGGTAGCCACCGTCGAGGATTTAACCGACATACTAGACTACGCTTCCTAAGACATCGATGGCATGGACGACGATGTTGAAGTCGAACCAAGTCAAAACCCTCTCATCATCGGGCGCTGAACAACCACTTCTACTTACAATGTATACATGGTGGACACGCCTGAGAAGAAGGACGACGATGGCACTAAAGATCCAGATGTGGATATGCCCGTCGATGAACCACCAAAACGATGGTGTCAGCGGTGCCGCTCACGATCGCGTCGAGGTAGGGAAAGCAACAACGGCACCGGAGACAATGACACTCCGGATAATGCCGAAGACCCTGATAACTCCGTGGAACCATCGTTATAGCAGGATGAAAGGGAGGAGGGTCAATTCAGCCCCGAAAAACTCGCCGATCACGAGGATTTGGAAGATATTAACTATTTACATGTCTCCAAAGAGGATGTTAGCCTTGGTGACGAAAAATATTGTCCTAGAGGAACCCCTCGAACAAGAACGCTTTCAGTGACGGCTTATCGCCACCGTGAGGATCCTGAAAAAGCAGCAGCGGTGGCTTGAAGCCGAACATGATACGCTCAACGACAGATGGAATAAAGTCTTAGAGGCTGAAGAAGGATATGGCCTCAAGCGCCAAATAAAGAGCTATCCCAAACGCAAACTACTGCCACAATTTGGTGACGAGGCCCTTGCGCCAGTACCGTCAAGATATAACCAGGCTGATCAACCAGACTAGCCACCACGAGGAAGGGACAAAACGGCTAATAACGCTGAACACCGGCATGCACCCTCTTACCATAGAGGCAAGGAGATAGCAGCTCCGGGCTACAAGTCCGACCTACGTCAGGACCTGGCCAATAGAGCCGTCTAGACCAGATCAATCTATTGATCAAGAGGACGTGCTCCCACACAGGACGACGGCCATCAAGCCTGGTACGACAAATATAATCAAGTTCAGAGTCAGCACCGAACATAGATGTCATCCGAACTCCGTCGCGATGTCACCCGATATGGAGGTGCCGCACACCCTATGTGCTTTACCAATGAGGTAATGCATTACCAATTTACGGAGGGCTTTAAACCCGTAAACATTGAGTAGTACGATGGAATGATGGATCCTGCCATATGGATTGAAGATTTTCTTCTCCACATTTACATGGATCACGGATATGACCTCCACGCCATCAAATTCCTCCCTCTAAAGGTGAAAGGACCAGCACGGCACTAGTTGAACATCCTCCCAGAGAACTCCATTGGAAGCTGGGAAGATTTAGAGGATGCTTTCTGGGCCAACTTTCAGGGGACTTATGTCCGGCCACCGGATGCTAATGACCTCAGCCACATAGTCCAGCAACCTGGAGAGTCGGCCCGCAAACTCTAGAATTGGTTCTTAACTAAAAAGAACCAAATCGTCGACTGTCCAGACATCGAAGCCTTAGTGGCATTCAAACACATCATCTGTGACGAATGGCTCGCCCGAGACCTCGGCCAGGAGAAGCCAAAGACTATGGCAGCTCTTAATGCACTTATGACCCGCAATTGCGCAGGCGAAGATAGAAACAGTACCAGCAACCCCGACACTTCTAAGGCCAGGGATTGCAATGGTACACCACGACGCAACAAAAACAAGCGTCGGAACAACAACTGAGAAACAGAGGATACGGCAGTAAACTCCGGTTTCAGTGGCTCCCAATCTGGCCAGCGGTAGAAGCTGTTCAAGGGCAATCGGGATGGTCCATCCAACCTGGACAAAATACAAGAGAGACCTTGCCAGATTCATGGCACCCCTGACAAGCCTGCCAACCACATGAACAAAAATTGTTGGGTTTTCAAACAGGCCGATAAAATAAATACCGAACACAAGGGGAAAGGACCTCAAAGCAAGGACGATGATGAGCCTCGCCCGCCGAACACTGGGGGACAGAAATGATTTCCCCCCGAGGTGAAAACGGTGAATATGATCTAAGCGACCCACATCCCTAAGAGGGAGCGCAAACGCACATAAATGTACGTCTACGCCGTAGAGCATGTTGCCCCAAAATTCAACCCATGGTTAGAATATCCGATCACCTTTGATCGTAGGGACCGCTCGGTGGCCCTGGTACTAGATCCTATCATCGACGGATATCATCTCACTAGAATCCTTATGGATGGCGGTAGCAGCCTCAACCTGATCTATCAGGATACGGTTCGCAAGATAGGGATCAACCCGTCAAGAATCAAGCCAAGTAACACTACCTTTAAAGGAGTGATACTGTCACATCCCTAGCTAGCACTTGCATTAGGACCTAACTAGAGTGTGCATCATGTCTACTTTCAAAGAAACTTGAAATGGGATTAACAGAAACCCCAGCACCCCTCTCCTAACAACTAGGGTTTGCTAAAATATTTTCCAATGTACCCAAAATGCCCTTCAAAAATGTACATCATTTCTACCTTGGTCTTAAACCTCTGCCAAAAATGGTGCACGATTTTCTAGGACACTCAAGGGCTTTGGATTAAATCATATGGTATTTGAATTTGGGCATTTAAATGTTATAAAATATTTTTAAATGCTCAAATAATCATAAACTATAATGTTTCCTACTGTTCATATTATATACAGTAGGTATGACAAGTGTTATGAGTTAAAAACTGCTCTGGCATTTTATTTAAATGAACAAAGCTGCAAAAGAAATGAAACAAAAAAGAAAATAGAAAAAAAGGGAGAGAGAAAAGCTTACCTGGCGCCCCACCCGGCCCACCTGCCGGCCCAGCCCAGCTGCCGCTCCAGCGAGCTGCTTGGCTCGGCCAGGCAGGCAGGCAGGTGCTCGACGACGACCGCGCCGCGCGCCACGCAGCTGCCCACCGCCCTGCTTCCTCCCCTCGCCGTTCTGGAGGGATGGTTCGGTCGTTCACGTCGTCCCCGACCTCGCAGACATCTCCACCTCCCCCCAGTTCCTCTCCCTCGCTCTCCCCGCGCCATGGCCGACGCCGCCGTGCTCGCACCGTCGTAGAAGCCGCGTCCACCGTCATCCCTGAGCCCCGCCTTGGTGTCCATCGTCTCCGCCGTCCTCGACTGCTTCGAACAAGCCGAGCCCCGAGCGCTCGCCCGCCCTGGAGACGTCCCCGACCTCTTCTTCCCCAACTCCGGCCGCGGAGATCCCCCTCGCCGTCCCGCTCAGCTCCGACAACCCCCGAGCTCGCTCCGGCGCTTGCTGCAACCCCTGTGAGCCTAGCTTCATCCTCCCCCTCTCCGTTGGCTCTCTTTTGCCCTGGAACGCACTGCACGAAGCTCACCTGCACGCACTGCCGCCATGGTCGCCGCCGGTGATGCTCCGGTGACCATTTGGTCACTGGCACCCGTCCATCACACTCACCGCAGCACGTAGATGCGAAAGGTGCTACGCACGCATCGCCTAGGCCCCTGCAGCCGCACCTCCACCCACGCCCGACGCCGGTCGCCGCCGTCGAGCTTGTTGCCGTCGTCTCCAGCCACCCCAGGTCCGGCGACCACCACCATCCGACGCACAACAGGAAGGGCTTTCCAACGCACCCAACCGCAGCTCGAGCCATGCACCGTAGGCGATTTCCGAAGCACGCCGCCGTGTTTGGCCTCGCCGGCGGCTAAACGCCGGCGGGATGGACCTATTTGACCACGGGTTTGACCCCCCTGGGTCACTGACATGTGGGCCCTGCCCGCAAGTCAAACCTAGCTTAGGTGTTAATTTAATTCTAATTAGTTAATTAGTTAACTGTGACACTGACCAGTGGGTCCCACTGGTCAGGTTTGACTTGGACTGGCCCTGTTGACTACCTGACGTCAGCATGATGTCATGCTGACGTAGTAAAGGTTTTTCTGGGATTTTTAGATTTAAAATAATTCAGGAAATTCCAGAAAATACCCAAAACTTCTAAAAATCATATAAAATCAACCATAGCTCAGATGGAAAAGATTTATATATGAAAAATGATCAGAAAAATCCAATCTTTCCAATGGCACTGGTTTCATGCATGTTTGAACAAGTTAACTTGCTTTATACATCAAAAACATGATAATGCACTTATTTAAATAATAGTTTGAACTTCAATTTGAATCTTTGATTCAAATAGGTTCAAACCCTTCTGGTTTTAGTTGCATTAGCCAACACACATGCATCTTTCCATGTCATGAACATGCATCATATTGTTGCATTTGTTTGTTAATGATTGTATCGCCGGTATTCTCTGTGTTAGGTCCTGCTCCCGAGGATACTGCTGCGTTTCCAGTTGAAGAGCAGTACCCGACAACTACCTTGTCAGGCAAGCAATCATTGATCATTCTGATACAAACCCAATCTTCTCGCTCCTGCTCTCTTTTACTGCATTAAGGCAACAGCATGTGAACTGCTACTTGTTGCGGTAGATGAACCTTATTCCCTTGCATGACCTGTCATTGCCACAGTAAATAGTTGAAACCCACTAGCATGTGTAGGAGTTGATTCAGCCATGTGATGTGTGATCCACCATGCTATTTGTTTATGTTGCCTGCTATGCTTAGAGTTGTGTCTGGTCTGATTCATCTGGGTAATGGATCAGAGTGAAATGATCATACCGATAAAGAGAAGGAAGTGTGGAATACGCTTGGTAAAGGTATCGATGAAAGGCCATGTAGGAGTACATGGTGGGTTGTTTCATTGGAATCGTCCATAGGACCTGAGATCTGTATGTGTGGTTCAAGTTGCAGTTACTACCATGCATTGGGCCCGAAACCAATGGACCCTCTCGGCTTATTAATTACCCTCGATCTCCGTCCAGGAGTTGCAACTAGTTTCTGGTGTTTATAGCTTACTGGAGGTCGTGCACAGCGCTGACCCTCGGGGTGGGCTGTGATGCGACAGGTACGTGGCACGGTGTACCGGTTGCCCGTTTGGCGACTCGGGAACCCTGTACACATCGTTTGGGGCCGTGAGCGACACCCCGGCCGGATCTCCCCACGGATGGAACCCAAATAGGCGATAAACCTGGACGAGAGACTTGAGTAGTTAGTCAGGTCGTGGCCGACACCCTCGATGGGCTTCCGCTTGAAGGTTGCCGAGTACACGCCGAGTAAACGGCGATAAGTGGTGAAAGCGTGTGTGAAGAAGTACACCCCTGCAGGGTTATCAAACTATTCGAATAGCCGTTGTTCGCGGTACGAACTACTTGGTTACTCTTACAGCTCATAGACAAGTCGATGGATACTACTAAAAGCCTCAAGATAAGTGTGAGTGCCGTGGATGGACCTTCCGTAGGATGACGGAAGAGGATCCTCGGTAGTTTATTGATGTGGTGAGTAGAGGACTCGTGTTCGTAATAACATCTTGCAATCTGTTGAGAGTTGTAGTATAGGTTAGCCAAGGTCAAAGCTGGCATTCTGCTATGAACTCCACTACCCCCCTTTGATAATGTTGCATGTATGATAGGTTCTGTGGTAAGACTTGCTGAGTACCTTTGTACTCATGTTTGCTTAATAACTGTTGCAGAGGAGAACCCTGCCCCTGCTGATGGGTTCTACATAGACGTTGACGTCGACGAGTAGCTTGACACCCAGACGGAGATCTGGAGCTTGTGAAGGGCCTTGTAGATAGTCAGGCTACACCAAGCCTGTTTTATTTTCTAAGTTGTCTGTACTCAGACATGTAGCTTCCGCTTGTGCTTGTATGACTGTATGAATTGAGTGTTGGGTCATGTGACCCCTACCTGTATGGATATGTTATGTATGGCTCTTGGAGCCTTTCAAATAAAGTACTTTGAGTCATAGAGTTCTGTTGTGATGCAATGTTGTATTTGCACATATTGAGCATATTGCGTGTATGATTGAAATGCTTGGTATGTGTGGGATCCGACACCTAGTTGTTTTCCTTTGGTAGCCTACCTTACAGGGAAATGCCTCCTAGTGATTCCAATGAGCCTTGGTTGCTTGCTACTGCTCGGAACACGTAGGCTGGCCGGCATGTGTCCTTCTTCGTTCCTGTGTCTGTCCCTTAGTGGAAATGTCACGTGTTGTTTCTTTAAGTCCATGTAGCTTGCTACGACTTGGGTTCATACGTTGATGACCGACACGTTCGTTGCTGGGTCATGGATGCCTGTCTCTGTAATTTAGTGCCACTTTTGGTTTATAACTAGCCATGTCGGCTCGGGTTCTCTTTCATATGGATGCTAGCGACACTGTCATATACGTGTGCCAAAATGCGCAAACGGTCCCGGGCCAGGTAAGGTGGCACCCGTGGGGTTACCGTGCGTGAGGCCGCAAAGTGATATGACGTGTTACAGCTAGATCGGTGTGACTTAGGATCGGGGTCCTGACAGCGTTGGCATCAGAGCTGGACTGCCTGTAGGTTTCTCAAGCCAAACTGGTCGATGTTGAGTCTAGAAAAATTCTTAGTTATATGTAGGGGAATTGATTGTGGAAGGGAACGTAAGGCTCTTTTACTCCTTTACCTTATGCCTTTCTGATCTGAGTCAGTCTATTCTTTCTATGGGAATTTAGGACTAGGCCTCTTATCCTTTCTAGGTTCACGTGTTACTAATCCGTAGACTCTTAGGATTGTTGGTTTCAAGCCTCAGTTCAGTTTCTATCCTTTTGAGTATGATGATTGTTGAACCGGAACCTTGATATGGAATTGTTGAGTGGCTATGCTATCATTTGTATGATGTCTCAAATCTTTGTTTGAGCATTTACAGTTGTTATGTTGCCCGATTTCTTCCAGAAACACTAATGCCTTTGCATTATTCCGTGTTTCAGATGTCTGGCCGCATCCCTCACCAAGTGGTTCGTTTGACTCGGTGCATTAATGTGCCCGGTCACACGGCCATGCTAGTCCGTGTGATGACTGAGACCGGTTACCGCTGGTATCCTGAATACACCGTGGAGGAACAGTATCAGGATTTCAATCAGAGTCAGTATTTCTGCACAGTCCGGATATACCCCTCATATCCCGGAGCTAATGATCCCACCCATTGGTCTTATGGACTCGGGATTACCATCGAGATGGCAGTGCAGGATGCCGCTTATTCGATGATGACCATTCTCCGTGCTAGGCATGCCCTGTTGCTGAACACTGAGTTCTGTTACATGCCAGCCTCACTTCCCGGAGAGGAAGGCTACTACACTGGTTTGTATACTGATGCTGCTCATGAAGAGCCATTGCTTCAGACCACTGTTCAGATGCTGGAGGATAGGGACCGTGAGGTCCGTGCCCTCCGAATAGAGCTGTATAACACTCGAGTCGCCCACTGGACTACACTGACACGGCTTGCACCTGCTGTGCACGCCGGATATCTGGACATGCGGGATTTGTACCCCATGCGGACTCGTCTGCCTGATCGCATGGATTGGCGTGACATTGGGGGTATTACACCTCCACGTGGGCGTCGGTTACCACCAGCATCGGGACCGAGACCACATCTGTGTCCCTATGGTCCACAGCCTTCGAGTGCTCGCGAGTTCCAAGATCCGTCTGTTCCACTTCCAGGCTACGGTGGTAATCTTTACGAGGATTACTACGCGAATGTCTGAGCTAGGCCGTGGTTGTAGTAGTATTGTAGTAGTTGTATCTCCACAGTCCTGCGCGTCTTGTGGAATATGACTTAGTGTGTACCGAGTTCCGGAGGTGTAGTTAAATAATGTATAGGAGCTTGGAATGCCTCTGATGGGATGTATCGTCTTTCACCGCAGTTGTACTTTAGCCTTGGCTTGTACTAAACTTTGTATGGTGTGTATGACCACTGGTGTATATATAGCAGTGCCTATATTACCATGTCGTATGGATGAACATCTTTGCATTCCGTGTCATCCATTACATTCTGCACTTCTATGTCAAATTTTTGCCATCCTTGTCTAAACCGTTGTTTTGTTTTCCTAGGATGCTCAACACTCGCAACACTCCTGCTGCTCAGGAGCAGGGTGAGGCTAGTGGGGCTAGAGATGGGAATCTGCCCCAGCCACCCTCTTTGGCGGAAGTTATGCTTGAAGCAGAACGGAACAAGAGAGAGAGACCAACCGTCTACTGGAACGCATAGAGCAGAACACTGGGTTCCGTCAGAGGAATGACGTGGTGTCGATCAATGACTTTATCAAGATGTGTCCACCGAAGTTCCATCACTCCACTGAACCTCTGGATGCTGATGACTGGCTACGTAGTATCACCCACAAGCTACACTCTGCCCGTGTGGCCGAAGCTGACAAGGTTATCTACGCCGCCTACCATCTTGAGGGCCCTGCCAGTCTTTGGTGGGAAAACTTTGAAGCTATGCGTCCTGCTAGCCAAGTCACTACCTGGGTTGAGTTCAGTGAGGCATTCCGTGAACACCACATTCCGGAAGGTCTCATGGATCGCAAGCGGGAGGAATTCTGCAATTTCACCCAGGGCCGGTTAACTGTGGATGGCTATAGCCGTGAGTTTGGCAATTTGGCACGCTCTGCACCTGAGGAAGTATCCACCGATGCCAAGAAGCAGGCGAGGTTCCGCAAGGGACTCAGCCCTGAACTCCGTCGAGATCTACGTTTGCACGAGTGCACTTCCTTCCAGAAGTTGGTTAACAAGGTTATCAGTGCTGAAACAGGCCAGACCGACTTCGAGGCCACCCGCAAGCATACTCGAGACTTTGGTTCCTCATCCGGCTCTGGCTCTCACAAGCGCCGTGTGTGGGTTCCTAACACTGCTTTGCAACCCAAGTACACACCGAGGCCATCCTATGAGGCGCCTCGCCCAACTCAGCAGTTTGCACCTGCCAAGACCTATGGAGGACCACCTTCCAACTTTGCTCCACGTACCACCACTGTGACATGTTTTAAGTGTGGAGAACCGGGACACTACATGCGTGATTGTCCCCAGAACCAGCCAGGAAAACCCGTTGGCCGTGGTAAGCCAACCGGCAAGGTGAACTATGTCAAGCCAGTCCCCACTGCACGTGGTCATGTCAACTATGTTTCTGTCGAAGAAGCTAATGAGGATCCTAATGTCGTCCTTGGTACGCTTCTCGTAAACTGCCATCCGGCTTCTGTTCTTTTCGATACTGGAGCATCCCATTCGTTCATATCTGAGAGCTATGCTCGATTGCACAACATGACTTTTTGTGACATGCCTACTTCCATGGTTATTCAAACTCCTGGTTCAAAGTGGCAAACCTCTAGGGTAAGCCATGGAAATGAAATCCTTGTCGATAGACTTGTTTTCCTTGCATCTCTAATCGCTCTCAAGTCCTCGGACATAAACATCATTCTGGGTATGGATTGGATGACAACCCACTACGCCAAAATTGATTGCTTTACTAGGACCGTTCAACTTACACATCCATCCGGCAAGATAGTCAATGTCTTGGCCCGAATGGCTGAACGTCAGCTCTATTCTCTTAATGCCAGCCTCTACCAGAACTCGAAGATATCCCGGTAGTCCGTGACTTTCCGGATGTTTTTCCAGAAGAACTGCCAGGAATTCCACCTGCAGAGATGTCGAGTTCGTGATAGATCTTATTCCTGGAACTGTCGCAATCTCTAGGAGACCTTATAAGATGGCACCACTAGAATTAGCCGAGCTAAAGAAACAACTCGATGAGTCCTTGCAAAAAGGTTTCATCCGTCCTAGTTCTTCCCCTTGGGCTTGCCCCGTCCTCTTCGTCAAGAAGAAGGATGGAACGGAGCGGATGGTTGTAGATTACCGACCTGTCAATCTGGTCACCATAAAGAATAAGTATCCGCTCCCCAGGATCAATGACCTATATGAACAGCTCGCTGGATCCTCAGTCTTCTCTAAGATGGATTTGAGGTTGGGCTACCATCAAATCAAAATCAAGAACGGGGACATTCCTAAAACGGCTTTCGTTACTCGTTATGGCCAATATGAGTACACCGTTATGTCCTTCGGATTAACCAATGCCCCAGCTACCTTTTCTCGGTTAATGAATTCTATATTCATGGAGTATTTGGATAAATTCGTCGTGGTATACCTCGATGATATACTCATCTATTCCAAGAACAAGGAAGATCATGCCGAGCATTTAAGGCTGGTATTGATGAAACTTCGAGAGCACCGCCTTTATGCCAAATTCTCTAAATGTGAATTCTGGTTGCCAGAAGTAACCTATCTAGGTCATGTGATCTCTGGCAAGGGTATTGCTGTCAATCCCGAGCGAGTTCAAGCCGTACTTGATTGGACTCCCCCTGAATCGGTCAAGCAAGTTAGGAGTTTTCTTGGCTTAGCGAGCTATTGCCGACGTTTCGTCGAGAATTTCTCCAAGGTTGCTAAACCTCTAACTGAACTCCTAAAGAAAGATAAAAGGTTTGAGTGGACCCCACAGTGCGAGTCCAGTTTTCAGGAACTGAAAAGACGCCTGACCTCTGCACCTGTACTGGTACCACCAGACATTTCCAAGGATTTATAATCTACTGCGACGCCCCGCGACAAGGACTAGGTTGCATTCTCATGCAAGATCATCAAGTGATTGCATACGCATCCAGTTGCGTCCACATGAGGATAACTATCTTACTCATGATCTAGAGCTTGCAGCTGTAGTCCATGCACTCAAAACATGGCGACATTACCTCCTTGGTAATCGCTGTGAAATCTTCACTGATCACCAAAGTTTGAAGTATATCTTCACTCAACCGGATCTAAATCTCAGGCAAAGACGTTGGGTTGAGTTGCTCACAAATTACGACTTAGGAATCACTTACACTCCTGGAAAGGCCAATGTCATGGCTGATGCACTAAGTCGTAAGTCATATTGTAACAATTTAATGTTACAACAAAGTCAACCACTTCTCCACGAGGAATTTAGCAAGCTTAACCTTCACATTGTTCCTCGAGGATTCCTTTCCACCTTGGTGGCGAAACCTACCCTTATGGATCAGGTCATCAAAGCACAGATGGTTGATCTCGGAATTTCCCGTATTAAGAGGAACATCAAGAAAGGAGTTGCAGGATGTTTCTCAATTGATGATCAAGGAGTCGTATTCTTTAGCAACCGTTTAGTGGTTCCTAAAGTACGAAACCTAAGACGTTTGATCCTTAAGGAGGCTCATGAATCTCCTCTCACGATTCATCCCGGTAGTACCAAAATGTATCAAGACCTACGTCAAAGATTCTGGTGGACTAGGATGAAGAGAGAAATCGCTCAATTCATTGCTAACTGCGACGTTTGTCGTCGAGTCAAAGCAGAGCATCAACGGCCTGCTGGCACCCTTCAACCTTTAGCTATTCCTGAATGGAAATGGGATAAAGTCGGTATGGACTTCATCACCGGGTTTCCCAGGTCCAGGAAAGGGAATAATGCTATCTTCGTCGTTATCGACCGCCTCTCTAAAGTAGCTCATTTCCTGCCTGTTCGCGAGAGTATTACCGCTAGCCAGCTAGCAGACTTGTATGTCTCTCGAATAGTATCACTTCATGGTGTACCGTTGGAGATTAACTCAGACCGTGGAAGTCTTTTCACTTCACGATTTTGGGAAAGTTTCCAGAATGCTATGGGAACTCATCTCTCTTTCAGTACTGCCTTCCATCCGCAGTCAAGTGGTCAAGTGGAACGAGTAAATCAAATCCTGGAAGACATGCTTCGAGCCTCTGTTATTTCTTTCGGTATGGAGTGGGAAAAGTGTCTTCCATTTGCCGAATTCGCTTATAACAATAGTTATCAAACCAGCTTGGGCAAAGCTCCCTTCGAAGTTCTATATGGACGAAGGTGTCGAACACCTCTTAACTGGTCAGAAACCGGGGAAAGACAATTCTTTGGCCCGGATATGATCCAGGAAGCAGAAGAGCAAGTTCGCATCGTTCGTGAGAGATTGAAAACAGCCCAGTCTCGCCAAAAGAGCCAATATGATAGTCATCATAAGTCTGTGACTTTTGAAGTCGGCGATAAGGCTTACCTTTGGGTTACTCCTCTTAAGGGAACCCATCGCTTCGGTATCAAAGGCAAATTGGCCCCTCGTTACATCGGTCCTTTTCGCATTCTTGCCAAATGAGGAGAAGTTGCCTACCAATTGGAACTACCTCCGCACCTCTCCAGAGTTCATGATGTTTTCCACGTTTCTCAACTCAAGCGTTGCTTCTCGGATCCTATCCGCGGAGTGGACCACGAAACGCTTGATCTCCAAGACAATCTCACATATCGAGAATACCCCGTTCGTATTCTTGATCAAACCGAGCGCACCACTCAACGCCACAATATCAAGTTTCTCAAGGTTCAATGGTCACATCATTCCGAGAGTGAAGCTACTTGGGAAAGGGAGGATCGTCTTCGACTTGAGTACCCCACCCTCTTTCCGGAGGAACCCGAATCTCGGGACGCGATTTTTTTAAGTGGGGGTGAGTTGTCACATCCCTAGCTAGCACTTGCATTAGGACCTAACTAGAGTGTGCATCATGTCTACTTTCAAAGAAACTTGAAATGGGATTAACAGAAACCCCAGCACCCCTCTCCTAACAACTAGGGTTTGCTAAAATATTTTCCAATGTACCCAAAATGCCCTTCAAAAATGTTCATCATTTTTGCCTTGGTCTTAAACCTCTGCCAAAAATGGTGCACAATTTTCTAGGACACTCAAGGGCTTTGGATTAAATCATATGGTATTTGAATTTGGGCATTTAAATGTTATAAAATATTTTTAAATGCTCAAATAATCATAAACTATAATGTTTCCTACTGTTCATATTATATACAGTAGGTATGACAAGTGTTATGAGTTACAAAAATGCTCTGGCATTTTATTTAAATGAACAAAGCTGCATAAGAAATGAAATAGAAAAGAAAACAGAAAAAAAGGGAGAGAGAAAAGCTTACCTGGCGCCCCACCCGGCCCACCTGCCGGCCCAGCCCAGCTGCCGCTCCAGCGAGCTGCTTGGCTCGGGCAAACAGGCAGGCAGGTGCTCGACGGCGACCGCGCCGCGCGCCACGCAGCTGCCCGCTGCCCTGCTTCCTCCCCTCGCCGTTTTGGAGGGATGGTTCAGTCGTTCACGCCGTCCCCGACCTCGCAGACATCTCCACCTCCCCCCAGTTCCTCTCCCTCGCTCTCCCCGCGCCATGGCCGACGCCGCCGTGCTCGCACCGTCATAGAAGCCGCGTGCACCGTCGTCCCTGAGCCCCGCCTTGGTGTCCACCGTCTCCGCCGTCCTCGACTGCTTCGAACAGGCCGAGCCCTGAGCGCTCACCCGCCCTGGAGATGCCCCCGGCCTCTTCTTCCCCAACTCCGGCCGCGGAGATTCCCCTCACCGTCCCGCTCAGCTACGACCACCCCCGAGCTCGCTCCGACGCTTGCTGCAACCCCTATGAGCCTAGCTTCATCCTCCCCCTTTCCGTTGGCTCTCTTTTGCCCTGGAACGCACTGCACGAAGCTCACCCGCACGCACCGCCGCCGTGGTCGCCGCCGGTGATGCTCCGGTGACCATTTGGTCACTGGCACCCGTCCATCACACTCACCGCAGCACGTAGATGCGAAAGGTGCTACGCACGCATCGCCTAGGCCCCTGCAGCCGCACCTCCACCCACGCCCGACGCCGGTCGCCGCTGTCGAGCTTGTTGCCGTCGTCTCCGGCCACCCTAGGTCCGGCGACCACCACCATCCGACGCGCAACAGCAAGGGCTTTCCAACGCACCCAACCGCAGCTCGAGCCGTGCACCGTAGGCGATTTCCGAAGCACGCCGCCGTGTTTGGCCTTGCCGGCGGCTAAACGCCGGCGGGATGGACCTGTTTGACCACGGGTTTGACCCCCCTGGGTCACTGACATGTGGGCCCTGCCCGCAAGTCAAACCTAGCTTAGGTGTTAATTTAATTCTAATTAGTTAATTAGTTAACTGTGACACTGACCAGTGGGTCCCACTGGTCAGGTTTGACTTGGACTGGCCCTATTGACTGCCTGACGTCAGCATGATGTCATGCTGACGCAGTAAAGGTTTTTTTGGGATTTTTAGATTTAAAATAATTCAGGAAATTCCAGAAAATACCCAAAACTTCTAAAAACCATATAAAATCAACCATAGCTCAGATGGAAAAGATTTATATATGAATAATGATCAGAAAAATCCAATATTTCCAATGACACCAGTTTCATGCATGTTTGAACAAGTTAACTTTCTGTATACATCAAAAACATGATAATGCACTTATTTAAATAATAGTTTGAACTTCAATTTGAATCTTTGATTCAAATATGTTCAAACCTTTCTGGTTTTAGTTGCATTAGCCAACACACATGCATCTTGCCATGTCATGAACATGCATCATATTGTTGCATTTGTTTGTTAATGATTGTATCGCCGGTATTCTCTGTGTTAGGTCCTGCTTCCGAGGATACCGCTGCGTATCCTGTTGAAGAGCAGTACCCGACAACTACCTTGTCAGGCAAGCAATCATTGATCATTCCGATACAAACCCAATCTTCTCGCTCCTGCTCTCTTTTACTGCATTAAGGCAACAGCGTGTGAACTACTACTTGCTGCGGTAGATGAACCCTATTCCCTTGCATGACCTGTCATTGCCACAGTAAATAGTTGAAACCCACTAGCATGTGTAGGAGTTGATTGAGCCATGTGATGTGTCATCCACCATGCTATTTGTTTATGTTGCCTGCTATGCTTAGAGTTGTGTCTGGTCTGATTCATCTGGGTGATGGATCAGAGTGAAATGATCATACCGATAAAGAGAAGGAAGTGTGGAATACGCTTGGTAAAGGTATCGATGAAAGGCCATGTAGGAGTACATGGTGGGTTGTTTCATTGGAATCGTCCATAGGACCTGAGATCTGTATGTGTGGTTCAAGTTGCAGTTACTACCATGCATTGGGCCCGAAACCAATGGACCCTCTCGGCTTATTAATTACCCTCGATCTCCGTCCAGGAGTTGCAACTAGTTTCTGGTGTTTATAGCTTACTGGAGGTCGTGCACAGCGCTGACCCTCGGGGTGGGCTGTGATGCGACAGGTACGTGGCACGGTGTACCGATTGCCCGTTTGGCGACTCGGGAACCCTATACACATCGTTTGGGGCCGTGAGCGACACCCGGCCAGATCTCCCCACGGATGGAACCCAAATAGGCGATAAACCTGGACGAGAGACTTGAGTAGTTAGTCAGGTCGTGGCTGACACCCTCGCTGGGCTTCCGCTTGAAGGTTGCCGAGTACACGCCTAGTAAACGACGATAAGTGGTGAAAGCGTGTGTGAAGAAGTACACCCCTGCAGGGTTATCAAACTATTCGAATAGCCGTTGTTCGCGGTACGAACTACTTGGTTACTCTTACAGTTCATAGACAAGTCGATGGATACTACTAAAAGCCTCAATATAAGTGTGAGTGCCGTGGATGGCCCTTCCGTAGGATGACGGAAGAGGATCCTCGGTAGTGTATTGATGTGGTGAGTAGAGGACTCGTGTTCATAATAACATCTTGCAATCTGTTGAGAGTTGTAGTATAGGTTAGCCAAGGTCAAAGCTGGCATTCTGCTATAAACTCCACTACCCCCCTTTGATAATGTTGCATGTATGATAGGTTCTGTGGTAAGACTTGCTGAGTACCTTTGTACTCATGTTTGCTTAATAATTGTTGCAGAGGAGAACCCTGCCCCTGCTCATGGGTTCTACATAAACGTTGACATCGACGAGTAGCTTGACACCCAGACGGAGATCTGGAGCTTGTGAAGGGCCTTGTAGATAGTCAGGCTACACCAAGCCTGTTTTATTTTCTAAGTTGTCTGTACTCAGATATGTAGCTTCCGCTTGTGCTTGTATGACTGTATGACTTGAGTGTTGGGTCATGTGACCCCTACCTGTATGGATATGTTATGTATGGCTCTTGGAGCATTTTAAATAAAGTATTTTGAGTCATAGAGTTCTGTTGTGATGCAATGTTGTATTTGCACATATTGAGCATATTGCTTGTATGATTGAAATGCTTGCTATGTGTGGGATCCGACACCTAGTTGTTTTCCTTTGGTAGCCTACCTTACAGGGAAATGCCTCCTAGTGATTCCAATGAGCCTTGGTAGCTTGCTACTGCTCGGAACACGTAGGCTGGCTGGCATGTGTCCTTCTTCGTTCCTGTGTCTGTCCCTTAGGGGAAATGTCACGCGTTGTTCCTTTAAGTCCATGTAGCTTGCTACGACTTGGGTTCATACGTTGATGACCGACACGTTCGTTGCTGGGTCATGGATGCCTGTCTCTGTAATTTAGTGCCACTTTTGGTTTATAACTAGCCATGTCGGCCCGGGTTCTCTGTCATATGGATGCTAGCGACACTGTCATATACGTGTGCCAAAATGCGCAAACGGTCCCGGGCTAGGTAAGGTGGCACTCGTGGGGTTACCGTGCGTGAGGCCGCAAAGTGATATGACGTGTTACAGCTAGATCGGTGTGACTTAGGATCGGGGTCCTGACAGATACCCGGCATGGAGGCCCGCTGCATGGGCTCAATAACACTGGAAGTAGTATTCGGCTCTCCCGGCATTTTTTGCAGCGAAGAATTGATCTTTGACATCGTCCCCTTTCAAAGTGGCTATCACGCATGGCTAGGACGAACTGCTTTCGCCCGCTTTAACGCAGTCCCGCACAATGCTGATCTCAAGCTTAAAATGCCTGGACCTCGTGGCGTCATCATAGTAAATGGGAATATGGAGCGCTCCCTCCATACTGAGGAGCATACCGTGGCCCTAGCAGTCGAAGTTCAAGGTGGACTCATCAAGCCGAATAAATCATTGGTCATCAAGACCCAAGACACTGCTAAACGTGTCCCACCCAACGCGGTAGCTCGGTGTAACCTGAGCTTGAGTAGCAGTTTAGCCTCCGCCGACTGCCCCATAAGGTTGTGGTATACGTACCTCGCGTACATAACTACACCCGTAAAATACCTTGGGCAGCACCGGAGGCACACTGCAGAACAGGTCCATAGTACGGCTTGACCCTATTCGGACCTTAATATTTTTTCACTGTAGGTTCGTTAAAGAACCTACCTGATCTATGGTGGCACGGGCACTTCTTTTTAGGATCCTCTTTTTCGATAGATGACCATCAGACTCCTCCCCATCAAGGATGTATCACCAAGGAGTAACAGCACATATGTGCAACAGAGCATCATTGGGATCCTTAAACCATTTCATTTAGGCTATGTGTAAATCTTTCCCTTGTATAAGCTTTTGGCATGTAAAATGTCCTCGATGTTTTTGGCATTAGCTGTAACAACATGGCATGCCGTATTAATCAGGGTATAAAGGAAGCAGTTGATCACCACTTTGCTTGGCATTCATTTTATTTTACCTTATCATATGTGTTCCCTCCCTACCTCAGACTACCACATGTGCTTTAATCCGCCCATAACACCAGGGGTTGTATGCGGCGCAGCACATTTCAAGTCCGAACACCTATAGGGAACTCTTTGCCATCCCGGATATTGCATTATATGCATTGACTCCGAATCGTGTCTTGGGTCTATAGTTGGGTTGCCCGGCTCCTATGTTTACCACCTTACGTTCCGCATTGTTCGGCTAAGGTAGTAAAGGGAGAACTACTATGATTGTATTTTTGGTTCGTCCAGTCAAGTACCTCAGTAGAGAAAGGCAGAAACTAACTATCATGATAGGCGAGAGCTGGTCGGCGATTCGGTGACTTAGTACTATACTACGAATCATTAGTGATTCACCCCGTGTTACACGAGGGGCTGGTCTTTGCGCGTGGAAGAGGCACCATAATCCGGATAGCCGCACATGCACAAGGGTCTAGTACCTAGCCCCACAGTCGAACTACAATGGCAAAGTGAAAGTAATAAAGTTGCATAGTCTGATTGCTTGGTTCACCTCGTGGATGTCAGAATCAGGGCTCTGCAAAACCCTTGTTAAGTTCGAACACTTGGGTGCATGCGAAGAACTCAACTTCCCCTATCTACCTACTCGCCGTCTCTACGAACTAGCTCGATGAATAAGAAGGAAAATGACACAGGGCAGTTTACCCAGGTTCAGGCCATGTAGCGGTGAGTGGCCCTACTCCTGCAATGTGGTGGATTGCCTCAAGTTGGGATAAGGAAGAACTAGTACAATGGTTGAACAACCTCAGGAGGTACATTCTTGGGTGTGTGGGTCTTGGTCGATCGGATCGGTCTGGATTGAATCCCTCTACTGTGGTGGTGGCTGAGCTGTATTTATAGAGGCCTTGGTCCTCTTCCCCCAAAATGTAGGCGAGAAGGGATCCCACAACGGCCAAATTTGAAGGGAGACAACTAGTACATCTTATCCTGACGAAAGGTGGTCTACGCCTGCAAAGCTTCTGATCCTGACGCCATGATGGGCTCGGTGATGACCTCCGCCCCGCCGTCCTGGCAATCCTGGTCTTGTTGCATGGAAATGGAAACCTTTGGTTGATTCCTCGGGACTACGCGCGTGCGCTTTCTTCTTTAGCACCAAAGAGGAAACATGTTGTCATGCGCCCGTTGGCTCCCGCCTGGCCTTGGTCGTCATGGCTTGCGTCATCCGAACCTCATGAGGTGGGGGCTTGCATAGAGATCTCTCCTCCTTGGGAGCCAGCCTAGTGAGAGTGCTCCTTCCGAAGGTCTTGGGGTCGTCTCCCTCGCGAGGCTTGGCCCCTCGCGAAATCTTGAGTGTCGATGGAGAGTATAGGTCATACAAGGCCGATGAAGGAGCCACGTCATGGGCCACAGGCAGGAAAGCCTGGGTATCCTGGTTCCCTGAACGCCGACAGTAGCCCCCAGGCCCAAGGCGTGCTCGGACATGGCTTTGAGGCGAAGCCAAAGGGCAAGGGCGAAGCACCGCGGGCCCCAAGCGCTTGCGGACCTGATTGTTGCGTGGCGCCTGGATTGGACGTGGGCATCGCCACTTCCCCACGCTGCCTCGACAACCGTTTGACTTGACCGGAGCCTACTGCATGCAAAAAGATCATCATTACCTGCGATTGTGGAGGCCAGTGGTTTGCGTCCCTCTTGTTATAAATGATGAGGGGTGGAGCCCCTTGCTCATATCCATCTTCTCGCTTCTCGTTCCTCCTTCTCCTTCTTGCTTTGCCATCTCGCTGAAGCGTCCATGGCACCGATAAGGAGGTTCTCCACGACAGAGAAGGGCAAGGCCCCCCCAGAGGAGCTCGGGCCACTTCCGCCCAAGAAAAGGATTGGTCGCCCCCGTCACATCGACGAGGGTCTTGAAGTGACGCAACCTTGGTTAGAGGAGCCTCCTGCTGGCTTCCCGATTCCTTTGTACGCCCATGAGCAGGGCGCAGGGCAACGTCCAGCCCCTTGCCGACAGGGAGCATAGAGGACGGGCCACAACTGTGCAGCCGGCCGATGCGCGGACGCACGCCAAAAGCTCGCCTCGCGAGTTCGTCTTGTAGGCGGCAATGCCGCCGCTTTCATGGATTTGTCTCCTGAGGTTCTTCGCCGAGCTGATGCCGCCGAGGGGGCCTGCCGAGCTGTGGCTGCAACATGCTAGGTGCTGCAGCCAAGCTACTTAGGCGGAGGTCGAGGTCGTCCCCCCCAGGCGATGACTTCATGACTCATGGATGGGGCGAGATTGCCCAGGCTTACCATCCAGGAGGGGCTTCCACCTTCCACTTCGAATACGATGGAGCATCTACGCTTTTCTTCAAGGTCTTCGGCGACGATGGCCAGCGCCTGGAATGCTGCCCCCGGTTGGGCGATCTACACGGTAAGGCCATGGGCGCTGAACTTGCCCTTGGTCTTGTCAGCAGCTCCTCGAGGAGTAGCAGCGGGTCCATGGAGTCTAGTGATTCTCCGTAGACCAGCGACGATAACAGCTATGAGCCACGAAGCTCTCGCCGCACCCGGATGAGGGCGCCGGCATTCTCCCAGCGTCAACGGTGATGTTCTCAGCCGGGTTCTCCTAGCTTTCTTCTTTTGTTTCCCTGCACGGAATCATGTCAAGCCCCGTGGGGGTATGTAAGAAGTTGTCATATGTTTGCCTTAATCTCATCGCTCCTTGCTTAGTACTAAGATTGCGAGTCGCACTAGGGCACTATGTTCTTTTTTGTTATCGCGGTAGCTTGGTGCTCTACGCTGACAGGTCCCAGTCCCTAGGCAGGCTTCAACTGTCGCTGGTATGCAAGGTCGCGATGCCGTGGTTAAGGCCAGGAGGTGAGCTGCCTGAGGTCCGATAAAAGCCCCAGAGACGTGATGCTCAGGAGGTCCCCTTTAGCGCGCATACAACTTCTTAGAGGCCGAAAAGGAAAGCGACATTACCCGAGCGAGATCGCGAATGTGAAAACATCGGGTTACGCGGTTCTGGTTAATGCGCGGAGGTGACTTATCTTGCCATGAATTCCTTGTGGGATGCCTGGCTGTGCCCTTGCGATAGCACTCCTATGTGAGGCTCGCGCCGGTCTCCCCCCTTAGCCCAGATAGGAACTCTACGTCCTCAGGTCCCAACCATCGAGCGGAGCTCGGCCGCCCCTGGTATGCCAGGTCACGATGCCATGGTCTAGGCCAGGGGTGAGTGCTCGAGAGCTAGTAGGAGCCCCTGAAACGTGATGCTCAGGAGCCCCCTTTTAACATGCAAGCGGGTCGCGTCGAGGGGGTTGGCCGGCGAGGCCACCCTGGCCCGTCCTCAGAGGTTCCTGCGAATCAATCTCAGAAAGAGGGCATAGTACGCGGTAGTGCTTGCCTTGTTGTCTTCGATCTTTCCACCAGAACATGAAGGCACTGAGGACCTAGTGAGCTCACGTGCGCGGGGCTGGCCGTGAGTCAGATCTCGGTCTCTCAAGTTTTTCGGCGCTGCAGGGACGGACCCGAGCACAGGCACCGTGCCAATAATTCCTTGGAATGAGCAACCGGCAGGTCAGTAACATGCGGGAGCCGCGAAGGGTGCCAGGGCACCAGATGAATAGGCGATAATCATGAAGCGGCTCAAGGTAAGGGTATGGCAAGTTCTGATAGATGCAAAATCGATACAAGCCATAGGGATGGACCCATACGGCTTGGGGATGATGCAGCCCGAGGGGCGCCCCCAACTGAATGAAAAGAAAAGACGATAGACACCGTAGGGACGGACCCACATGGATTGGGGATGATGCAGCCCGAGGGGCACTCCCAACTGATCGAAACAAAATTGTCACCTAGCACCATTGCGGGAGAAGTGTTGTGGTGGCTAGAGACGCGCGCCGGTGAAGTCGCTCCTCATGAGCCGCCTGGCTCCTGGGTCTCGCAAGGCTCAAGAAGAATTAGCGCTACCTCCGCCAGGATCTCCTGGTGCTTGGCCTCGCGAGCCGTCCGGATGCTCTGCATGCGGCGCTGCTGAATGGCAGCGTTGTTCGGCAAGCCGAAAGGCATGCAAACATAGCTTTGAGGGGGACCCTCGCACCGGCCCACTTGGGACGAACAGAAGAGCTCCTAAGACGCGGCTCTGTTGAGCCCTAGGATGTTGACGCAGAATCGCTGCCCCCTGCCCTCATCGGTAGAGGGAATGGTGGTTGGTTGCGCGGGGCAACACTCGCCTTGCATCTTCCTTGCCTCCTGAAGATCCATGATCGCCTTGGTGATGAACTCCTGAGCGCCTGACGCCTCGTGCCCTGTGCTCTCTTCGCGGAAGCATGCGGTGAAGCACGCCTCCGCATGGTGCCCGAGCGCCTCCCTCGTGACGTTGGCCAGGTCAGAGGCCCTCCAGAGGAGAGCCCCAGAGTCCAGCCTAAGAGGCGCACCTCCCTATGCGAGGGGACAAGGGGCCTCGTCCATGGACGCAGGTCCTGAGGCACGACCGTCGGCCATCCCACCCTCTTGAGGCCCCGGGGTGATCAGCTGCTTCTTCCTCTTCAGGACAACCTCAGGTGGGTAGGCAAAGCCCTCGGCGTCTGAGTGCTCAACTGCTGCAGCTTGGTAGGCGCGCTCGAGGGAACACGCCGCATCTTTCTCATTGCAGGCAACTGTGATGATGCTGCCGCTTCCAAGAAACTTGAGGACGTTGTAGCTGTGGTGGGTCGCTGCCACGAACTTGGCCAAGGCCGTACGTCATTGTACGGGAGACATATGTGGGCGACGTCGAAGTCGATGAGCTCAGTGTGGTAGTTCTTGCGGTTGCCGAGGGTGACAGGAAGGCGGATCTGCCCTATCGGGGTGGTTAAGCCATCGGTCACACCTGAGAAGGGCCTAGTAGGCTGAAGCTGGTCTTATAGCACTTCGAGCGTGTCGAAGGTCTCGACGGAGAGGACATTCAGTTCTGCTCTGCCATCAATGAGTGTCTGGGTGACGAGCACGTTGTTGATGGTTGGCGAGCAGAGGAGTGGGAGGGCTCCGGCCGCAGCCGCGCACTTGAGATGGTCGGCTGAGTCGAAGGTGATAGTGTACTTGGACCACTTGAGCGGACGCGTTGCCTCGACCTTGGGGAGGACTGCATTCAGCTCACGAGCGAACTGCTTGAAGATGCGATGAGATGCTAGGGCCTGAGCACCACACAGGATGCAAGCGATGGCGAGAGGCTCTTGGAAGCCCCAGTCCCATCATCTTGGTGGCGATCATCGTTCCTTCTTGGTGGTGGTGGCAGCAGAGGAAGACCAGCGTTGCCTTGTGGACAGTCCTCACGAGGCTAGTCCCTCCATGGACTGTGACGAGGTTGGTCCCTCCAAGGGTCCTCGTGAGGCTAGCCCTGCCAGTGGTCCTCGCGAGGCTAATCACGCCAGCCTTGGCGAGAGTCAAGATTCTCCTAGCGTCCTCCACCTCGACCACCGAGGCGCCCATCGCATATGGCCCTGAGCTCGTGGCAGTCGTTGGTGTTATGGTTGTGCATGTTGTGGCAGATGCAGAATGGGCGGCTACCTTTGGAAGACTCGGGGTAGTCGCACCCGCGCTTCATCTCAAGCTCAGCCGCCAGCACAGTTGGTCCCTTGTGCTTGGCTTCCTTGGTCTTGGCCTTCTTGTCTTCTGGGTCAGCCTCGGGGAGCTCGACGAGTGAGAGGCGACCCTCTTCTGCCCTTGCGCACTTGACTGCCATGTTGAACATCTCCAGAGCCGAGGACAGGTCCTCATGAATGGTGAGCTCCTCCTTCATCGTGACGTCCCAGACGCCGTGAGTGAACGCGGAGATGATAGCCTCATCTGTCACCTTGGGAATCTTGATGCGGACGTTGGTAAAACGTTGGATGTACTTGCACAAGGTTTCCCCTGGCTGCTGCTTGATACGCCGTAAGTCGCCTACCACAGGAGCGCGGTCACGAGTCCCTTCGAAGTTGGAGATGAACCGTTCGCGCAGCTCCTCCCAGGAAGAAATCGACTATGATGGGAGGTTCTGGAGCCACGAACGCGCACCGTCCTTGAGAGCCATGGGGAACCAATTGGCCATAACCTTTTCGTCACCACTGGCCACCTCGATGCTTAGCTCGTAGAGCTGCAGGAACTCAGCGGGGTCGGGTGTTCCATCTTAGCATGGGGGCAGGTCTGGCTTGAACTTGCGGGGCCAAACAATGCGTCGTAGCTCTGAGGCGAATACCTGGTAGCGTGCCACGCCTCCGGGTGCCCGCCGTTGAGGTGGAGCTTGATCAGGGTGTTCACGCGCCGCTGTGGGAGGCGGCGCACGACTTTGACGAGGCGGTACTGGGAGTGCATGCGCCTCACCTTGGGGCCGCTGCACCACCTATCAGCTTTCTTCATCGCGCGCAGGTGCCCTGCGGGGCTGGTCGCATTGGGGAGCCTCATGCCTTGGCTCGAGGACGACGTCACGCCGGAGAGGAGGAGGAGGGGCGTCGTGGGCCAGGTCGCACGCTTGAGGTGGTGCAGGAGGCAGCGAGCTAGATGATGCTGGAACTTCTCCCGCGGCGCTGACGAGCTCTGCGATGCGGTCTAGCCATTACTCGTAGAGGTCGTCGGCCAGGCGGTAACGTAGGAGCTCATGCGCCATGAGCAGCGCGGCCTGCGAGTTCGCCGGTCCACGACGGGCGTGGGAGGACGAAGCAGCCACTGGAGCTAGTGACAGGGTTGCAGTGCGGCCGTCGCACCACGCATAGAGTGGCAGGGATGAATCTTGCTGCTCGTGGGCAGCGGGACCGATGGCCACATCTGCCGCCAGTTATGGAGTACGATGGGGGATGCCATCGCCTGGAGGCGCAGTCGGAGCCACGCGAGCGAGGAGGGCAGCCTGGCGCTCAGCACGAACTCGACGAGCATCCGTCATGGAGATGGTGAGGCGATGGCGAACTAATCGGAAGAAGAGAGACTCCAACGCACCCCTATCTGGTGCGCCAAATGTCGGATTAAGGGCTCCGCAAAACTCTTGTTAAGTTTGAACACTGGGGTGCGTGCGAAGAACTCAACTTCCCTTATGTGCCTACTCACCGTCTCTACAAACTAGCTCAATGAACAAGAAGGAAAATGACACATGGCAGTTTACCTAGGTTCAGGCCATCTAGCGGTGAGTGGCCCTACTCTTGCAATGTGGTGGATTGCCTCAAGATGGGCTGAGGAAGAACTAGTACAGTGGTTGAACAACCTCAGGAGGTATGTTCTTCGGTGCTGATCGATCTGATCAGTCTAGATCAAATCCCTCTACAGTGGTGGTGGCTAAGCTGTATTTATAGATGCATTGGTCCTCTTCCCCCAAAATGTAGGCGGGAAGGGATCCCACAACGGCCAAATTTGAAGGGAGACAACTAGAACAGCTTATCCTGAAGAAAGGTGGTCTTCGCCTGCAAAGCTTCTGATCCTAACGCCACGGTGGGCTCGGTGTGACCCCCGCCCTGTCGTCCTGGCGATCCTGGTCTTGTTGCATGGAAATTGAAACCTTTGGTTGATTCCTCGGGACTCCGCGCGTAGGCTTGCTTCTTTAGCACCAAAGAGTAAACCTGTTGTCATGTGCCCACCTGGCCTTGGTCGTCATGGCTTGCGTCATCCGAACCTCATGAGGTGGGGGCTTGCATAGATATCTCCGCTCCTCGGGAGCCCGCCTAGTGAGACTGCTCCTTTTGGAGGTCTTGGGTTCATCTCCCTCGCGAGGCTTGGCCTCTCGTGAAGGTCTTGAGTGTTGATGTTGAAGATGGGTCGTACCGGGCTGGTGAAGGAGCCACGTCATGGGCCGCAGGTAGGCAAGTCTGGGTACCCTGGTTCCCAGAACGCCGACAACGGACACCTCCTTTACGGACCAAGACGTTGGATAATGTGTGGTCACGCATCATGTCGAACATCCATGTAGCATCTACATGGGGGTTGAAGCCGACGACTGGTAACTTTCATAAATATAACAATAAACGGCCGCACCGGAGGAAACGTCGCTCGAATAGAAGGCGCAAACATAGACATATATAATAGCACGGGTTCACAACATAGTTTGTACAACCCGAACATCCTTAACTAAATATTACGTCCTTCAAACACTGGCCCAATATCACACGGGCTCCTTCTGGACGTCATCGAAGTACCTCTCTGGCTTCCGGTGATCTTTCCCTTTGGGCGGAACTACGGTTGCCACTTCGGTGGCCTTCATCTTCGCCCATTGCATCTTGACGCGAGTGAAGGCCATCTGGGCACCCTCTATGCAGGTCGAGCGCTTCACAGCATCAATCCGTGGCCGCGCATCGACGAGCTGCTTCACCAAACTGAAGTAGTTGCTAGGGATCGGCTCAGTTGGCCAGAGTTAGACTATTAATTCCTTCATTGCCAAACCTACCACCCTATGCAGCTCGACCAGCTTGTCGAATTCAGGGCTCCACAAAACCCTTGTTAAGTTCGAACACTGGGGTGCGTGTGAAGAACTCAACTTCTCCTATCTGCCTATTCGTCGTCTCCTCGAACTAGCTCGATGAATAAGAAGGAAAGTGACACGGGGCAGTTTACACAGGTTGAGGCCATCTAGCAGTGAGTGGCCCTACTCCTGCAATGTGGTGGATTGCCCCAACGTGGGCTGAGGAAGAACTAGTACAACGGTTGAACAACCTCAGGAGGTGTGTTCTTAGGTGTATGGGTGAGGGAGGTCTGAATGATCCCTCCCCCTATGGTGGTGGCTAAGATATATTTATAATGGCATTTGTCCTCTTCCCCTGAAATGTTGGCAGGAAGGGATCCCACAATGGCCAAATTTGAAGGGAGACAACTTGTACATATTATCCTGACGAAAGGTCGTCTTCGCCTGCAAAGCTTCTGATCCTGACACCACGATGGGCTCGGTGATCACCTCTGTCCTGCCGTCCTAGTGATCCTCATCTTGTTGCACGTAAATGGAAACTATTGGTTTATTCCTCGAGACTCCGTGCATGTGCTTTCCTATTTAGCACGAAAGAGGAAACCTGATGTCCTGCACCCGATGGCGCCCGCCAAGCCTTGGTCGTCATGGCTTGCGTCATCTGAACCTCATGAGGTGGGGGCTTGCATAGATATCTTCGCTCCTCGGGAGCCAGCCTAGTGAGACCGATCCTTCCGGAGGTCTTGGTGTCATCCGCCTCACGAGGCTTGGCCCCTCGCGAAGGTCTTGAGTGTCGATGCTAAAGATGGGTCGTACCAGGCCGGTGAAGGAGCCACGTCATGCGCCGCAGACAGGCAACTCTGGGTACCCTGGTTCCGAGAACACCGACAGTAGCCCCCGGGCCCAAGGCGCGCTCAGACTTGGCTTCGAGGTGAAGACAAAGGGCAAGGGCGAAGCGCCGCGTGTCCCAACCGCCTGCGGAGTTGATCGACGCGTGGTGTATGGATTGGACGTGGGCATCTCCACTTCCCCTCACTGTCTCGGGAACCGCTTGACTTGGCGGCCGCCTGTTTCTAGCACGGCCTTGCTAGACTTGACCACCATGCTCAGACTTAGTTCCTCCTCTGCATTGCGAACTTGTGGCTCTCCTTCCATACTCGGCGCCGCGCCAATCTCCCCTTGTGGCCATGGCCCCTATGTCGGAGAAGAAGAGGGGGAAGGCTAGCACTCCAGCTGAATCTTGGTTGGGCTTGGAGCCCGCGCTTGAGCTATCGACGATGATCAACTCGAAGGGATTGGCCAAGGTCTGGCCAGCTCTGGTCGTCGACTCCAACGAGTGAAAGGCGATGATAGTCTAGTGCGCCTCTTGGTCCATGGTGGATATGGAAGCCACTGGTATCCCCATCCATCTTCATGCTCTTCTGGTCGGCTTGGTCCCTCCTTTCTCCAATTTCTTCAATGTCGTACTCTCGCATGACCAGATATAGGCGCTGCATCTAGACCCTGCGTCCATCATCCTCCTAGCCATCTTCACCTTCTTGTGCGAGGCCATGGTGGGCATTACCCCATCTGTCACCTTGTTCCACCATTTCTTCTCGATCCATCTGGTCGATGAATGCCAGCGCTCAGGGTGCGTGGCCTTCTAGACCGAGGCGACAACGGCTGGCTTGGGCATCGACTTCGCGCTCCGCCCAGACGTGATAGGATTCCGGAAGCAACAGGTTTCCATGGACGCCGCCACGCTCAGCCCTCTACTCCAGCTCCCACCAGGACCAGCGGAACCCACCTCTGGCTGGGGCCACGAGAAGCTTGTCGACCACCAGCTTGCCTTTGTTTGGACCAGGTTGGCCAAATTGAAGAAGGCCGGGGTGACTTCTCCAATGGTGATGAGGGAGTTCGTTAGGCGGCACATCGCCCTGCTCCAATGCCATTCTCTCCGGGTGTGGACCTTTACCAGCCCCGAGGACCCCATAAGGCTCCATGTGCCTTCGCTTCCTTCCAAGACACTGTGCGCGGTGCTTGAGCTCGTGACTGGCGACCCAGCACCCGCGGTGCTCCCGGAGGATGGCTGCCTCTTGTACAACTGCTCGAACAAGGAGAGCTTCGCAAGGCAAATGCCCCTTTTTGATGAATGGGGGATGCGCCCGGAGGGCCTTGGAGGGCCCCGCGAGAATCCAATCTTGGTGACTCCAGTGCTTGTTGCACCCGTGACGCGCGCCTCAACTGTGGGTGTAGGGGGGCGGACGCCGCAGGAGGCTCACGAGGCGATTGATGGGGAGCAGAGGTTGCCTGACGCTCTCGGGGTAGTCACTCCTGGATCCCCCGTGAGTGCTCCTGAGGTAGCCATCGACGAGCAGGCGCGGCCTGTTGCTACTAAGGAGGCCACACCTGAGGGCCAGACGTGTGCCACCGAGGCGGCGACGCGCCCCCCAGTTGCTGAGGATCATACCCCAGCCTTTGGCCCACTTCGCCCGAACCTCGAGGCACTCCGCAAGAGGAAACGGCTGGCGATGGTCTTTGTCCCCTGAAACAGAGGAAGTACATACCAGTGCACGGGTAAGTGCCTTATCTTTGTGGTTCTCCATGAGCGGTGCTCTTTCCTGACCCTGCCTCCTCAGGGTCTCTCCGGTCGTGACGGCGAAAGCTCCCGAGGTTTGCCCCTCTAGGGCCCTTGCCTCGCTGCCGACTTCGGGCTCCCCGCGCCAGGCACCCGCGTGAGAAATGGTGATGGCTCGTGAGGCGAGCGTGCCTCCGGGGGACTGATGGCTTGGGCATTCTATATTCCTGCTTCAGGGTTGCTTCAGGCGTGTCGAAGGTGTGCCGAGGGCTCCCCCGCTAGTCCTTGCTAGGGCTAGGCCCCCTTGGCACCCGCTCCGTCTTTGAGCGTCGAAGCCGCGTCACTTGACCCGTCTGCGGGGGCCGACGAAGTAGATGGGGTGCGCCGGCTACCAGCCCCTCACGAGGGACAGGCGGGGCACCTTGTGTCCCCCCGGCAGCCCCCTGTGCCGAGGAGGGGCTCGGTCACGCGTTGGAGGTTGTGCGTGGGCGCAGTGTTGTTCCCCATGACCTTTTCCAGGAAGCCATCAGTGCACTATGACAGCTTGGGGGAGAGCCCGTTGATGTTGATGTACGCCTCGAGTCGGATAATATTCGCCTGGCGCAGGAGTGGCACCAGCTGAAGGTTGCCATCAAACTTGGGCGCCAGCAACACGAGCAAGCCGATGCAGGTGTTGCAGAGTCCCTTGCAGCATCTCGCGAGGCTTGTGCTCGCGCCTTGGAAGAGGCCAGGGCCGTTGACCACTGCCGCGAGGCGGTGGACGAGCGGGAGAAGGACCTTCAGGTGATGAATGCTGCCCTTGAGCAGCGAGTCCAGGTGCGGCGAGCCATGCTGGCGACACTACCAAGGGAAGCCTCATCTAATGAGAAGGAGATCTAGGAGCGCGAGGAAGCGTTGTTGCTTGAGACCTTGGAGCACAGCCTGTAGCTTGAGAGGCTGGAGGTGAGGGAGTGCCAAGTTGCCGCAGCCGAGGATTCCATCGCTACCCGAGAAACTAGGGTCCAGCAGGAAGTCGATCAGAAGGTGGCGAAGATTCGCAAGGCCCTTGTAGAGGAATATCGCCAGAAGCTGAAGCTTCAGGAGACCAAATCCCTCCAGCAGCAGGTCGAGATGGAGGGCTGGACCACCGCCCTCAGGGAGCAACTGGCTGCCATGGCACAGCGCGAGGTAGCCGCTAGGGATGCTCAAGCCTCCACCCAGGACGAATTGTCTTCACTTCAGAGGCAGGTCGCGGACGCCGAGTTCCTTGTGGGCCGGGCTATGGACGAGGCGAACCGCCGCCGAACGATGCATTGCAAGCATTCTTCAATGCTCGAAGGTCTCAGGGCCAGGGCCAATGGGCCCTCGACACGATTTTCTAAGAGAGCGTCCCACGGCCTCATGAGGACGATGAGGTTGGCTACCTCCGCTTCTTAATCCAAGTCGTGACCTATCTGGAGGATCAGGCCACAAGAGCTCGCCAGCTCGTTGAGGAAAGAAGTTGATGTCTCCTAGGGCGCACATTCTCGCGTGTCTTCAGTCACCTTCTAAGCCTTGATCCTGACATTGATTTCGATGCTGGGATAGCCCTCGTGCCCGGGGCCACTCTAGGTGTGTTGGCGAAGTGGGTGGACGGCCACGTGGATGACCTAATCATGGAGGTCGGTCTCGAGGGAGATGTGAACACGCCTACGGCCACAGAGGGTGATGCGGACGATAATGATGATGACGATGCCCACGGCGACGCATCCCACTAGGCTCTTATTTCCTGTTTTGTTCTGTATGCAACAAAAAATCTTTAGGTACTACCCCAAGGGGACGTGAGAGCGTTTGGAGAAGAGAGTTCCCTTATAATGTATGAAATGAGAACATGCTTTTGAAGTAGGTTGTGAAAGGTGCCATCTCAAGCCAGGAGGCCCTTGGCAAAAGTGAGCACCACAACTTATCTGGGGTGGTGCTGGTCTTGGATGGGTTCTCACGGCGCGAGGGCACCATTCTTCTGAGATGGCCTCTCATGGCTGATGGGGGACTAAGACCCATGAGGGGCTTGCGGACCTTCCTAAGAGCGCCTCACTAGGAGTTAAATGCTGAACCTCGACAAGGCATGAGTACATTGTCCTTGGGACAGCCGTTTGAGTGCCGCTTGAGGTATCTTGAGCTCGCGTAGCGCACATAGCACGCCCAGCCCCGCTCGCGAGGTGCTTATGGGGGAGGGTAGAAGCCCTGAGCCCTGCTTCCAGACAAAAGCCAAAGGCAGGAAAACACCGCGAATCGAGAACCCCCCCCTTTTATATTGTTAAGAACACGAAACTCCAAGTCTTATTCCGAAAGAAGGCAAATACGGTGTGACAGCCTAGTTTTTGCCTTCTCTCTTTTCCGGACTTTCATTTGCATTTTGCTTTGGATTTGGAGTTTTGAATTGATTCAAATGGACTTGAACAGTTGGGCCTACCCTTGGTTTTCACCCAAGTGACTCAATCACCTCTAACTCACATTTCCTTCTCTGAAAAACTCCAACAAAAGCCCAAGGAATATTTTTCATAAAGAAAAATATTCATTTTCTTCCCTGAAAATCACTTCAGAGGAGTAAGCTCCAAAGCAACCCCCAGTTTCTTTGCCCAAAAAATTCTGAGAAAATTCCCAAATATTCCTTGAACCCTAGGGCACCTTCCTGAGCAAAAACATTGCATAACTTTTCGTAATATTTTTGCTACAAAAAATCATTTCTATTCTGGACAGAGTGACCACTTTGTACAGCAAGTATATTTTTGCTTGATCTTTTGGGGCTGATCTTTTCTGAGCTTAATTACCCTCCTAAGAGATTACTAACCCCCAATGCACATCCCACAATTTTCACTAGATTTTTCTCAGCAAAGCTCACAAGTTTCTGTCCAGAAACTTGCCAGGAAGAAAGCCACTCCCACAGTGCGCCTGTGACCAAGCCAATGTAATGCCCAGTATGAGATTATACCTCCTACGTGTCGAGGCACGACTTAAAGGTATAAGCTCATACTAGAATGATCTCAAGTATGGTATCTTTGCACGACTCATGTAAAAGAGGGATGAAATTGCAAAAGAGTAGTTGGCTTACACTCGCCACGTCACACAATACATTACATAAGCAATCATCATCCAAATAACATCACAGTCCGACTACGGACGAAGATCCAAATGAAAGATACCAAATAAATAAAGCCATAAGGTCCGATCGCCCCTAGTAGAAGCCACTACTGATCATCGGGATAGTACACGTAGTATTGCCCACGTTCTTCGTCGAACTCCCAGTACAGCTCGGTGCCGTCACCTGAGTAGTTCACCATGGTACCTCCATCTGGTGTTGTGTAGAAACTGTGAGCCACGGAGGACTCAGCAATCCCGTTCCCGGGTAGCAAAACTATCTAAGCCTTGGGTATGGAACAAGGCTGAAGAATAAATGTTGCAGTTGCACTAGCACTAGCTTACGTGTTAAGAGCGAGAAGAGAAGTGCCACGGACGTCAAAGTGATCACGAAGTGATCTTATCTAAGCACGTCAAACATAACCCCACCGTGTTCACTTCCCGAACCACTTCGGAAAATGACCGTCACGGTTACTCACGCTGGTAGTGTATTCTGAACATGGTGTCAAGTTTTCTACAATCGGATATTAACAAATTCCCATCTGCCACAGAACAGCGGGCATGGCTTTCGGAAGTTCAAAACCCTGCAGGGGTGTCCCAACTTAGCCCATCACAAGCTCACGATCTGCGGAGTCGCAACTCCAAGGTGGGAAGACCCGAGTATTCTCGGAATCCTGTGCTCAAGATATCCCGACTAAGGTAAAATTAATCCAGCAAGACCTCCCGGCGTGACGACACCCTGACAGTAGCCGCGCGTATCTAGTCTCAGGCCACGACCGGATGAGCACTACGTACATATACCGAAAACCCCGGCAAGCCGAGTGGCACCGCAAGTGGCTCTACTTTGGACCAAAACTCAAAATGAGCACTGGCCCAGGGGGGTTGATTAATAAATCCTCGGGTTAATTACTCCCTCGGCAAGTTTTAGTTGTTTAGGCAAATGTAAAACCAATGTCGGGCCTCGCTGGAAAAGCTTTAGCGCTAAGCGGGTTATCGAGGTGGTCCCATAACCCCAACCGTGTTAGGAACGCATAATCAAGGAACATAACACCGGTTTAAACGGTTCCTAGGGCGGCATGAGTGGAACAAAACACCAAGCAAGAGGCTTAGCCTTCCACCCATTGCCAAGTATATAGATGATCTAGTTATACAGATTATATAGTGTGATATCCCAACAATAACTTCAACATGAAGCAAGAATCTTCAAATCTTCTCCTACAACTAGAAATGCTATAAGAGGGGCATAGCTAAGCTTACGTAGCCAATCAAAGGTTTGCTAGGTTGGGTGGTTAGAGAGATTCATGGCTACAATAGGAGGCTGTAAAACAAATATGGGCATCGAGGCAATAAGCTAAAGAGCGAGACATATAGAAATAGGCAAAGATAGTAATGATATCTGGGTCAGGTCATCTTGCCTATCGAGTCGTGGATGGGATCGTAAGACGGCTCCTTGTACTCAACCTCGGTAGGACCCTCGTTCTCGGTCTCGGCTCCCGGCTCTACTCAACACAAGAACACAACATGGCACGCTATCAAACAAGGTGGAATGCACAATCAACATGATGAAAGTATAAGCCTATATGATGCAATACATGGCAAGGGTTGAAGCACAGAAGAACAACACAAGCCAACAAGTTCAAATGAGGCCGCAATTCACATATAACAAATCCAGTAAGTCCTCATATGCATAGTTTGAAATTAGTCCAGATCCGAACAAACCTTAAGTTAAAGTTGTTAAACAGCAAGTTAACATGCACCATAATGATCTACACGAAATTCTAGTCAAGTTTCATATAAAGTTTGTTTAATTCGGAGCTACGGTCTAGAAGATATGAGCAAAACAAGACAAGCAAGGCAACAGTGCAATATGCATCCAACCATCAAGCAAACACACTCCAAACATGTAAACAACATTATATTATGATTCTACATGCAAAATCACACAAGTTTCATATAGGGCACGCTCAAAATGGAGCAACGGTTCAACACATACACACGAAACAAGATACAATGCAAAGCTGAAGTTAACAGCCACATAGCAACTTTGGAGCACGAGATATATACGCTACAGCACCCAAACATGATGACAAGAAGCATGGACTTGAAGTAGACATGTTCTACAGCAAACAACTCAATTGGAGCAACTCCATAGGAGGCATGAATCAATAGCAACAAGCTACACCAAATTGATCATGCTGATAAAAACCTGATAGGCATAATGTATAGCAACTTGAGAGCAAGAAATAAATAAGCTACAGCAAGCCATATGTGCAAGTGAGGGCATGGATGGATAGAGCATAACATGGAAAACAAGGAATGATCATTGGCCACTCCAAAACAAGCATGGATTTGAGTGGGGCATCAAGCAAACATAGCATCAGGTTAAAACAGATTCCAGACTTAGCAGTTTTTTCACGAAGTATAAAACAGTAACATTGGCACGGCATGTTTACAAGCTTGTTTAAGTCACCTCAAGGCATATCATGGAAAGTGGTTTGCACCACAGCAAAGACCATATGATGGTGCTTCTAAAACATATTGACTTGTGACATGAAGACAAACACATCAATAGCAATGAGCATGTCAAAACAGCATCTCACAACAAGTTTCAGCACTTAACAGCCACATGCACTTTTGCAACAGAGACTAACATGGCAATATGATACCTAACATAAATGCTACAGCAACCATCGTGTAGAGCACTTAACAATGAACATTTTGACATATCATATGCTCCATTTGGATAAACATGCACCAAGTTATCATATCTCAAACATGGCAACAAAATAACAAGTAACAACAGTTTATAACAAGTAGCACTCTTGTCACGATGATTAGGGAATCTAGATGAACTCAAACAAGCATGCCTCAATGGAAAAAAATGTAGAGCACATCACCACGATCATTTTGATATATTACACGCCCAAAACGGATCTATGAGCACGAAATTAGAGCCATGCAAAGGAGGCAACAAATTATAGCAGATCTGGGACTTAGTGGTTTTATACCTCACAAAAAGTTACCCCGGGACGGGGATGTCCCGGGACGAGGAGATCCGGGCGGAGGCGCGTTGTTTGGATGGAGCAACTGGTGGATCTGGTCCCGTTTTCCAGATCGGGACGTAGGAGTCCGAGCTCGCCGGATTTGGAGGTGGAGGCGGCGGTCCGGTGAGGGAGGCGGCGGCGCCGGGCCCCGAGGCGCCGGCGGTGGCGGCGCGGCAGCTCGCCGGTGACGAGGCATGGGGGCCGGCGGTTACCGCGGCCGGAGGCGGAGAGCAAACGCGGCGGCGGGGACGCGGCCGGCGCCGGGCGGCGGAGTCGGCAGGGCCGATGCGCGGGGGCGCGAAGGCGTGGAGGCGCGCGGGCCGGGGGGCCCGATCCAGGCCGCAGCGGGCCCGGTCGGCGTGGTGGAGGAACCGGCGGCGGGCGGCCACGTGGCACCTCCTGGTTGGCCGAAGGGGCGGCGACAGACGTGTCCGGTCCGTCCGGACGTGTCCGGTGGCCGGAGGAGCTGCGGGCGCGGGAAAAACGGAAAAAAAGGGAAGGACAAGGTTTTCGCCCGAAAATGGAGGGGTGTGGACGTTTTTATAGGCATAGGGAGCTAGGAGACTCCAAATGGGGTGCGGTTTTCGGCCACGCGATCACGATCCGACGACCGAGAGGATGGGAGTGGTTGTGCTGGGTTTGTGGGCTGTTATGGACGGGGGTCTTGCGCCAAAAGGAAGGGGAACTTTTAGCCCACTAGGTTAACCGTTGGAGTACCAAACGAACTCCAAAAGCGATGAAACTTGACAGGCGGCCTACATGTACCAAAACAACAACGCACGACAAGTGTCACCTCATTCCGGAAACGTTACACGGCCACACACGAAAGAAGGACTCGGGGATGCCACGAGCTCGTGGGTGAGTGTCGGAACTCGAAACGGACAACGGGAAGAGACGAGTGGGACCGGGTGCAAGTGACAACACGAATGCAATGCAATGCACATGATAACATGACATGAATGAAATGCACACACGCACACGACAAAACGAAGAGACCCGGAATGAAAGAAGAGCCCATAATGGAATTGATGAAGTAAAAGTTTCATATATTGCCATAATTGGAAAGTGTTACATCTAGGGCATTACAAACTCTCCTCTACTACGAAAAGATCTAGTCCCGAGATCTAGGACTGGAAGAAGGAAGGATACTCGGAACGAAGGTGATCTTCTTGTTCCCATGTAGCTTCTCGGTCGGTATGGTGTGACCACTTAACTTTCAAGAACTTGATGGACTTGTTTCGGGTCTTGCGCTCAGTTTCTTCAAGAATAGCAACAGGGTGCTCACGGTAAGACAAGTCTTGTTGAAGATCAATCTCCTTGAACGGAATGGTGCGTTCCGGTGTCTTGAAGCACTTGCGGAGTTGAGACACGTGAAACACATCATGAACATTTGCAAAGTTGGATGGAAGCTCGAGTTGATAGGCTAGGTCGCCTCTTTTGCCAAGGATCTTGAAAGGGCCCACAGATCTAGGAGCAAGCTTTCCTTTGATACCGAATCTTTGGGTTCCTTTCATAGGAGAAACACGTAGATAGACATGATCTCCAATGCCGAAAGCCAAATCATGATGCTTGCCATCATAGTAGCTCTTTTGACGCGACTGAGCGGCTTTGAGATTCTCATGTATGACTTTGCACATTTCTTCGGCTTCTGAGATCAAGTCATTGCCAAGAAGTTGACGTTCACCAGTTTCGGACCAGTTGAGAGGGGTACGACACTTTCTTCCATAGAGGATTTCAAAAGGAGCTTTGCCGGCACTTGCTTTGAAACTGTTGTTGTAAGAGAACTTGGCAAACGGGAGACAATCTTCCCACTTCATACCGAAAGAGATGACACAAGCTCTGAGCATGTCTTCGAGGATCTGGTTTACTCTTTCGACTTGACCACTAGTCTGAGGGTGAAACGCAGTGCTGAAACGGATCTTAGTGCCCATGGCTGACTGGAAGGAGTCCTAGAACATGGATGTGAACAAACTTCCACGGTCTGAGGAGATAACTTGAGGAATGCCATGCAACAAAACAATCATGGAAGTGTACAACTCTGCCAACTGAGCTGCATTGATGGATTCTTTGACTGGAAGGAAGTGAGCTACTTTGGTTAGCTTGTCAATCACAACAAAGATAGCATCATTCCCCTTCCTGGACTTGGGAAACCCAATGACGAAATCCATTTCAATGTGGTTGAATTTCCACTCGGGAATAGGAAGAGGTTGGAGGAGACCGGCTGGATGTTGATGCTCTGCCTTCACTCTTCTGCAGACATCTCATTCATTCACAAATTGGGAAATCTCCCTTTTCATGCGAGTCCACCAGTAAGATTGCTTGAGGTCTTGGTACATCTTGGAACTTCCGGGATGAATCGCGAGGAGGGAGTCATGTGCTTCGTTCATTATGAGCTTCTTGAGATCACCCTTGGGAACCACAATTCTGTCCTCGAAGAACAAGGTGTCTTTCTCATCAACGCGATAGCACTTGTATTTGGGAGTACCCTTTGCAACACCATGTTTCACTTTCTGCACCATAGCATCACTGAGATGGGCCTCACGGATCTGATCTTCCAAGGTAGGAGCCACTTGAAGATTTGCAAGAAAGTCTTGCGGAACAACTTGGAGGTTGAGCTTCCTGAATGATTCACAAAGCTCAGGCTAAAACGGCTTGAGAAGGAGACTATTGCAATATGCCTTTCTGCTCAAGGCATCTGCAATGACATTGGACTTGCCAGGTGTGTATTCGATGCTTGGATCATACTCTTGGATCATCTCAACTCAACGAGTCTGGCGAAGGTTCAGGTTCGGCTGTCTGAAGATGTACTTCAAGCTCTTGTGATCGGTGAAGATGTCCACTTTTCTGCCCAACAGAAGGTGTCTCCACGTGATCAAGGCATGTACCACTGCTGCTAGCTCGAGATCATGTGTGGGGTAGTTCTTCTCATTTGGCTTCAATTGACGAGAAGTGTGTTCCACAATCTTCTTGTCTTGCATGAGGACACCACCAAGTCCTTGTAGAGAAGCATCACAGAATACTTCGTAGGGCTTGGACTCATTCGGAGGAGTAAGAACTAGAGAAGAAATGAGTTTCTCTTTCAGTGTTTTGAATGCCACATCACAATCAGGAGACCAGTTGTACTTGACATTCTTCTGCAACAAGTTTGAGAGAGGCTTGGCAATCTTGGAGAAGTTCTCAACGAACCTTGTGCAATAGCTAGCGAGACCAAGGAAGCTTCGGAGTTACTTGACGTTCTGCGGGGGTTCCTAGTTGACAATCGCTTCAACTTTCTCAGGGTTGACAGAAATACCCTCAGCAGAGATGATATGGCCATGATATAAGACCTTATCCAGCCAGAATTCACATTTGCAGAATTTTGCATAGAACTTGTGTTCACGGAGCCTGTCCAGAACCAAACGGAGGTGCTTGGCCTGGTCTTCTTCATTCTTGGAGAATACCAAGATGTCATCCAGATAGACAAGAACAAATTCATTGGTGTAGGGGTTGAATATGAAGTGCATCATCCTCTAGAAGGTGGGTGGAGCATTTGCGAGGCCAAAAGACATGACCGTGTATTCATAGGAACCGTAGCTCGTTCTGAATGTGGTCTTGTGAATATCTTCTTCACGGATACGGATCTGATGGTAACCCATCCGGAGATCGAGCTTTGAGAACACTTTTGCTCCTTTGAGCTGCTCGAACAATTCATTGATATTGGGGAGCGGGTACTTGTTCTTTATTGTCTTCTTGTTCAATGGCCGGTAATCAACGCAAAGGCGCTCCGTGCCAACCTTCTTCTTGACAAATAGAACACCACAGCCCCAAGGAGAAGTGATAGGCCTGATTAGACCCATACGCTCTTGCTCATCGAGTTGTCTCTTCAGCTCCTTCAACTCTTCAGGTGAAAGCTTGTACGGATGCCGACATGTTGACTTGGTACCGGGCTCGAGTTCAATGACGAATTCAACTTGACGATGCAGAGGCATGCCTGGAAGCTCTTTAGGGAAAATATCTTCATATTCATTAACCACCGGAATTTGAGAGAAGGCATTAATCTCTCCCTTGTCATTGAGAGAGAATAGCCTGATTGTGTTATCTCGAGAGGCGAAGATAATCACGTCTTCGTCAGGATGAGTAAGCTTGACTTCCTTATTTGCACAATCAATGTTTGCATCATGCTTGGAGAGCCAATCCATCCCAAGAATAAGATCAATGCCGGAATTGCCAAGAATAACCGGAGAAACCTAAAAACGGTAATCACCCATATGAATAGATACATCCGGAACAACTGCGTTGGAAGTCATTTGCAATCTCGGAGAAATAATCTTTAAAGGTCTAGGAATGCTCTCCGAAACTAAGTCATGCTTAGCAACAAATGGCCTTGAAATGAAAGAAGGCGATGCACCCGAATCAAACAATACTTTAGTAGGAATAGTGTTAACTGGAAGATTACCAAGTATCACATCTGAAGAATTCTCTGCTTGAGCTACATTCATCTGATTCACTCTTGCAACCTTTGGATTGTGCTTGACAATAGCAGTGCTGACAGGTGGAGGAGGCGGAAGGCGCCTTGGGTTGGGGCACTTGTTAGCATAATGACCCTTCTGGCCACACTTGTTGCATATCACTTCTGAGAGAGGACGGTGACAAGGAGCACTTGACTTCGAAGCTTGAAAGTGATTCTTGGACTGATTGCTTGGGTTGGGTGGGTGGGAGAAACCACGGCCACCAGAATGCTTGTTTTTGTTGTTGGAAGGTCGGATCACTGGAGGAGGTGGAAGCCAAAACTTCTGCTGCTTTGCAACCACTTGGGAAGAAGAGGAGGAGTTGACAGCATCTCTGATTCTCTTTTCGGAAGCTTCCATCTTGAGTTGGGTTGCCTCTTTGCTTAAGTGCCATGTTATAGAATTGATCAAATTCATCCGGCTCAAACAAGGTGAGAGCTAGCTGGAGTTCATCCTTCAGACCACCACGGAACTGATAAATCTTGCTCTAGGAATCTGGGATATCTTGCTTGGCATAGCGGGCAAGGTTCTAGAACTTGACATTGTATTGATAAACGGACATGGTGCCTTGCTTCAGGTTGCGGAATTGCTCACGCATTCCTTCAGTGACACTAGTTGGAATGTGGTGAGAGCGAAAATCCTTGCAGAAGTCAGTCCACGAGATTTCACGTCCCTCTCTGGAATCTTTGTACTGCTGCCACCAATCAGCGGCTTGGTCCTTGTGTTGGAAGGCGGCAAACTTGACATAATCCTCAGGTCTCATGTTACTGCATTCAAAGTGCTTCTTGATGTCTGTTATCCAGTCTTCAGCATCTAGCGGATCCACACAGTAAGTGAATGCCTTCGGTTGGTTTGCCAGGAACTGGTTGAGTGTAGCAAAGTGAGGTTGGTTGAACAAATTGCCTTGGCCTTGGTTCCCATGACCACCTTGATTTGCTTGATTTGCTTGAATGTCCTGCATCATTTGCATAAGCATCTGGGTGTTTTGGTTCATCGCTTGCATAATTGCTCTCCAGGCCTCAGACGGAGGAGGAGGGGAAGGAGGACGATCGGGAACTTCTTCACCCTCTGGGTTAGCATTGGGAACCCTTTTAGGAGCCATCCTGAATGAGATGACAACTATTAGCCATTGATTGAAAATATATAAGCTGAATCAACGGCTAGAAATTGCAACATAAGTCTTCACAAGAATCATTCAAACAAAATGAACGAATGTAATCCACAGTTAAATGGTACAACAATCTTCTCGAGAAGCCACTTGGGAGAACAAAAGGTAAATAAAACAACAAGGAGCAGATAGAACAAATACAAGATAGAAGCGTCGTTCGACATTTTCGTGCTGAAAGCTTTTGGAACGTGTTACAAAAGGGGTTTTCAATCCCCGGATCAGCATAGCCAAGGACCCTTTAAGATGCAACTCCCGATCGGAACAACGCCCATAAAACCACTTCACTCAATGTAGAACCCCGAACTCCATATCATGCATTCGTTGGAAGAATGCCTACGAACTACTAGATGAACCCACCTATTAATTTCTGAAAGTTTCCCGTTATGCAATCAGATGTTGGGGATACAGGGGAAGCATCGCGCACTCAACTCTAATCCTACATCCAGCTATATCCATCCTTCAACACATAACCAGTTATTTTCGGAAACCGTTTACCTCGGACCTTCAAAACGCATCTGCACAAGCTATGGCAATACTCCCGAACTACCTCCCCAGTACTGGGTGATGTAGGGGTTATCTTCCCACTAACCGCATAGAAGAGTTTTCGATGTCGGCCGTCTTAAGTATTCCAGAATTGCTACGATAGATTTGTGACGACAACACCTCGGAGCTCAACTCCCCGGGACACTGCCACAACCCCTAAATGACAGGAGGCATCGAGAACAATGTTCTCGTCACAAAGACATCGGAACAATCCAAACAATACTCGCGTGATCCTAAAAAAAATTAGTGAGCTTTTTAGAGTAGAAGAGATAAGTAATCGTCAGGAGTCCTCACCAGAGTGAAAAGGAATGAGGAGTAAAAGGAAATCGTACTCTCCGATATATATATATATATATATATATATATATATATATATATATATATATATATATATATATATATATATATATATATATATATATAACTCAAAATATTTTCAAGTGTGTGCCTAGACTCAACCGTCAACGATTCGATCAATCAGTGGGGCTTCTAGGTCGGAGAAGGCTCTGATACCAACTTGTAATGCCCAGTATGAGATTATACCTCCTACGTGTCGAGGCATGACTTAAAGGTATAATATCATACTAGAATGATCTCAAGTATGGTATCTTTGCATGACTCATGTAAAAGAGGGATGAAATTGCAAAAGAGTAGTTGGCTTACACTCGCCACGTCACACAATACATTACATAAGCAATCATCATCCAAATAACATCACAGTCTGACTATGGACGAAGATCCAAATGAAAGATACCAAATAAATAAAGCCATAAGGTCCGATTGCCCCTAGTAGAAGCCACTACTAATCATCGGGATAGTACACGTAGTATTGCCCACGCTCTTCGGCGAACTCCCAGTGCAGCTCGGTGCCGTCACCTGAGTAGTTCACCACGGTACCTGCATCTGGTGTTGTGTAGAATCTGTGAGCCACGGAGGACTCAGCAATCCCGTTCTCGGGTAGCAAAACTATCTAAGCCTTGGGTGTGGAACTAGGCTGAAGAATAAAGGTTGCAGCTGCACTAGCACTAGCTTACGTGTTAAGAGCGAGAAGAGAAGTGCCACGGGCATCAAAGTGATCACGAAGTGATCCTATCTAAGCACGTCAAACATAACCCCACCGTGTTCACTTCCCGAACCCCTTCGGAAAATGACCGTCACGGTTACTCACGCTGGTAGTGTATTCTGAACATGGTGTCGGGTTTTCTACAACAGAAAATTAACAAATTCCCATCTGCCACATAAACGCGGGCATGTATTTTGAAAGTTCAAAACCCTGCAGGGGTGTCCCAACTTAGCCCATCACAAGCTCACGATCTGCGGAGTCGCAACTCCAAGGTGGGAAGACCTGAGTATTCTCGGAATCCCGTGCTCAAGATATCCCGACTAAGGTAAAACTAATCCAGCAAGACCTCCCGGCGTGCCGACACCCTGACAGTAGCCGCGCGTATCTAGTCTCAGGCCACGACCGGATGAGCACTACGTACAGATACCGAAGACCCCGGCAAGCCGGGTTTGCACCGCAAGTGGCTCTAGTTTGGACCAACACTCAAAATGAGCACTGGCCAAGGGGGGTTGATTAATAAATCCTCGGATTAATTACTCCCTCGGCAAGTTTTAGTTGTTTAGGCAAATGTAAAACCATTGTCGGGCCTCGCTCGAAAAGCTTTAGTGCTAAGCAGGTTATCGAGGGGGTCCCATAACCCCAACCGTGTTAGGAACGCATAATCAAGGAACATAACACCGGTTTAAACGGTTCCTAGGGCGGCAGGAGTGGAACAAAACACCAAGCCAGAGGTTAGCCTTCCACCCATTGCCAAGTATATCGATGATTTAGTTAAACAGATTATATAGTGTGATATCCCAACAATAACTTCAACATGAAGCAAGAATCTTCAAATCTTCTCCTGCAACTAGCAATGCTATAAGAGGGGCTGAGCGAAGCTTACGTAGCCAATCAAAGGTTTGCTAGGTTGGGTGGTTAGAGAGATTCATGGCTACAATAGGAGGCTGACAAACAAACATGGGCATCGAGGCAATAAGCTAAAGAGCGAGACATCTAGAAATAGGCAAAGATAGTAATGATATCTGGGTCAGGTCATCTTGCCTGTTGAGTCGTCGGTGGGATCGTAAGACGGCTCCTCGTACTCAACCTCGGTAGGACCCTCATTCTCGGTCTCGGCTCCCGGCTCTACTCAACACAAGAACACAACATGGCACGATATCAAACAAGGTGCAATGCACAATCAACATGATGCAATTATAAGCCTATATGATGCAAGACATAGCAAGGGTTGAAGCACACAAGAACAACACTAGCCAACAAGTTCAAATGAGGCCGGAATTCACATATAACAAATCCGGTAAGTCCTCATATGCATAGTTTGAAATTAGTCCAGATCTGAACAAACCTTAAGTTAAAGTTGTTAAACAGCAAGTTAACATGCACCATGTTGATCTACACGAAATTCTAGTCAAGTTTCATATAAAGTTTGTTTAATTCGGAGCTACGGTCTAGAAGATATGAGCAAAACAAGACAAGCAAGGCAACGGTGCAAGATGCATCCAACCATCAAGCAAACACACTCCAAACTTGTAAACAACATGATATTATGATTCTACATGCAAAATCACACAAGTTTCATATAGGGCTAGCTCAAAACGGAGCAACGGTTCAACACATACACACGAAACAAGATACAATGCAAAGCTGAAGTTAACAACCACATAGCAACTTTGGAGCACGAGATATATACGCTACAGCACCCAAACATGATGACAAGAAGCATGGACATGAAGTAGACATGTTCTACAGCAAACAACTCCATTGGAGCAACTCCATAGGAGGCATGAATCAATAGCAACAAGCTACACCAAATTGATCATGCTGATAAAAACCTGACAAGCATAATTTATAGCAACTTGAGAGCAAGAAATAAATAAGCTACAACAAGCCATATGTGCAAGTGAGGGCATGGATTGGTACAGAATAACATGGAAAACAAGGAATGATCATTGTACACTCCAAAACAAGCATGGATTTGAGTGGGGCATCAAGCAAACATAGCATCAGGTTAAAACAGATTCCAGACTTAGCAGTTTTTTCACTAAGAATAAAACAGTAACATTGGCATGGCATATTTACAAGCTTGTTTAAGTCACCTCAAGACATATCATGGAAAGTGGTTTGCACCACAACAAAGACCATATGATTGTGCTTCTAAAACATATTGACATGTGACACGAAGACAAACACATCAATAGCAATGAGCATCTCAAAAGGGCATGTCACAACAAGTTTCAGCACTTAACAGCCACATGCACTTTTGCAACAGAGATTAACATGGCAATACGACACCTAATATGAATGCTACAGCAACCATCGTGTAGAGCACTTCACAATGAACATTTTGACATATCATATGCTCCATTTGGATAAACATGGACCAAGTTATCATATCTCAAACATGGCACCAAAATAACAAGTAACAACAGTTTATAACAAGTAGCATTCTTGTCACGATGATCAGGGCATCTAGAGGAACTCAAACAAGCATGCCACAATGGAACAAAATGTAGAGCACATCATCACGAACATTTTGATATATCACACGCCCAAAACAGATCTACGAGCACGAAGTTACAGCCATGCAAAGGATGCAACAAATTATTGCAGATCTGGGACTTAGTGGTTTTATACCTCACAAAAAGTAAACCCGGGACGAGGAGATCAGGGCGGAGGCGGGTTGTTTGGATGGAGCAACTGGTGGATCTGGTCCCGTTTTCCAGATGGGGACGGAGGGGTCCGAGCTCGCCGGAGTTGGAGGTGGAGGCGGTAGTCCGGCGAGGGAGGCGGCCGGCCGGTGAGGGAGGCGGCGGCGCGGGGGCCCGAGGCATCGGCGGCGGCGGCGCGGCAGCTCGCCGGCGACGAGGCGTGGGGGCCGGCGGTTACCGCGGCCGGAGGCGGAGAGCAAACGCTGCGTCAGGGACGCGGCCGGCGTCGGGCGGCGGAGTCGGTGGGGCTGACGCACGGGGGCGCGGAGGCGCGGGCCGGGGGGCCCGATCTGGGCCACGGCGGGCCCGGTCAGCGCGGTGGAGGAACCGGCGGCGGGTGGCCACGTGGCACCTCCTGATTGGCCGAAGGGGCGGCGGCGGACATGTCCGGTCCGTCCGGACGTGTCCGGCGGCCGGAGGAGCTCTGGGCGCGGGGAAAACGGAAAAAAGGGAAGGACTAGGGTTTCTCCCGAAAATGGAGGGGTGTGGACGTTTTTATAGGCATAGGGAGCTAGGAGACTCCAAATGTGGTGCGGTTTTCGGCCACGCGATCATGATCTGACGACCAAGAGGATGGGAGTGGTTGTGCTGGGTTTGTGGGCTGTTATGGAGGGGGGTCTTGGGCCAAAAGGAAGGGGTACTTTTAGCCCACTAGGTTAACCGTTGGAGTACCAAACGAACTCCAAACGCGATGAAACTTGAAAGGCGGCCTACACGTACCAAAAGAACAACGCACGACGAGGTCTCACCACATTCCGGAAACGTTACACGGCCACACACAAAAGAAGGACTCGGGGATGCCACGAGCACGTGGGTGAGTGTCGGAACTCGAAATGGATAATGGGAAGAGACGAGTGGGACCGTGTACAAGTGACAACACGAATGCAATGCAATGCACATGATAACATGACATGAATGAAATGCACACACGCACACGATAAAACGAAGAGACCCAAAATGAAAAAAATAGCCCAGAATGGAATTGATGAAGTCAAAGTTTCATATATTGCCATAATTGAAAAGTGTTACATCTGGGGCATTACAGCCAGCTATGCAAAACACCCAAAACTACTAAGGACTAGCTGCCAGACATGGTGTTTAAGCTTAGCTCAGCCTGATGCCAAAGTTCACGCGGTGACCATATGAGTCCAAGGGGGTTGGCATGCTGTCGACGTGCTGTGGATGTTGCCAAGCACTCTGTTCATTGGGTGCTCGCTTCCCCGGTTGCCGCACCTTGCGAAACCACGCCACCATCTTCGTTTGAACTCTAAAACTGCACCTTAGCGCTCGCCGACGCCGAAGCTCGCCGCTGCGGGCACGGGCACGGCACGGCCAAGGCAACAGTGCGCCCGTGCCCATGTGCTCGTCGCGTACCGCACTTCTGTGCTCATCGCCGCTCGTCTACAGCCTTCGCGTGATCTTCGGCGTCTTTCCCCTCTCTCACTGACGCCATTTGTCGCTGGGCGACGCTCCAGAGAGCTCCGGCGAGCTCTCGATCCCCGCCTCAACCTCGCCTCTATATCGCCCCCTCCCGAGCTCATTTCTCACCACTCACACACTCAGCACATCTCCACGACTCCATAGGAAGCCGCAGCCCGGCCGGGTAGGCCTTTAGCCACCGTCCCCATCCCGAGCTCACGGGCGATCCCCGTCCTCTGCCCCCCCCCTCTCCAGAGCTGCTCGAGCTCCACCAACCACTCCGGCGTGTTCGTGGTGGCTCACTGGTGCGAGCTGGTGCCGTTGGAGTTGCTGAACCGGCCCCGCCTCGCCGGAATCGCCAACTACAACGAGCCCCACCCGCTGGCACCGCTGGAGAGCACTGTTCCAAACCCGTCCGACCACCCTAGCCACGCTATGGGTACGGGCAGCTGCGTCTCGATCCCCTCTCTTATCCTATCCCTTTGGATCTGGCCAAAGAGCCCCCCTCGCCGGTGTGACCTCCGACCACCCTAGCCACGCTATGTTTCCGTCTGACCACCCTAGCCACGCTATGTTTCCGTCCCTTTCCCTCTCCGACCTGACCAGCGGGGCCCGCTGTCAGCCACTGAGGTCGCGGTCGAAGTGGTATGAGTGGTGGCGACCAGGTGGCTTACGCCTTTGACGTCACCCCCCCTGGTTTTTCTTTTTAATTCAAATTTAGTTCAAATTTTGACCAGACTTTGACCAACTATAACTCTTTTTCTACAAGTCCAAATGAGTTGATTCCTTTTGCATTATGTTCTTACTGGAAAATGCTAGCAGCACACCCAAGACAGGATTTTTCCTTTCTATCTAGAATTTTTGGTAATTTACAGAAGTGTTCTTGATATTTTATTTTATTTCATTTGAATTATTTTCAGAAGGTGAAGCTTGTCTTGAAGGCATCCAGGACAAGTGTGAAGCTCCTCTGCACTATGGCAAGCCACAACAACATTTTCATGGTGTCTCTGCAATATCCATGATTTTCTACTTGAATTTATATGATTTTCATTGCATATAGTATTAAAATAAATAATGCTTGTGTTATTTAGTTTGTCTTGATCAAAATGCTTAGTTAACTGAGGTGAATGTTTGAACTAGTGAGAAATATCTTGAGTAGTTGATCAAAGAAAATTTGTCATGACTATGGTAATATGATCATCGGTCTTATGTTTCCTATATACATGCTAAGATAAGTTTTATTTGATTAATTCTAACTGAAGTAATGAGTATAAATAATAAGTAAGAAAGGACCAGAAATATTGAAAGTTGAGTTTGTGCACGTAGAACTTTGAATAAGGTTGCTTTGTTATTTCTAAGTGGTACGTGATGGATGATATATGGTTGCATAAGCATGGAATATACTGACTCGAGCATTTCATTTCAAGTTAAACCTGATGATAATTGAACTTGAACATAAAGTTGGTCATGCCATTGATAACCCACAAGTATAGGGGATCGCAACAGTTTTTGAGAGTAGAGTATTCAACCCAAATTTATTGATTCGACACAAGGGGAGCCAAAGAATATTCTCAAGTATTAGCAGTTGAGTTGTCAATTCAACCACACCTGAAAGTGTTAATATCTGCAGCAAAGTATTTAGTAGCAAAGTAATATGGAAGTAAGGGTAACGGTGGCAAAAGTAACAGTAGCAGTTTTGTAGTAATTGTAACAATGGTAACGGAAAAGTAACTAAACAAAGATCAATATGTGAAAAGCTCGTAAGCATTGGATCGGTGATGGATAATTATGTCGGATGCGATTCCTCATGCAACGGTTATAACATAGGGTGACACAGAACTAGCTCCAGTTCATCAATGTAATGTAGGCATGTATTCCGAATATAGTCATACGTGCTTATGGAAAAGAACTTGCATGACATCTTTTGTCCTACCCTCCCGTGGCAGCGGGGTCCTATTGGAAACTCAGGGATATTAAGGCCTCCTTTTAATAGAGTACCGGACCAAAGCATTAACACTTAGTGAATACATGAACTCGTCAAACTACGGTCATCACCGGGAGTGGTCCCGATTATTGTCACTTCGGGGTTGCTGGATCATAACACATAGTAGGTGACTATTGAATTGCAAGATAGGATCAAGAACACACATATATTCATGAAAACATAATAGGTTCAGATCTGAAATCATGGCACTCGGGCCCTAGTGACAAGCATTAAGCATGGCAAAGTCATAGCAACATCAATATTAGAACATAATGGATACTAGGGATCAAACCCTAACAAAACTAACTCGATTACATGGTAAATCTCATTCAACCCATCACCGTCCAGCAAGCCTGCGATGGAATTACTCACGCACGACGGTGAGCATCATGGAATTGGTGATCGAGGAAGGTTGATGATGACGACGGCGACGGATTCCCCTCTTCAGAGCCCTGAATGGACTCCAGATCAGCCCTCCCGAGAGAGATTAGGGCTTGCCGGTGGCTCTGTATCGTAAAGCGCGATGAATCCTTCTCTCTGATTTTTTTTCTCCCCGAAAGTGAATATATGGAGTTAGAGTCAAGGTCGGTGGAGCCTCAGGGGGCCCACGAGACAGGGGGGCGTGGCCTGGGGGGCAGGCACGCCCCCACCCTCATGGACAGGGTGTGGGGCCCCTGGTCTTGATTCTTTTGCCAGTATTTTTCATAAATTCTAAAAATATTCTCCGTGGATTTTCAGGTCATTCTGACAACTTATATTTCTGCACAAAAATAGCACCATGGTAATTCTGCTGAAAACAGCGTCAGTCCGGGTTAGTTCCATTCAAATCATGTAAGTTAGAGTCCAAAACAAGGGAAAAAGTGTTTGGAAAAGTAGATACGTTGGAGACGTATCAACTCCCTCAAGCTTAAATCTTTGCTTGTCCTCAAGCAACTCAGTTGACAAACTGAAAGTGATAAAGAAAAACTTTTACAAACTCTGTTTGCTCTTGTTGTTGCAAATATGTAAAGCGAGCATTCAAGTTTTCAGCAAAGATTATGAACTAACCACATTCACAATAACTTCTAGGTCTCATGTCTACTCATATCAATGGCATAATAAACTAGCGAGCAATAATAATAAACCTCGGATGACAACACTTTCTCAAAACTATCATAATATGATATAACAAGATGGTATGTCGCTAGCCCTTTCTGAGACCGCAAAACATAAATGCAGAGCAACTCTGAAGATCAAGGACTGACAAGACATTGTAATTCATGGTAAAAGAGATCCTGTCACAGTCATACTCAATGTAAATTAATAGCAATGCATGCAAATGACAGTGGCGCTCTCCAACTGGTGCTTTTTAATAAGAGGATGATGACTCAACATAAAAGTAAATACATAGACCCTTCACAAAGGGGAGTAGGGATTTGCAGAGGTGGCAGAGCTCGAGTTTTGAAATAGAGATAAATAATATTTTGAGTGGCACTCGATATCTTCCATTCTACACACATTATAGGAAGTTCCCAAACAGAATGGTAAAGTTTATACACCCCCACCACCAACAAGCACACTCCACGGCTAGCCCGAAACAACGGGTACCGTCCATACCAACAACAGTCCTTCGGGAGTTTTGTTTAATTATTTTGATTTGATTTGAGCATGGGACTGGGCATCCCGGTTACTGGCCATTTTCTCGTTAATGATGAGTGGAGTCCACTCATCGTGAGAATAACCCACCTAGCATGGAAGATATAGACATCCCTAGTTGATACATGAGCTATTCGAGCATACAAAACAGATTTTCATTTGAAGGTTTAGAGTTTGTCACATACAAATTTACTTGGAACGACTGGGAAATACCGCATATAGGAAGGTATGGTGGACTCATATGGAATAACTTTGGGGTTTATGGAAGTGGATGCACAAGCATTATTCCCTCTTAGTACAAGTGAAGGCTAGAAAGAGACTGAGACGCGACCAACTAGAGAGCGGCAACAGTCATGAACATGCATTAAGATTAATCAACAATGAGTGCAAGCATGAGTAGGATACAAATCACCATGAACATAAATATCGTGGAGGCTATGTTAATTTTGGTTCAACTACATGCGCGAACATCTTCCAAGTCAAACCACTTGAATCGCCCAAAGGAGGATACCACCCTATCATACCACATCACAATCATTTCAATAGCATGTTGGCATGCAAGGTAGACCATTATAAACTCTTAGCTAGTTAAGCATGGCATGAGCAACTATAATCTCTAATTGTCATTGCAAGCATGTTTCATTCATAATAGGCTGAATCAGGAACGATGAACTAATCATATTTACAAAAACAAGATAGGCCGAGTTCATACCAGCTTCTCTCATCTCAATCACTCCATCATATATCGTCATTATTGCCTTTCACTCGCACAACCGAACGGTGTGGATAATAATAAGAGTGCATGTGCATTGGACTAAGCTGGAATTTGCAAACATTTAATACAAGGGAGAAGACAAGGTAATTTGTGCACAACAAAGTGGTCAAAATTTTGACTAAAACTTTTTGCAAGGTATCTGAGGATGAGGCACAGGACATGATTTCTAAGAGGCCCAAGAAGAAGGGCCAGGAAGATGTGGCCAAGGTCCCCAAGGTCACTGGAGATACAACATCTTAGAAGTGCCATGGTAAACAGCCCAGCAATTAATAGTATCAGGAATATTTTGAGAAAGGATAACATGTTAGTGGAATGTATGATGTCTGGTTTGCCTGATGTAAGCAGAACATGTTCAATGTCTGTAAAGAATATTTGGTGTCCTCTTTTGTCAACTGCAATGATGATCTCCTTATCTTTGTTCTGGAGTTGTGGTTACCATGAAGTGTTTGATATTATTGCCCCTCACAACAGGTCTGTGGGGTTCCATATATTACTAAGGATATCTGTCACCTCAATTGTGCTGGATCTAATTCACACAAAATCTATGTATTGCATATATATGGCAACATATCAGGAGATGGGGCATGGTATCATAATTTCCTCAAAGTTAGTTTACCATGAATAGAAACAGATCCTGGAATATCTTAAACTAGAACATTAGGGGCTTAAATTCTTCTGATAAATGGCTGGCCATTAGGCAAAAAATAGAGGAAAGTGCTGCTGGTATTTTGTGCATCCAAGAAACTAAGAGGCAAGTATTTGACCTGGCATATATCCATAAATTTTGTCCACAGAGATTTAACAAATTTGAATTCCTGCCTTCTATTGGGGCATCTGGAGGGATTTTAACTACTTGGAATGAGGCTCTTTTTAATGGACAATTGCTCTTTCAGAATAAGTTTTCACTCTCCATACAATTTACTTGTACTTCAACTAATAAACCCTGTATCCTGACAAACATTTATGGGCTTTGTAATCTTGAAGACAAATTGGAATTTATTGATTGGTTTACAAATATTCAAATGCCAGATGATGCTGATTGGATAGTTATGGCGGACTTCAACTTCATCAGGTCACCTGAGGACAGAAATAGGACTGGTGGTGATATTAATCAGATGCTACTTTTCAATGAGGCCATTAGCAACTTGGGTTTAATTGAGCTACCACTAAAAGGAAGACAGTTTAGTTGGAGCAATATGCAACAAAGTCCTCTTCTTGAAAAACTAGATTGGGTTTTTACATCTGCTGAATGGATGACCTCTTATCCTGACACATCTGCTCTGCCACTTGCAAAACCAATATCAGACCATTTGCCTTGTGTTATTAAAATTGGTACATATATTCCTAAGTCAGGGGTTTTTAGATTTGAAAATTATTGGTTGAAGCATACCTCTTTCAAAGATATTGTTCAGACTGCATGGAACATACCTGTTGGCTATTCTGATCCAGCTAAGAAAATCAATGCTAAATTCAAGAACTTGAGAAGAGCACTAAAACTATGGGCAAAAAATCTGTCTTGTCTTCAAAAGCATATTCAAGAGTTGAATGAATGTATATTCCTATGGGACTTCTTGGAGGAATTCAGAGACCTTTCTACTTATGAGCATAACTGCAGAGAGTGTTTGAAGCAAACTTTATTAACTGTCCTCAATAATCAGAAGATTTATTGGAAACAAAGAGGTAAAATCAAGGGGGTAAAAATTGGGGATGAAAATACCAAATTCTTCCATACAAAGGCTTCCATTAACTACAGGCACAATAAAATTTCAATGCTCATGAATGAGGACCAAGTGGAAATCTCAGATCATGAAGGGAAGGCTGCAATTCTTTGGGAAGCTTTCAAGAAGAGAATGGGGCAATCAAATGGCCATACAATGCACTTAAATTTACAGGACCTGTATGACAACAGAGTGGACCCACAAATATCCCAAGACCTTGAGAGACCTTTCTCTCAGGAAGAAATTGAAGAGGTAGTTAAAAACCTACCCACAGAAAAATCTCCAGGCCCTGATGGTTTTAACAATGAATGCCTCAAAGCTTGCTGGGACATTATCAAACATGATGTTACTGATCTTATCTTGGCCTTTCATGCTGGTAATGTGAATTTGGAAAGCATTAACTCTTCATATATCACACTCATTCCAAAAAAGGAGGTACCTATATCCCCTAATGACTTTAGACCAATCTCTCTGCTGAATGGGGTGCTCAAAATCATTACTAAATTGTTGGCCAACAGATTACAAAAATTTATTCTCAAGCTTGTTCATATCAACCAGTATGGATTCTTAAAGAACAGAGTAATTCAAGACTGTTTGGGATGGGCATATGAATATATACATCAATGCCATAAGTCAAAAGAAGTGCTGCTTGTTATCAAACTGGATTTTGAAAAGGCTTTTGACACTATTGAGCATCAGGCTATTATTGATATATTAAGGGCCAAGGGATTTGGTGAGAGATGGATAACCTGGATAAACATGTTACTAAATTCTGCATCCTCTACTGTAATGCTAAATGGGATGCCAGAGAAAAAGTTCTACTGTAAAAGAGGAGTAAGGCAAGGAGATCCACTTTCACCTCTTTTATTTATATTGGCTGCTGATCTACTTCAATCTATTTTAAATAAAGCCATGACTAGGGATCTAATAACACCTCCACTACAAGTGACATCATGCCCAGACTTCCCTATTATACAATATGCAGATGATACCCTTGTCATTTTACAAGCAAATGCTAAACAGCTTGTCTGCCTCAAAGCCCTCCTAAACACATTTGCAGATGCCACAGGCCTTAGAGTTAACTATGGGAAATCAATCATGGTGCCACTAAACATTGCAGAAGACAGGGTAGAGATTTTCACTAACACTCTAAACTATACCAGAGGACATTTTCCATTCACATACCTAGGGGTACCTATGGGCATTTATAAGCCAACTGTTGAGCAGTGTTTGCCAATAGTGAATAGAATTGCAAAGAGAATTACTGGAATTTCCACTTCCATGACTCAAGCAGGGAAGATTTTGTTGGTCAAATATGTGCTGGCTTCTTTAGCTGTCTACTTCATGTGCTGCCTGGACATTCCCATTACTATCAAACACCAGATCATCAAATATCTAAGGCACTGTCTATGGAGGAGTCCTGACTTGGAAGATAGGAGACCAGCCATGGTGGCTTGGCACACAGTTTGCAGACCCAAAAATCAGGGTGGCTTGGGAGTTCTAGATTTATTCACACATAATAAAACTCTGCTTATGAAAAACCTCCACAAGTTTTACAATAGACATGACATCCCTTGGGTCAATTTAATTTGGAAAACACATTACGGCAATGGGAAACTCCCAGGAGATAAAAAAGTGGGCTCATTTTGGTGGAAATCCAATCTTGCACTCATTGATCAGTTTAAAGCTATAGCAAGGTGCAATGTGGGGGATGGTAAATCTGCTTTGTTCTGGGATGATATGTGGGATCAATTCATCCTCAAACACAAGTTTGATCACCTATATTCATTTGTTAGAAATCCACAGACAAGTGTTCAACAAGTACTCAACACTGATTATCTTCAAGAATTATTCCATCTGCCTCTAACTGCACAAGCTTATGAGGAGTTCCTTCAAATGGAGGACATGTGCATTACCATGAGGCAATCAGAATATTTGGATGCTATAGATACTTGGAGTTACATATGGGGCAATGAAGCATACTCTTCAATTAAAGATTATAATGTGCTAATTGGGCACAAACAAACCCCACCACATTTTTCATGGATCTGAAAAGCTCCTGTCAACCCAAACACAAAGTTTTTTTCTGGATGCTCCTGCATGACAGAGTAAACACAAGGAATTTACTAAGGAGGAAAAACTTTGAATTGTAATTTTACAATTGTGCAGTGAGGGACTGTCCTCAAGAGGAAACTCTTCATCATCTCTTTTGGGGTTGTCCTTTTGCCACAAGGTGTTGGAACTTTATCTGTCCCTCAAGAACTCCAAACTTGTCAGTGTTTGAAGCTTTTCAGGACCTAAAAGACAAACTCAGATACCCTTTCTTTATGGAGATTATCATGTTGGGATCATGGGCCATCTGGATATCCAGAAACAACAAAATATTTGAAGGAATAACTCATTCCTTTCAAGGCTGGAAACATATTTTTACTGAGGAACTAAAGCTGCTGAAACTCAGAATCAAGAAGAAATATGAAGTGCAATTCTCTGCTTGGCTGGATTCTATGCTGTAATTTGTATGATGCTCCCTGTTTCCCTGTTCTTCTTCTTTTTAGGCTTTAGTGTTAGTATTTTAGCTTTCGCTTTTTTAGTAGTTTCTTCATGTAGTTGGGCTTAGCTCAAGCCCAACAGACCTATGTTTTATTATTATTTATAAAAGCTGCAGTGGGGTTTTTACCCTACTGTTCATAGTTCAAAAAAAGAAGACAAGGTAATATGGCTCTTGGTTAAATCACCAATAATGCATATTAGAGCCATTAAACATTTTCATCATGGTTTTCTCCTCTTGACCCCCAAAGAAAAGAAAAGAAACTATTTACACGGGAAAGCTCTCAACAAGCAAAAGAAGAAATCTTTCTGGGTTTTCTTTTAATTACTACTACTACATGCATGGAAAGTAAACTAGCTAAAAGCTACAACTAATTTTTTTGTTTTTTTCTTAAGGTTTTTCTGACACACAAGAAAAAGACTTAGAAAAGAAAATAAACTAGCATGGATAGTACAATGAAAAAGTATGAGCACTGACTACTGGAATGAGTGCATGGACATGAATGTAATGTCGGTGAGAAATATGTACTCCCCCAAGCTTAGGCTTTTGGCCTAAGTTGGTCTATGGCCATTGCTGGCCTGGCGGATATCCAAAGTTGTAGTTGGGGTTGTACAGTGATGCAGCGGCTATTGCCTGATGAGCTGCAGCTTGGAGATGAGCCGCCTCCGCCGTCTCCTCATACTCATTCACCTCCTCCCTGGTTATAACATATCTCCATTTTGCGTGTCAAATTCTTCCTTGATGCCTGCCTGGACCATAAACTCCTCCGACGGCCATTCACAAGGCTGCACTTGAGCTTCCCTCGGAGGTTCATCGTCCGGCTCTCGTATCGCGAGCCTTAGTACTTGCTTCCTTGAGGAACCACCTTGGTATATTTTCCTATGCATTTTTCTCTAAAAAAATCTGAATTTTTTAGTGACTCAAAACAAAAGTGAACCAAACTCAACAAGATTGATAGCAACTACTCCCACTAGTGCCTAGAGGCTATATCAAGCATTAGAACTACTTTTGACCACATAAATTTGACATGCAAGCTCAAGAATAGGGTCACCTAAGAAGCAATAATTTGCAATAAATAAAGCACTAGATAAAAAACTAATTGGACCATTGGAGGAGTCCCATACCGAAGAACAATCTCGCCAAACAGTTTTGTGAATGGAGCTTTGAGCAAGGATATCTAAAATGGCAGCAAGATGAGTTAGAACACAGGTTTGAGCTATGGGAGGATTTTTTTTTGGAGGAAGATGAAGTGTGTTGGTGCTGGAATAAGTGGAGGGGGGCCACATGGGGCCCACGAGGCAGGGGGCGCGCCCCAAGGGGGTGGGCCAGCCCTGGACCCTCGTGGCCAGGTGGTGTGGCCCCCTGGTGTGTTCTCAGTGCCAATAATTCTTAGATATTCTACAAAAAACATATTTCATTTCCGGGACATTTGGTGAACTTTTATTTTTATGGGTATTTTTATTGCAAGGATAACTCACAAAACAGACATAAAATACTATTTATGCTTTATTAAATCTAAATAACAGAAAGTAAAAGGAGGGTACGGAGAGTTGTGCTTTCTAACTTCATCCATTTCATGCTCATCAGAAGGAATCCATTAACAAGGTTGATCAGGTCTTGTTAACAAACTCTTTCCGAATAATAAGAAACCGGAGAATTTTTGAATAACACTAGGTTACTTTAACAGGGATGTGTATGTCCCCAACAATAAGAATATCATATTTCTTCTTGACAGTAGGAAGAGGAAATTCAAAACATCCAATAGTGATCGTTGAATTTTTTCCAATAGAATTGATACTGTGGACTTGAGGTTGTTTCCTTGGAAAATGTACCATGTGCTCATTACCATTAACATAAAAAGTGACATTGCCTTTGTTGCAATCAATAACAGCCCCTGCAGTATTCAAAAAGGGTCTACCAAGGATAATCGACATACTGTCGTCCTCGGGAATATCAAGAATAACAAAGTCCGCTAAAATAGTAACGTTTGCAACCACAATAGGCACATCCTCACAAATACCGAAAGGTATAGCAGTTGATTTATCGGCCATATGCAAAGATATTTCTGTAGGTGCCAACTTATTCAAATCAAGTCTACAAAATAAAGAGAGATGTATAACACTAACACCGGCTCTAAGATCACATAAAGCAGTTTTAACATAGTTTCTTTTAATGGAGCATGGTATAGTTGGTACTCCTGGATCTCCTAGTTTCTTTGGTATTCCACCTTTAAAAGTATAATTGGCGAACTTTCAACTTTTGGTATCTTTCTTTTATTTGTCACAATATATTTCATATACTTAGCATAAGGATTTGTTTTAAGCATATCAGTCAAACGCATATGCAAAAAGATAGGTCTAATCATTTCAGCAAAGCGCTCAAAATCCTCATCATCCTTTTTCTTGGCTGCTTCAGGAGGAAAAGGCATGGGTTTCTGAACCCATGGTTCTCTTTCTGTATTGTGCTTCTTATCAACGAAGTCTCTCTTATCATAACGTTGATTCTTTGATTGTGTGTTATCAAGATCAACAGCAGGTTCAACCTCTACATCATCGTTATTGCTAGGTTGAGCATCATCATTATCTTTCTCACTAGGTTAATGTTCATTACCAGATTGTGTTTCAGCATCAGAAATAGAAATATCATTGGGATTCTTAGGTGTGTCAACAACATGTTCACTAGAAGCATGCAAAGTCCTATCGTTTTTCTTTTTCTTCTTCTTAGAAGGACTAGGTACATCAACATTAGTTCTCTAAGAATATTGCTCAGTTCTCTTACGGTGGCCATTAGGATACAAAGGTTCCTGGGTCATTCTACCCCCTCTAGTCATAACTCTAACAACATTATCATTTTTCTTATTATTCAATTCATTGAGGAAATCATTTTTTGCTTTAAGTACTTGTTCTACCTGGGTGGTAACCATAGAAGCATGTTTACTAATGAGTTTAACTTCACCTTTAACTCTAGACATATAATCACTCAAGTGTTCAATCATATAAGCATTACATTTCAATTGTCTACCAACATAAGCATTGAAGTTTTCTTGTTTAACAATAAAATTATCAAACACATCTAAGCATTGGCTAGCAGACTTATTACGAGGAATATCACCTTCATCAAATATATAGAGAGAATTTACCTTTATACCCGTGTCGGGTTATCAAGACCATGTATTTCTTCAACAGGTGGTAAATTCTTAACATCTTCAGCTTTAATACCTTTTTCTTTCATCGATTTCTTTGCCCCTTGCATATCATCAGGACTGAGAAATAGAATACCCTTCTTCTTCGAAGTTGGCTTAGGAGTTGGTGCAGGAAGTGTCCAATTATTTTCATTACTCAACATATTATTCAATAGAAATTCAGCTTGATCAACAGTTCTTTCCCTGAAAACACAACCAGCACAACTATCCAGGTGGTCTCTGGAAGCATTGGTTAGTCCATTATAAAAGATATCAAGTATTTCATTTTTCTTAAGAGGATGATCATGCAAAGCATTAAGTAATCGGAAAAGCCTTCCCCAAGCTTGTGGGAGACTCTCTTTTTCAATTTGCACAAAATTATATATTTCCCTTGACGCAACTTGTTTCTTATGAGCGGGGAAATATTTAGCAGAGAAGTAACAAATCATATCCTAGGGACTACGCACACAACCAGGATCAAGAGAATTACACCATGTTTTAGCATCACCCTTTAATGAGAATGGAAATAACTTAAGGATATAATAATAACAATTTTTTCCTCATTGTTGAATAGGGTGGGTATATCATTTAATTTAGTAAGATGTGCCACAACAGTTTCAGATTCATAGCCATGGAAAGGATCAGATTCATCAAAGTAATTAACTCAGGATCGACAGAGAAATAATAATCCTTATCAGAAATACAGATAGGTGAAGTAGCAAAAGCGGGGTCATATTTCATTCTAGCATTCAACGACTTTTCTTTCAACTTAACTAATAGTTTCTTAAGATCATATCTATCTTTGCAAGCTAAAAGATCTCTAGCAGTTTCTTCATCCATAACATAATCCTCAGGCACAACACGCAATTCATATCTAGGGGGAGAATCTTCATCATCACTTTCATCAATATTATCAGTTTCAATAATTTCATTCTCTCTAGCCCTAGCAAGTTGTTCATAAAGAAATTCACCTAGTGGCACAATATTATCAAACACAGAAGTAGTTTCATCATAAGTATCATGCATAGCAGAAGTGGCATCATCAAGAACATGCGACATATCAGTTTCAATAGCAGGTGTAGGTGTCGCAAGTTTACTCAAAACAGAAGGTGAATCAAGTACAGCGCTAGATGGCAATTTCTTACCTCCCCTCGTAGTTGAGGGAAAGATCTTGGTTTTTTCATCTCTCAAGTTCTTCATAGTGATCAACAGATATAAATCACAAGTGACTCAAAGAATATATCTATGCTCCCCAGCAACGGCGCCAGAAAATAGTCTTGATAACCCACAAGTATAGGGGATTGCAACAGTTTTCGAGGGTAGAGTATTCAACCCAAATTTATTGATTCGACACAAGGGGAGCCAAAGAATATTCTCAAGTATTAGCAGTTGAGTTGTCAATTCAACAGCACCTGGAAGACTTAATATCTGCAGCAAAGTAGTATGGAAGTAACGGTAATGGTGCAAAAGTAATAGTAGCAGTTTTGTAGTAATTGTAACAGTGGTAACGGAAAAGTAACTAAACAAAGATCACTATGTGAAAAGCTTGCAGGCGTTGGATCAGTGATGGATAATTATGTCGGATGTGATTCCTCATGCAACGGTTGTAACATAGGGTGACACAGAACTAGCTCCAGTTCCTCAATGTAATGTAGCACTACAAAAAAAAAGACACGGGCCGAACATAACTTTTTCTGTCATACTTATGACACTTCTGTGACAATAATTGTGACAAAACACGGTATCATCATAGATGTGGTGGGGTCCTACTTCTATGAAAAAAATCATGACAGAAAATGGGCTTTTCGCCCATTGGCGGGATGGAGAAGCTGCTGCATGAAATTCTTCGGGCCATCCGTGACGGAAAAAAGCGTGGTAGAAGCGAGGGCGAGGAAAATATCGGGGTGTGCCCGGTTACGGTGGGTGGTCGGGGCCGAGCGATGCGCGTTTCTCTCGTACACACACACACGTGGGTGCGAGGCATTGGGCTCTAACTGAACCCGAGCGATTGCACTTCAGGCTACGCGTTACTGAACCCGAGCGATCGATCGACGGCTGTTAACTGAACCCGATCGAGCGATTCCTTCGCTACTGCTGCTAACTAAAGCCAATCGATGGTGCCTCTGCATGAACA
>LR738715.1:531160148-531188728 GCA_902687465.1 Secale cereale
AGTTCCTGGTGGGGGTGGATGAACAGGACCCCGTGGTGTTGAACAGGACCCCGATCGATCGAGCCGGTTGGGGCTGCATGAACAGGACCCTGTTGAGGGCTGGATGAACAGGACCACCCCGTGGAGGGTTGGATGAATAGTAGATGGTGGAGGGCTGGATGAACAGTAGCCCGTGGAGGGGTGGTTGAACATGAGTCAGTGGAGAGGGCTGGTTGAACAGTAGCCGGTGCAGTAGCACGCGGTGGAGGCTGAACAGTCGCAGGTGGATGCAGGAGGAGGTCGACGGTGGATGAACAGTACCCCATGGAGGCTGGAGGGGGTGGACGGTGGAAATGAACATTATCCCGTGGAGTCCTGTTTTGCGGTACGCCACACTCCGCTCGATGAACAGGACCCCCGTTTCGACCGTAGCGCTCCAACACAAGTCTCTTTCCTCTGTTTTGCGGTACGCCACACCCCTCCCAATCAACAAGACCCCCGTTTCGACCATAACGCTCCAACACAAGTCCGTTTCCTCCGTTTTGCGGTACGCCACACCCCTCCCGATCAACAGGACCCCCGTTTCGACCGTAGGTGGTCCGTTTCCTCTTTTTTGCGGTACGCCAGACCCCTCCCGATGAACATGATCCTGTTCCGACCGTGGCCTGTCGAACACAAGGCCATTTCCTCCGTTCTGCGGTACGCCAGGCCTCGTTTCCATTGGCTGTTCTGTTCAAGCCCTCCCGATGAACACGACGACGCATCCGTTCCAACCCAGCCGGTTGGCTCCCCATGAACACGACGACGACGTTGTTTCTCCTTTCCGACCGAGCCATGTACACGAGCCATGGCCGTACGTATGCCCGAGTAGGCGTTCGAGACCCTGCCTATATGTACGTACGTGGCTGTATTTTCTTTCTTGCACACTTGCCGTTGTATGTACGTATACATGCTATGTGCGTGCCTCTACTACGACACGTGCGCGCCTCTACATTGACCAGTATGTACGTACACGTTCGCGACCAGAATGACAACACTACGTACGCTTCGACCAGGTGGGTCCCGACTGTCACGCACTTCCTTGCGTGCGAAGATGTAGCTGGTGGGTCCCAGGAGTCAGGGGGCGAATCGTTTATTTTGCCCGGACGCACTTCCTTGCGTGCGAAGATGTAGCTGGTGGGTCCCAGCAGTCAGGGGGAAATGTTTTTTCGTGAAATATGGTGGCCCGTACGGTGGGTCCCTGCTGTCAGGTGGACGAATAATTATTTTGCGCGTAATAAGGAGGCACTTCCTTGTTGCGGTCATGGACCCAGCTGTCAGCCTCTCCTCGTACAGTCCATGTCCGATGGAAGCCGTTCCTTGACCATGTTGACCACACCGCGCCGAGAGCACCAGGGTGGTCGTCGATGGTGAGGCCTAGGAAGGGGACAACGCGGAGCTGGGGAAGACGCAGCAGTGGATGCCCACGGGTAGAGGAGTACGAAGGTTCACTGGTTCGCTGCGGTGTGAGGCTGCCGTCGCCGCAGAATAAGAGGGGTGTGGGTGAGTAGAAGGATGGCCTAGCCAGCGGTGGGAATAGTAGGGGGCGGTGCGGCCTCCGCGGCAGCACAGCCGGCCATGAGAGGCAGGAGCATGCGGCACGACCGGCGCTGCTTTGGGCGGCTGGAGCAACAAGAGCAGACGTTGAAGAAGCACTATGGCCGTTGGATGGACATCGTATGGTCACTGGAGCTAGAATCATTCATATTGACTAAGTTGACAAAGCACTCCGTCCCCGTCAACTTAGTAGGCCCACAAGTCAGCCTCCCACCAAGGTGGGTGCTACTTCTCGAGCTTGCGTTGTATTCCCTCGACGAGGAAAGGGAGATGCAGCACAGTAGCGTAAGTATTTCCCTCAGTTTTTGAGAACCAAGGTATCAATCCAGTAGGAGACCACGCGCGAGTCCCTCGCACATGCACAAACAAATAAGAACTTTGCAGCCAACGCGATAAGGGGTTGTCAATCCCTTTACGGTCACTTACGAAAGTGAGAACTGATAGAGATGATAATTTATATTTTTGGTATTTTTAGTTTATAAGAACAGCAAATAAAAGCGATGAAACTAAAGTAGATGTAGATTGATACGTTGAGAATAGACCCAAGGGGCATAGTTTTCTCTAGTGGCTTCTCTCATGATAGCGATATTCTACGGCGGGTAAACAAATTACTGTCGAGCAATTGATAGAAAAGCAAATAATTATGAGACTATCTAGGCATGATCATTGTATATAGGCATCACGTCCCAGACAAGTAGACCGAATCCTGCCTGCATCTACTACTATTACTCCACATATCGACCGCTATCCAACATGCATCTAGTGTATTGAGTTCATAAGAACATAGTAACGCCTTAAGCAAGATGACATGATGTAGAGGGATAAATTCAAACAATATGATATAAACCCCATCTTTTAATCCTCGATGGCAACAATACAATACGTGCCTTGCTGCCCCTACTGTCACTGGGAAAGGACACCGCAAGATTGAACCCAAAGCCAAGCACTTCTCCCATTGCAAGAACTATAGATCTAGTAGGCCAAACCAAACCAATAATTCGAAGAGACTTGCAAGGATATTATGAGCACACATAAAAAGTTCAGAGAAGAACCAAATATCTTTCATAGATAACCTTGATCATAAACTCACAATTCATCTGATCTCGACAAACACACTGCAAAAAGAGATTACATCAAATAGATCTCCACGAAGACCGAGGAGAAATTTGTATTGAGATCCAAAGAGAGAGAAGAAGCCATCTAGATACTAGCTATGGACCCGAAGGTCTGTGGTAAACTACTCACAACTCATGGTGAGGGCGATGATGATGATGATGATGAACTCCGTGATGGATCCCCCTCTGGTGGAGCTCCAGAACGGCCTCCAAGATGGGATCTCACGAGAACAAAAGGTACGGCGGTGGAATTAGGGTTTTCTCTCTGTTCACGGAGGTTTAGGGGTACGTAGATTTATATAGGAAGAAGGAGGGCACCGGGGGACGCTCGAGGGGGCCACAAGGCAGGAGGCGCGCCCCCACCCTCGTGGGCCAGCCCTTGATCCCCTGAAGTGGTTCTCAAGCTCCGCGTGTGTGATTTTCTCCAAAAATATCACTCGCGAAGGTTTCATTTCGTTTTGACTCCATTTGATATTCTTTTTCTGTGAAACCCTGAAATAGGCAAAAGACAACAATCTGGACTGGGCCTTTGGGTTAGTAGGTTAGTCCCAAAAATAATATAAAAGTGGATGATAAAGCCCATTAAACATCCAAGACTTCATAAATAATAGCATGGAACAATAAAAAATTATAGATACGTTGGAGATGTATCAAGCATCCCCAAGCTTAATTCCTGCTCATCCTCGAGTAGGTAAATGATAAAGAAAGAATTTTTGATGTGGAATGCTAACCAATATAGTTTTTCAATGTAATTCTCTTAATTGTGGCATGAATGTTCAGATCTGAAAGATTCAAGATAAAAGTCTATGTTGACATAAGAAATAACAATACTTCAAGCATACTAACAAAGCAATCATGTCTTCTCAAAATACTATGGTTAAAGAAAGTTATCCCTACAAAATCATATAGTCTGGCTATGCTCCCTCTTCATCACACAAAATATTCATATCATGCACAACCCCGATTTCAACCAACCACTTGTTTTCATACTCTATCTTTTCAAACCATTCAACTTTCACGCAATACATGAGCGTGAGCCATGGACATAGCACTATGGGTGGAATAGAGGTGGTTGTGGAGAAGACAAAAAGGAGGGAGATAGTCTCACATAAACTAGGCGTATCAACGGGCTATGGAGATGACCATCAATAGATATCAATGTGAGTGAGTAGGGATTGCCATGCAACGTATGCACTAGAGCTAAATATGAATGAAAGCTCAACAAAAGAAACTAGTGGGTGTGCATCCAACTTGCTTGCTCATGAAGACCTAGGGCATTTGAGGAAGCCCATCGTTGGAATATACAAGCCAACTTCTATAACGAAAATTCCCACTAGTATAAGAAAGTGACTAAACATGAGACTCTTCTACAACGAAGAACATGGTGCTACTTTGAAGCACAAGTGTGGAACAAAGATTGCAACAATTGTCCCTTTTTCTTTTCTCTTTTTTTTGGCCTTTCTTTTTTCTTTGGCCTTTCTCTTTTTTTTGTGGAGGGGCTTTATAGATTTAGCCTTTCCTCCCATGGGACAATGCTCTAATAATGATGATCATCACACTTTCATTACAACTCGATACTACAACAACAAAGTATGACTCTATATGAATGCCTCCGGTAGTGTACCGGTATGTGCAATGAAACAAGAGTGACATGTATGAAAAATTATGCATGGTGGCTATGACACAAATACGATGTCAACTACATGATCATGCAATGGCAATATGACAATATGATGCGTGTCATATGAACGGAACGGTGGAAAGTTGCATGGCGATATATCTCGGAATGGCTATGGAAATGCCATGATAGGTAGGTATGGTGGCTGTTTTGAGGAATAATATGGTGGCTGTTTTGAGGAAGGATATATAGTGGGTTTATGGCACCGGCCAAAGTTGCGCGGTACAAGAGAGGCTAGCAATGGTGGAAAGGTGAGAGTGCGTATAATCCATGGACTCAACATTAGTCATAAGAACTCATATAATTATTGCAAAAATCTACGAGTCATAAAAACAAAGCAATCAACACATGCTCCTAGGGGGGAGGTTGGTAGGAGATAACCATCGCGCGCTCCCGACCTCCACACAAAGGTGGGCACTTTACAAATACCTCATTCTCTAACTTCGTCACATAGTGGTTCACCATACGTGCATGCTACAGGAATCACTAACCTTAACACAAGTATTTCTCAATTTCATAATAAATCCACTAGCATGACTCTAATATCACTATCCTCATATCTCAAAACAATTTTACTACATTGACGTTAAATGTATATCATGTGAAGACTAGTTTCTTTAGCCTAAACACATTACCATGCTGTTTTAATAGACTCTCAAATAGATATAAGTGAAGCATGAGAGTTCAACAATTTCTACAAAATATTACCACCACCGTGCTCTAAAAGATATAAGTGAAGTGCTAGAGCAAAAACTATTCAACTCAAAAGATATAAGTGAAGCACATAGAGTGTTCTAACAATTCCTAGGCCATATTTAACTCTCTAAAATAGGTGTGTCCAGCAAGGATGATTGTGGCAAACTAACAAGCAAAGACTCAAATTAGACAATACGCTCCAAGCAAAACACATATCATGTTGTGAATAAAAATATAGCTCCAAGTATAGTTACCGATGGATGAAGACGAAAGAGGGGATGCCTTCCCGGGGCATCCCCAAGCTTAGGCTTTTGATTATATTGAATTCCTTGGGGTGCCATTGGCATCCCCAAGCTTAGGCCTTTGCTAATCCTTGTTCCATAGTCCATCAAAGCAATACTCAAAACTTGAAAACTTCACAACACAAAACATAGAAAAAAATTCTTGTGAGCTCCGTTAGTATAAGAAAGCAAACCACTACTCAAAGGTGCACCAATGAATTCATTCTTTGTTTATATTGGTGTGAAACCTACTGTATTCCAACTTCTCTATGGTCCATATCCTGCAATACTACTCATAGATGCATCGGAATAAGCAAACAACACACGAAAAACAGAATCTGTCAAAAACAGAACACTCTGTAGTAATTTGCAGGTTTCGCCTACTACTGGAGCTCCACAAAATTCAAACTAAATTGGTAAATTTGCGAAATTTGTCTACCAATCATCTGCAAAAAGAATCAACTAAAAAGCACATCCAGTAAAATCTGAAGACCACTTTAGTGAGCGCTAACGATTCTGTTTTTAACAGCAAGATCATATAAACTTCACACAAGTCTAACAAAGGTTCTACTTGGCACAAACACTAAACTAAATATGAAACCGCATCTAATCAGAGGCTTGATGCAATATTTATTCCCTAACAGCAACAAAAACAAAAAACAAAAAATTGGGTTGCCTCCCAACAAGCACTATCGTTTTACGCCCCTATCTAGGCACGATACAAGATAAATCTAGGTATTGCCATCTTTGGAAGGTAATCCATAAGTGGCTCTCATGATAGATTCATATGGTAATTTGGTTTTCTTTCTAGGAAAGTGTTCCATGCCTTTCCTTAACGGAAATTGGAATCTAATATTTCCTTCCTTTATATCAATAATCGCACCAATCGTTCTAAGGAAAGGTCTACCAAGAGTAATAGCACATGAAGGATTGCAATCTATATCAAGAACAATGAAATCTACGGGCACATAAATCCTATTGGAAACAATAAGAACATCATTAATTCTTCCCATAGGTTTCTTAATAGTGGAATCAGCAAGATGCAAATTTAAAAAACAATCATCAAGCTCATGGAACCCTAGCAAATCACACAAAGTTTTTGGGATAGTGGAGACACTTGCACCCAAATCACACAAAGCATAGCACTCATGATTTTCTTTAATAGTAGGTTCCCACTCATCATAAAGCTTTCTAGGGATAGAAACTTCTAACTCAAGTTTTTCTTCATAAGATTGCATCAAAGGATCAACTATGTGTTTGGTGAAAGCTTTATTTTGACTATAAGCATGCGGAGAATTTAGCACGGATTGCAACAAGGAAATACAATCAATCAAAGAGCAATTATCATAATTCAATCCCTTGTAATGCAGAATAGTGGGTTCATCACTATACAAAGTTTTAATCTCTTCACTCCCACTTTTAACAATTTTAGCATCAAAATCTAAAAACTCTGAATCGTTGGGACACCTTAAAGCGGAATCATCTCCAATCCTATTTTCATCAAGATTTATACTAGAAAACGAGGATCTAATAGGAGACACATCAATAACTTTCAGATCTTCATCTTTATTTTCATGCTCTTCCGGTTTAGCAGCCATCTTATTGATCAAGGTGGACTGTTTATCCGAAATTTGGGAAATTAAGTTCTCAGGATGAGCAAACTGAGATTTCAAGCCATAAAATTCCTTAGACATAGCATCAAGGTCTTTATTCATAAACTCCATAAACTTTTTCTGTTCTTTAAGCTCACTTCTGAAAAAGTCATTATGCTCAAATTGTATAGTCATAAAATGTCTAACATTGTTTTCAATCTCCAATAGCCTCTTCAGGTCAGGGTCAACACTAATAGGGAGAGCCATAGTGACAAGCAAGCAATCCAACACACACAAGCAAACAAGAAGCAAGCGAATGAAAAACACACGGCGGAAGAAGGGCAAATAAAACGGCAATGGTGAAGTGGGCGAGAGGAAAACGAGAGGCAAATAAATGTAATGCGAAGGATAAGGGTTTGTGATAGGTACTTGGTATATGACTTTTGCGTAAGCCGCCCCAGCAACGGCACCAGAAATTCTTCTTGCTACTTCTCGAGCTTGCGTTGTATTCCCTCGAAGAGGAAAGGGAGATGCAGCACAGTAGCATAAGTATTTCCCTCAGTTTTTTAGAACCAAGGTATCAGTCCAGTTGGAGACCACGCGTGAGTCCCTCGCACCTGCACAAACAAATAAGAACTTTGCAGCCAACGTGATAAGGGGTTGTCAATCCCTGTACGGTCACTTACGAAAGTGAGATCTGGTAGAGATGATAGATTATATTTTTGGTATTTTTAGTTTATCAGAACATCAAATAAAAGCGATAAAAGTAAAGTAGATGTAGATTGATATGTTGAGAATAGACCCGGGGGCCATAGTTTTCTCTAGTGGCTTCTCTCATGATAACGATATTCTACGGCGGGTAAACAAATTACTGTCGAGCAATTAATAGAAATGCGAATAATTATGAGACTATCTAGGCATGATCATTGTATATAGGCATCACGTCCGAGACAAGTAGACCGACTCCTCCCTGCATCTACTACTATTACTCCACTCATCGACCGCTACCCAGCATGCATCTAGTGTATTGAGTTCATAAGAACAGAGTAACGCCTTAAGCATGATGACATGGTGTAGAGGGATAAACTCAAGCAATATGATATAAACCCCATCTTTTAATCCTCGATGGCAACAATACAATACGTGCCTTGCTGCCCCTACTGTCACTGGGAAAGGACACCGCAAGATTGAACCCAAAGCCAAGCACTTCTCCCATTGCAAGAACTATAGATCTAGTAGGCCAAACCAAACCAATAATTCAAATAGACTTGCAAGGATATTATGAGCACACATAAAATGTTCAGAGAAGAACCAAATATCTTTCATAGATAACCTTGATCATAAACTCACAATTCATCAGATCTCGACAAACACACCAAAAAAAGAGATTACATCGAATAGATCTCCTCGAAGACTGAGGAGAACTTTGTATTGAGATCCAATGAGAGAGGAGAAGTCATCTAGATACTAGCTATGGACCCGAAGGTCTATGGTAAACTACTCACAACTCATGGTGACGGCGATGATGATGATGATGATGAACTCCGTGATGGATCCCCCTCTGGTGGAGCTCCGGAACAGCCTCCAAGATGGGATCACACGGGAATAGAAGGTACGGTGGTGGAATTAGGGTTTTCTCTCTGTTCACGGAGGTTTTGGAGGACGTAGACTTATATAGGAAGAAGGAGGGCACCGGGGGACGCTCGAGGGGGCCACAAGGCAGGGGGCGCGCCCCCACCCTCGTGGGCCAGCCCTCGATCCCCTGACGTGGTTCTCAAGCTCCGCGTGCATCATTTTCTCCAAAAATATCTCTCGCGAAGGTTTCATTCTGTTTGGACACCGTTTGATATTCTTTTTCTGCGAAACCCTGAAACAGGCAAAAAACAGCAATCTGGACTGGGCCTTTGGGTTAGTAGGTTAGTCCCAAAACTGATATAAAAGTGAATGATAAAGCCCATTAAACATCCAAGACTTCATAAATAATAGCATGGAACAATCAAAAATTATAGATACGTTGGAGACGTATCAGTGGGTTCCAACCAGCAGGGGGATTATTCATTTTTTTGCGCGTAATAAGGAGGCACTTCCGGTGGGTCCGAGCTGACAGCGGGGGAACGTTTTTTTCGCGCAATATGGTGTCCCGTCCGGTGGGTCCTAGTAGTCAGGGGGAAACATTTTTTTCGCAAAATACGGTGGCCCGTCCGGTGGGTCCCTTCTGTCAGGTGGAGGAATCATTATTTTCCGCGAAATAAGGAGGCACTTCCTTGCTGCCATCGTGGACCCGGCTGTCAGCCTCTCCACATAAAGTCCAAGTCCAATGGAGGCCGTTCCTTGACCACGTTGACCATGCCGCGCCGAGAGCACCAGGGCGGTGGACGACGGCAAGGCCTAGGAAGGGGACGACACGGAGCCATGGAAGACGCGGTAGTGGAAGCCCGCGCGGAGAGGAGTACGAGGGTTCACTACTTCGGCTGTGGTGTGTGGCTGCCGTCGCCGCAGGGCCTGGCCAGCGGTGGGAATAGTAGGGGGCGGTGAGACCTCCGAGGCAGCACAGCCGTCCACGGGAGGCAGGAGCATGCAGCACGACTGGCGCTGCTTTGGGTGGCTGGAGCAAGAAGACCAGAGGTTGAAGAAGCACTACGGCCGTTAGATGGACATCGTACGATCACTCGAGCTAGAATTGTTTATATTGACTAAGTTGACAAAGCAGTCCGTCCCCGTCAACTTAGTAGGCCCACAAGTCAGCCTCCCACCAAGGTGGGTCCCAACTAGGAGGGAGAGTATTCTTTTTTTGTGCGTAATAAGGAGGCAATTCCTTGCGTGCGAAGATATAGCTGGTGGGTCCGACCTGTTAGCGTTGGGAACGTTTTTTTCGTGAAATAAAGAGGCCCTTCCGATGCATCCCAGCTGTCAGGTGGAGAAATCATTATTTTGTGTGTAATAAAGAGGCATTTCCTTGCGTGCGGCCGTGGACCCAGCTGTCAGCCTCTCCACGCATAGTCGACTTCCGATGGTGTCGTTCGTTGACCACGTTGACCACTCCGCGCCGAGCGCATCCAAGGTGGTGGACGACGGCGAGGCCCCGGACAATAACGAGCTAGAGATGGGAAGACGCGGGAGTAGAGTCGCAGACGGAGAGGTGTATGAGGATTAACTGGTTCTGGTGCGGTGTGGTTTGTCAGTTGGTGGAGAAGAATAGCATTTGTGGATGGGTGGAGGGATGGCCTGGCCAACGGTGGAGTAGCGCTTCACAGCGAAGCATGCTAAGCAGAGCTGCTTGCAGCAGGAGGCGTGAGCAGGTGGTCCCGGCGGCACTGGAAGAAGAAGACGAGAGATTGAAGATCGATGCCGGTCGTTGGAAGTAAATCCAATGACTAACGATGTCAGAATCATTTGTTGACTAAGTTGACTATGACTTGCATTAGCTTCGGCCTATTGGCCCACATTTCAGCCACCAAAAATGTGGCACGTATTCAACCCATTTTTTCAGAATTTACAGTCTTTTTTGCGGGGTAGAATTTACAGTCCATTTGATCTTTTTTTTTAAATTATAGTCCATTAGCTGGGCTGGGTGAACAAATAATGTAGCGTCCATGCGGCCCATTTATGTTTTTCCTAAAAAAATTACACGCCATTTGCACTTTCTCAAAATACACGATTTTGCTGGGCTGATTCTAATTATAATGTTGGGGTGGACACAGCAATGTTATCAAAAAATAAACACGGGCTGGGCATTTTGTTATTACATTGGTCCTCAAATCTTACCAAGCTTTTGTACACAATCACTAGGATTTTCGTTGCCAAAAAAATCCAGGATTTTATTGTTAAGAAATTATTTTTATAAATTAACAAGATGTGTGATATTGTTTTCTTACATATGTAAGTATCTGTTAAATATATTATGACAATAAGAATAATATATAATAACATACAAAATAATTTAAATATATATAATATAGTTAGAACGGAAACATAATTTGCAAGAGGCGTTCCTATTCTTATATAGAAAAATAGAACAGACCTCTGCGTTTTCTTCAAAAAAACATAAATTGGGTTGCCGATGTTTCAGGAAAAATAAAACCTCGGATGGGAGGTCCATAGGCCGGTCGATACATGACGGCCCTCAAGAAAATACAAACATGCCTATGGACCTCCCATCCGAGGTCATGAGTTGCGCATGTTAAAAAAGAAAGCCTAGACGAGGTAGCCCAAAACCCAACTGATACTTGCTGCCCCAGTGATAATAAATGATACCTGCCACCTCCCCGGCTTCGTTTTGAATTTATCTCCTATAGTAACTACATTGAAGCACCTAAAAAAATGTAACTATGTTGACAAACCCATGGGCCCCAACGTCAGTATAGCATTAGGAGGAAGTATTTTTTCGATGAGGCACTTGCTTGCGTACGACCATAGACCTGGTGGGTAGAATTCATAATCCTTATCAGTAACACAAATAGGTGAAGTAGCAAAAGCAGGGTCATGTTTCATTCTAGCATTCAAGGACTTTTCTTTCAGCTTAGCTAAAAATTTCTTAAGATCATATCTATCATTGCAAGAAAGAAAGTCTCTAGCAGTTTCTTCATCCATAACATAACCCTCAGGCACAATAGGCAATTCATATCTACTGGGAGTAGCCTCATCATCACTTTCATAAATATCATTAGTTTCAACATTTGCATTCTCCCTAACCTTAGCAATTTGTTCATCTAGAAATTCACCTAGTGGCACAGTATCAGGCATAGAAGTAGTTTCATCATACATAGCAGAAGTGTCATCATCAAGAACATACGACATATCAGATTCAATAGTAGGAGTAGGTGTCGCAAGTTTACTCATAACAAAAGGAGAATCAAGTGCAGAGCTAGATGGCAGTTCCTTACCTCCCCTCGTAGTTGAGGGTAAGATCTTGGTTTTTGAGTCCTTCAAATTCTTCATAGTGATCAACAGATATAAATCCCAAGTGACTTAAAGAATAGAGCTATGCTCCCCGGCAACGGCGCCAGAAAATAGTCTTGATAACCCACAAGTGTAGGGGGATCGCAACAGTTTTCGAGGGTAAAGTATTCAACCCAAATTTGTTGATTCGACACAAGGGGCGCCAAAGAATACTCTTAAATATTAGCAGCTGAGTTGTCAATTCAACCACACCTGGAAACTTAGTATCTGCAGCAAGATAGTTTAGTAGCAAAGTAATATGATAGTGGCGGTAGCAGCAATAAAAGTAACGATAGTGTTTTTGTAGTTTTTCTAATAGTAGCAACAGAAAAGTAAATAAGCAACTAGCAATATAGGAAAAGATCGTAGGCATTGGATCGGTGATGGGAAATTACGTCGGATGCAATTGTTCATGTAGAAGTTATAACCTAGGGTGACACAGAGCTAGCTCCAGTTCATCAATGCAATGTAGGCATGTATTCCGAATATAGTCATACGTGCTTATGGAAAAGAACTTGCATGACATCTTTTGTCCTACCCTCCCATGGCAGCGGGGTCCTATTGGAAACTAAGGGATATTAAGTACTCCTTTCAATAGAGTACCGGACCAAAGCACTAACACATAGTGAATACATGAACTCCTCAAACTATGGTCATCATCGGGAGTGGTCCCGATTATTGTCACTTCGGGGTTGCCGGATCATAACACCTAGTAGGTTACTATAGACTTGCAAGATAGGATCAAGAACACACATATATTCATGAAAACATAATAGGTTCAGATCTGAAATCATGGCACTCAGGCCCTAGTGACAAGCATTAAGCATAGCAAAGTCATAGCAACATCAATCTCAGAACATAGTGGATACTAGGGATCAAACCCTAACAAAACTAACTCGATTACATGATAGATCCCATCCAACCCATCACCGTCCAGCAAGCCTATGATGGAATTACTCACGCATGGCGATGAGCATCATGGAATTGGTGATGGAGGAAAGTTGATGATGACGATGGCGACGATCTCCACTCTTTGGAGCCCCGAACGGACTCCAGATCAGCCCTCCCGAGAGAGATTAGGGCTTGGCGGCGGCTATGTCTCGTAAAGAGTGATAATTCTTTCTCCCTGATTTTTTTCTCCCTGAAAGTGAAGATATAGGATATGAGGGTACGTCGGTGGAGCACCAGGGGGGCCCACTAGGCAGGGGTGCACCCTGGGCAGGGGGCGTGCCCCCCACCCTCGTGGACAGGGTGTGGGCCCCTGGTGAGGATCTTCTTGCGGATATTTTTTATATTTTCCAAAATAAATCTCCGTTGATTTTTAGGCGATTCCGAGAATTTTTTTATTCTGCACAAAAACAACACCATGGCAGTTCTGCTGAAAACATCGTGAGTCCGGGTTAGTTCCATTCAAATCATGCAAGTTAGAGTCCAAAACAAGGGTAAAAGGGTTTGGAAAAGTAGGTACGTTGGAGACACATCACTTATCTGAAACTGAACATGGAGTTTCTTATCTGAAATTGAAACTTGTAGTTTCTTCTCTGAGAATCACATTGTCTGCACTTTTATACTCCTATGAAACTACATTTTTTTAAGTGCTAAAAATAGATCTCTAGAATTCTTAAAATACTTCATATGCTCAGTACTCAAATCTGAAATTCGAAAGACATTCATATCTGAAAGTACTCTCAAAATACACAACACAAAACACAATTCACAACCTGCAAGTACTAACAACCCTAAGCTCCTCCTGACAATTCTAAACATGCCCAACTATTGGTCTTGGGGGGAATCCCTCCTATTCCTCGGCAGTAGACAGCCGCCCCGTGAGACGATGTGAATGGCGAGGGACAGGATGGTGGGGAAGCGTCGTTGGGCCAACTGTTTTTCTCCTCTTGCAGTTGAGTTCGGTCGACGAAGACTCCACTGGCTCGCTCTGGCATGACACCCTCACAAACAGCAACCTGTAGATGCTCGATCCTTTAATCTCTAGTGGATGCTCCATCTGGGATCGATACTCCACAGTGAGTGCCACACATCCCACTGATGGTGGTGGATGCCAATGCTTAGATGGAGCAGGGTTGGTGTCGGTAATTTTTACTTGGCAGCTCGCACTCTGCATATATGCCGGTTCCATCCGTACATTTGTGCAGTTCCACCAAAATGCAGCTGAATATCCCTGTTTGCGTAGATAATGAAAAGGTGTGATTAGATTATATTGGCACTAGTTGATGAAACATACACTAATAAACAAAAGAGAATATTACATCATACTGGAAATCGACCCAAGTCTCCCTGATACACCTTCTGCCAGTGATGAACATCAGTGTATAGCGGTAGTACAAGGAGGGGCCTTGAGACATTCAAATCTCTATTTTTGTGCAGATCAACTAAAATTAAGCACCCAAGTTTGCCAAAACGCTTAAACATTAGCAATGGGACTAGTTGATGAAACATACATTAACAAAGAGAAGCACTTTGTTTATCTACATTGAAAATGAAATGATACAGAGGACACTCGCTCTATTTTAACTGTATTATTACTTCATTTTATCAGTGACACTAGGGTCGAGCAGGTGGCAAACGAGGTGTACCGTGCGTCGCAAGGATGAAGGCCGGGGGTGCTTAGACTGGGATGCTGAAGCTGGCTCTTTCAGTCCCTATCTTCCCCCTGAAGTTTCTGTGGTAGCATTTGAGTTGTAATCCAAACTTGGTCGAGTTGGTCCTGCGTCCCCCTACTTGCCTAGCTTATGTGGCGAACTTGTCTCCTGCTAGTACTCAGTCCGTTCTAGTAGTAGTTGCATAACTGCCCGTTTACACTGAGATGTTGTCGGATCATGGTTCTCTATGGTTGGGTTTCTTTAATGAAATCGGAGGTAACCCCCTCTTTCGATATATAAAAAAACAGTGGCACTAGCGGTGCCAAAACATTGCCTCAAATTAATAGTGACACTAGATTAAGGTGCAAAATAGTACCACTACTGCTTTATCATGGCAGTGCCAAAACAGTAGCACAAGACCAGGATCAACATGCAGGATCTTTGGCAAACTTTCAGACCAAAAAGGAACATACCTCGTGATGGGAACCAAATCTGCAGTCAACGCCATCGTAGGAGGGATGACACCAGTCACCAACATGGATGATTCAATTCATGCACCACAAAAAAAATACACTTCCATGATGATACGTGTTTGTCACGGTAGGTCACGTTTTATGTCATGCATGTACATCCATGACAAATTTATGACGGAATCAAGATAGTCATACATGTGCTGTCATAAAAGTGTTCCATGACATTACAAAAATTATCATCACGGAAGTGTCCACTTCCATGACGATAAACTGCGCGTCACAGAAGTGCTTTCGTCAAGGGTGACCGACACGTGGCATCCACCGTAACGGAACGCCGTTAAGCTATCGGGTCCAGTTTTGGATCCGATAACCCATTAACAACCCTGACCAATGGGGATTTTCCACGTGTAAAATCATCATTGGCTGGAGGAAACACGTGTCGGCTCACCGTTGGGATAGATGTCATCCACTCATTGGACCCAAAGCGCCTATGATACGTTGACACGTGGCACGGCCCAACAGAGGCCCATTCCCGTGAAAAGGCCGTCCAGTTTGACTTGGTCAAAAGGTGGCGGGCTGGCCCACGGCAAGCCTGTTAACGGCCTATTCGCATATAGCCCATTTACAGCCCGCTAACCCATGGCCCGTTTACGTCCTATCCGAATTAGGCCCAGTAGCGTCATCTACTCATTGGACCCAAAGCGCCTATGATACGTCGACATGTGGCACGGCCCAACAGAGGCTCATTCCTGTGAAAAGGCCGGCCCGTTTGACTTGGTCAAAACGTGGCGGGCCGGCCCGCGGCAAGCCTGTTAACGGCATGTTCGGGTATAGCCCATTTACAACCCGCTAACCCAGGGCCCATTTATGGCCTATCCGAATTAGGCCTAGTAGCGTCATTTGGGCCGTCCAATATAATTCCAGCCTGTTTTAACTTCCGGCCCATGTATGGCCCAAGACGTCTTTTGACCCACATGAGGCCCTTAGTAACACTCGGCCCATTAATGGCCCGTGGTAAAACTGGCCCGTAATGAATAGTGTATCACTTTATACCCAATAACGGCCCATTATTCCGTTGGGCCGTATCCAGCCCATGTTATCTTTCGGCCTTCTCAGGGCCCATTTATTCTTGGGCTCATTTCCAGCATTCGTTTACTTTCGGCCTGTTACTGTCATTGTCTGCTTGTGCCAAATTCATCCCATGGATACAATCGGCCCGTTAGTGGCCCATTAATACATTGGGCCATTTTCATAGCATCATCAAATACGGCCTATTAACGGTCTGTTATGGTCAGCCCATATAATGTACGATTTCCACTCTAGCCTGTTTACGGCCCCTTATACGGCCCGTACAAGGCCCATAGATGAGACGGCTGGTAGAAGGCCCATGGATCCTATGGGGCGTAGAAGGCCCATTGATCTGACGGCCCATAGAAGGCCCATTTATCCGACGGCCCATAGAAGGCCCATGGATCCGCTGGCCCATAGAAGGCCCATGGATCCGTCAGTCGATACAAGGCCCACGGATCCGACAGCCCATAGAAGGCCCACGAATCCGACGACCATAGAAGGCCATGGATCGTCCGTCCCGTAGATGGCCCACGGATCGTACAGCCTGTGTAGGGCCATGGTCACTACAACGTTTGGGCGGGTTGGCTCCTGTTTGAACGATAAAGCATATTCGAAGAATTATCCTATTCTATACTATCACCTCTAAAAAACATACACTATACAATAAAGAGACTAAGCCGTAGAAACATAGAATAATCCTACACTATACAATAAAGAAATTACAGCCGATTATACCCACTGGCCATTATGGTTCGGCACCAGTGATAATAAAGCATACACAAACAACAAATTACATACACTGGGCAAATACAGCTCATACATCATGGACACGCATCAACATAACTTACCATTTGAACTATAATCTCTTTAGAAAATAGGATTGGCCGGATTTAGATAGCACAAATTTCAGTCTGCAAAATCTCCAATTCCTTCATTGTTACCTCAATGTCTTGTTTCATTTTTTTGACTCCTACATCTAATACATGCATGTCCAGTCTCAACTTGTTGATTGTACGTTCAGAATCATGTACATGTTGTCCTGCCACCTCTAGTTGAAGCTCGAGAACATCAGCACACTCCAATTCCAATCCATAATCATTCGGTAACGGCCATGCCGCACCACTCGCAGATCTTTGTGTTGATGTCGCTTCATCCTGAAATGTTTTTGTAAGTACACATGACTATGGCAAAATATAGTTACAACAGTGAAGCGAGCAAGGCTGACTATTTTGTACATGGAAAAATAGGACTAACAATAATGTTACACGTCATGGAGCATTAGTAGGTGATATTTTAAAAATTATAAAAAAGGTAGTCTGTGCAGCCTGCATACAGAAATCTCTCTTAGCTCACCAGAGGAGCATGATGTTGGGGCCCAATCCAAAACACAGACAAGTTACAAATTTAGAGTGCATGTTGCGTAGAAGTAAGCAAGCAGTTGGCCATTCTGTAGCTCAATTAAAGTCTTAGGGAGCATAATGAACAGCAAAGGATTTCATACAAACATACTACAGCAAGCAAAACTATGCAATCATTAGCCTAGTATAAACTAGATTGTGAGCCTCATTCAATAATAGTTGGTTAATAGACTTCAAAGCTTCAGGCACACTTCGGCAGAGTAATTAAATGGTAAGGCCTTTAATTATGTCAACTAATAGTTATACAAGTACCCAACATCAGGCATCATTCTTTGGGTATCTCATTAACTCAGGACAAATAAAGCAATTAAAAAGGGCAAATTAACTATGCCTTAAAGAAACAAGGAATTGAACTATTGAGTTGGCTACAGTGATTTACCTTAACAGGTTGAAGAGGCTCAGCGCAGCTCGTACTTCTCTTGCAAGGCTCCTTCCTAACATCTTGTACTTGGAAATCCTCAATCTTATCTTCATTGCACCCCCTCCGCAAGGTGACACAAATTAGTTACTCATCTCCTTGGAAGATAAATATGCATACTTTCCAGTCTGTGAACACAAAAGGATGAGATTATAACAAACAACACCACATAATGAAACATGCCGCATCCCTTGCACTTGCACACAATGAAATGAGCATTTACTATGTCTGCACTATGTAAAAACTAGGCATACCTTCGAACTGGATCTCCAGGTACTCTTGGAGAGCCTACTTTAGTGTACAGCCAAACCTTTATGTCACCTATGAGTTAGAAAAGGCCCCAGTACAGCAGCCCTTAGTGTTTAAATCGTTGACAAGCTCTGTTAGAGTGTTAGGTCAAGAACAGCAAGTAATCAAAGCAAGCAGTGATGGTCATGCGTTTTTGTTTAAATTAGGCAATGGGATCTCTATGGAAAACATTGACCAAAGTAGATTGTGCCAAGTAGATGGTATATTTGTATTTGCATTTTGAGCAAATAGTGATGGTCTGTTTTCCTATCATATTAATAATTGCACTGGGTTCAATTTGTGATGTTTGCAAGTCAAATTAATTTTCATATGGGCAGCGAAATGAAAAAATATAATGCAATCTAGACTTTTCACTGATCATACCAAAGATAAGCTGAAAACGCAATGAAAAGAACTGGTTGGCTTATTACATGGAGCTTATATTCACAGGTCCTTATTTTCTTAGGGTAACTCGTAATAACTATCCCTAAGAAACTTGGCCAATAGAACTGACATACAAATAACATGTCACGATGATTGCAATGGAGGAGTGACGTACCATAGCACACTGTATAGGCACACCGCTGGCTCTCCTTTTTTTTGCGATGTTCCATGAAATTGCCACATACATCTTGTACTTTTTCATTGTGTAACCCTATCTGCAAGTTGACACGGCTAATTTTAGACATCTCTACATGATAATACATTGCATATCCCTTGCGCATATTTAAACAACCAATTAATGATTGTGTGCGTAGCATAAACTAGCCATGACTCTGTGTGCTAGACTAGCAGGCACTCTAAGGGAGCCTAATGTAGTGTACTGGAATCCCTACATGCTACCTACGATTTTGTGTAATGTACTGCCTCTATTCCTAAATATATGTCAATGTAGATATTCCAGTATGGACCACATACGGATGTATATAGATGCATTTTCGAGTGTAGAATCACTCATTTTGCTTTGTATGTAGCCTATAGTGGAATCTCTAGAAAGACTTATATTTAGGAACGGAGGTACGAGGTAGTATCATGTATGACATCTACATATCTAATTTAGCATCCAATAGTAGAAATCATTGTCTACACAAAGGGATTACTGGTCGAAAATCCTAGCAAAGCACACTGGCAGGCACAGAACAATACAACAGAGAGAGAGAGAGAGAGACATGCTTACAAGATCATAGCAATGCCTCGGTCCAGGATCTTGGTTGGCCAAGCTGTTAGATCCAGAAGAAAAATCGTCCTTGTAGTTTTTGCCAGCTGCATAACAGGTAACAGCAACCTATTAGTATATTTGAAGTACATCGGGCAGGTGATGCTTGATGGGTTTAAAGGTGACAAGTACCTTGGCCATGGCGGGTGCTTGGCATCTTGCCAGACGGTGGGAATCAGGTTAGAAACGTCAAGGGTGATGACGCTGCGCTGGCTGTCGGGGTCAGGTAAGGAGATCTAGAACCGTCGAGTAGGGTGTTTGTGGAGTGGCTCCGGTAGGGTGGACTACGGTGTGGGCGAAGCGGATCTGTGGCCGTGGACGAGGGCATAGATGAAGCTGCTCCGGTTGTTGGGTTAAGGATGGTGTCGGTGATGCGGATATGTGGCCGTGGACGGGCCGTCAGAAGCTACTCTGGTAGGTTGGATGAGGGTGCGAGGAAGCGAATCTGAGGCCGTGTACTTCTGAGTTGGCAAAGCGGCCCTGGTAGGGTTGAAAATGGTATAGGCAAAGCTACTCCAGTGGGGTTGACGATGGTGTCGGCGAAGCGGCTCCGATAGGGTTGAGGAAGGTGTCGGCGAAGAGGATCAGAGGCCGTAGACCGGGGAGTTGGTGGGGTGGCTCCGGGGGGTGTGGACGAAGCGTCTCCGGTGGGGAGTAAGAATTTGCCGTTGCAGATGCGCTGCGGTTGACGAGAGTACCGGCGAAGCAGATCCGGCGCTGTGGACAAGGCCGTCACTGAATGGAATGTGGTACAGTGCTGGATGAGCAGTCTACTTGTTTCTAGGGGAGGTTGGAGTGGTAGATGCAGCTGCAGAAGCAGATCCGGCAAGGTGGACGCCGCTGGCAGGGAATGGGCTCTGGTACGCCGGTGGATGAGCAGTCTAGGGTTTCGAGAGGGGAGGGGACATAGGCCGATGAAGTATGGACGGTGTGATGTGAGATGCTCTCGTGCTGTGGAGTTAGTCGTTTTTGCGGGAGGGGGAGAGGAAATGGGGGTGCCGTGTAGTGGGGGGAACTGAAAGTTACCAAAGCAGCCCTGACCTATTATGTAGATGAGGGTGGTATTGTAACTGTTGGTCTCCGTGCACCAAGGACAAAAGGGGAATTTCGCATGCTAAAGACTAAGGTGGCGGAAATTTTAGAAGGAGGCGGGAGATTTTGCCGCCCGCGGGATCGTTCGTATCCAGTTTCAACTAATTTCGGACCATGCTAGCAGGAAGGTCATGCGAGAATGTGTACATGGGGCACGCGTCAGTAGTTAATAACTGGTGTGAAGATCACCCCAGAAAAAAAGAAAATAACTCGAGATGATGCACCGATAACTTGGACGTTCAAACGGGCGCGGCCAATCATACGGGTGTAGTGGCGCATTCACAAAAAACGGATCAAACGCTCAGCCTATGTATTTCTCGTGTAAATAGATCATTTAGTGCAATTGGTTATTTAATTTAAACATAATGCATTGGCGTGTTAGTGTAGAGGCGCACAAAAAGAAATAGATATTGTAGTCTGGTACTTAAAAGTGTTACCTCATATGATTACATAGCCTACATTTCATAAAATGCGTACCCGTTCAATTCATATATGAATATTACATATATTACTTCATAATAGAACCTTAAATCATCCAAGACTAATGAATTTGAATGCAAGAGTAACAATGGTGCATGTACATGATAGCTACATTGGTTGTTTGAAGAAACATCACTCTAACTTTGGCATGCACAACTGAAAAGGTTTATTGAAATAATAAAAATGTGATATGTGAGTGTCCAATCTTTATACCGTTGAATCGATATTGTACCTATGGCCACAATATGAAGTAGATATTGATTTATGTTCAAGCGGTGCACGTCCACGATCGCTCGATAGTGATGCGTGAATGAATTGTGTAATCTCTCTCACACGCATACTGCTACATCTTGAGCTTGCGTTGTATTCCCTCGAAGAGGAAAGGGTGATGCAGCACAGTAGCGTAAGTATTTCCCTTAGTTTTTGAGAACCAAGGTATCAATCCAGTAGGAGACCACGCGCGACTCCCTCGCACCTGCACAAACAAATAAGAACTTCACAGCCAACGCGATAAGGGGTTGTCAATCCCTTTACGGTCACTTACAAAAGTGAGATCTGATAGAGATGATAGTTTATATTTTTGCTATTTTTAGTTTATAAGAACAGCAAATAAAAGCGGTAAAAGTAAAGTAGATGTAGATTGATATGTTGAGAATAGACCCGGGGGCCATAGTTTTCTCTAGTGGCTTCTCTCATGATAGCGATATTCTACGTCGAGTAAACAAATTACTATCGAGCAATTGATAGAAAAGCGAATAATTATGAGACTATCTAGCCATGATCATTGTATATAGGCATCACGTGCGAGACAAGTAGACCGACTCCTGCCTACATCTACTACTATTACTCCACACATCGACCGCTATCCAACATGCATCTAGTGTATTGAGTTCACAAGAACAGAGTAACGCCTTAAGCAAGATGACATCACGTAGAGGGGTAAACTCAAGCAATCTGATATAAACCCCATCTTTTTAACCTCGATGGCAACAATACAATATGTGCCTTGCTGCCCCTACTGTCACTGGGAAAGGACACTTCAAGATTGAACCCAAAGCCAAGCACTTCTCCCATTGCAAGAACTATAGATCTAGTAGGCCAAACCAAACCAATAATTTGAAGAGACTTGCAAGGATATTATGAGCACACATAAAAAGTTCAGAGAAGAACCAAATATCTTTCATAGATAACCTAGATCATAAACTCACAATTCATCGGAACTCGACAAACACACCGCAAAAAGAGATTACATCGAATAGATCTCCTCGAAGACCGAGTAAAAGTTTGTATTGAGATCCAGAGAGAGAGAAGAAGCCATCTAGATACTAGCTATGGACCAGAAGGTGTGTGGTAAACTACTCACAACTCATGGTGAGGGCGATGATGATGATGATGAAGACCTCCAGGATGGATCCCCCTCCGGTGGAGCTCCAGAACAGGCTCCAAGATGGTATCTCCATGGGAACAGAAGGTACGGCGGTGGAATTAGGGTTTTCTCTCTGTTCACGGAGTTTCTGGGCTACATAGACTTATATAGGAAGAAGGAGGGCATCGGGGGACGCTCGAGGGGGCCACGAGGCAGGGGGCGTGCCTTGGGAAGGGGGGCGCGCCCCCACCCTCATGGGCTAGCCCTCTGTCCCCTGACTTGGTCCTCAAGCTCCGCGTGCGTGATTTTCTCCAAAATTATCTCTCATGAAGGTTTCATTCCGTTTGGACTCCGTTTGATATTCTTTTTCTGCAAAACCCTGAAACAGGCAAAAAACAGCAATCTGGACTAGGCCTTTGGGTTAGTAGGTTAGTCCCAAAAATGATATAAAAGTGAATGATAAAGCCCATTAAACATCCAAGACTTCATAAATAATAGCATGTAACAATCAAAAATTATAGATACGTTGGAGACGTATCAAGCATCCCCGAGCTTAATTCCTGCTCGTCCTCGAGTAGGTAAATGATAAAGAAAGAATTTTTTATGTGGAATGCTAACCAATATAGTTTTTCAATGTAATTCTCTTAATTGTGGCATGAATGTTCAGATCTGAAAGATTCAAGATAAAAGTCTATATTGACATAAGAAATAATAATACTTCAAGCATACTAACAAAGCAATCATGTGTTCTCAAAATACTATAGCTAAAGAAAGTTATCCCTACAAAATCATATAGTCTGGCTATGCTCCCTCTTCATCACACAAAATATTCATATCATGCACAAACCCGATTTCAACCAAGCATTTGTTTTCATACTCTATCTTTTCAAACCTTTCAACTTTCACGCAATACATGAGCGCGAGCCATGGATATAGCACTATGGGTGGAATAGAGGTGGTTGTGAAGAAGACAAAAAGGAGGGTGATAGTATCACATCGACTAAGCGTATCAATGGGCTATGGAGATTCCCATCAATAGATATCAATGTGAGTGAGTAGGGATTGGCATGCAACGGATGCACTAGAGCTAAATATGAATGAAAGCTCAACAAAAGAAACTAGTGGGTGTGCATCCAACTTGCTTGCTCATGAAGACCTAGGGCATTTGAGGAAGCCCATCGTTGGAATATACAAGCCAAGTTCTATAATGAAAATTCCCACTAGTATATGAAAATGACTAAGAATGAGAATCTCTACAATGAAGAACATGGTGCTACTTTGAAGCACAAGTGTGGAAAAGAAGATAGTAGCAATTGTCCCTTTTTCTTTTCTTTTTCCCTTTTTTTGGCCTTTTTTTCTTTGGCCTTTCTTTTTTTTCTTTTTTTTTGCGGAGGAGCTTTATAGATTTAGCCTTTCCTCCCATGGGACAATGCTCTAATAATGATGATCATCACGCTTTCATTACAACACGATATTACAACTCGATACTACAACAACAAAGTATGACTCTATATGAATGACTCCAGCGGTGTACCGGTATGTGCAATGAAACAAGAATGACATGTATAAAAAATTATGCATGGTGGCTTTGCCACAAATACGGTGTCAACTAAATTATCATGCAATGGCAATATGACAATATGATTCGTGTCATATGAACGGAACGGTGGAAAGTTGCATGGCAATATATCTCGGAATGGCTATGGAAATGCCATGATAGGTAGGTATGGTGGCTGTTTTGAAGAACAATATGGTGGCTATTTTGAGGAAGGATATATAGTGGGTTTATGGCACCGGCGAAAGTTGTGCGGTACAAGAGAGGCTAGCAATGGTGGAAGGGTGAGAGTGCGTATAATCCATGAACTCAACATTAGTCATAAGAACTCATATACTTATTGCAAAAATCTACGAGTCATCAGAACAAAGAAATCAACGCATGCTCCTAGGGGGTGGTAGGATTTAACCATCGCGCGCCCCCGACCTCCACACAAAGGTTGGCACTCTACAAATACCTCATGCTCTAACTTCGTCACATAGCGGTTCACCATACGTGCATGCTACGGGAATCACTAACCTTAACACAAGTATTTCTCAATTTCATAATAACTCCACTAGAATGACTCTAATATCACTATCGTCATGTCTCAAAACAATTATCAAGCATCCAACATCTCATTCTATTCAATGCACTTAGTGTGATTTTTTTTACTACATTGACATTGGATGTCTATCATGTGAAGACTAGTTTCTTTAGCTTAAACAAATTACCATGCTGTTTTAATAGACTCTCAAAAGGATATAAGTGAAGCATGAGAGTTCAACAATTTTTACAAAATATTACGACCACCGTGCTCTAAAAGATATAAGTGAAGTACTAGAGCAAAAATATTCAACTCAAAAGATATAAGTGAAGCATATAGAGTGTTCTAATAATTTCTAGGCCATATTTAACTCTCTCAAATAGGAGTGTCCATCAAGGATGAATGTGACAAACTAACAAGCAAAAACCCAAATTATACAAGACGCTCCAAGCAGAACACATATCATGTTACGTATAAAAATATAGCTCCAAGTATAGTTATCGATGGATGGAGACGAAAGAGGGGATGCCTTCCCAGGGCATCCCCAAGCTTAGGCTTTTGATTATCTTGAATTTACTTGGGGCGCCATGGGCATCCCCAAGCTTAGGCCTTTGTTACTCCTTGTTCCATAGTCCATCAAAGCAATACTCAAAACTTGAAAACTTCACAACACAAAACTTAGACAAAAATTCTCGTGAGCTCCGTTAGTATAAGAAAGCAAACCACTACTCAAAGGTACAGAAATGAATTAATTCTTTGCTTATATTGGTGTTAAACCTACTGTATTCCAACTTCGTTATGGTTCATATCCTCCAATACTACTCATAGATGCATCGGAATAAGCAAACAACACACGAAAAACAGAATCTGTCAAAAACAGAACATTCTTTAGTAATCTGCAGGTTTCGCATACTTCTGGAACTCCAATAAATTCAAACTAAATTGGTAAATTTGTGGAATTTGTCTACCAATCATCTGAAAAAATAATCAACTAAAAATCACACCCCAGTACAATCTGAAGACCACTTTAGCGAGCGCTAACGATTCTGTTTTTCACAACAAGATCACATAAACTTCACACAAGTCTTACCAAAGGTTCTACTTGGCACAAACACTAAACAAAACATGAAACCACATCTAATCAGAGGCTAGATGCAATATTTATTCCCTAACAGCAACAAAAACAAAAAAATAAAATTGGGTTGCCTCCCAACAAGCGCTACCGTTTTACGCCCCTATCTAGGCACGAAGATTTCAATGATGCTCACATGAAAGATAAGAATTGAAGCACAAAGAGAGCATCATAAAACATGTGACAAACACATCTAAGTCTAACATATATCCTATGCATAGGAATCTTATAGGAAAACAAATTACCAAGACAAGCAAGATCTAGCATATGCAAGGAAGGAGAAAGAAACAATAGCAATCTCAACATAACGAGAGGTTATTTAGTAACATGGAAATTTCTACAAACATATTTCCCTCTCTCATAATAATTGCGTGTAGGATCATGATCCAATTCAACAAATAGTTTTCCCATAACATATTCTCAACACGATCCACAACCATGCAAAGTTGACACTCTTCCAAAATAGTGGGATTAACATTAACTAAAGTCATGACCTCTCCAAACCCACTTTTATCAAAAGTTCCATAAGATTGACCATTCTCCAAGTATGTGGGATCTAAAGTTGACACTCTTCCAAACCCACTTTCAATATTAATGCAAACATTATTATCAATCTTATATTCATCATGGGGATTAAATAAATTTTCAAGATCATAAGAAGAATCACCCCAATGATGATCATTGTAACAAGTAGTAGACATAGCAAAACTAGCATCCCCAAGCTTAGGGTTTTGCATATCATTAGCACCATTGACATTAATAGAATCATTGCAATCATGCTTTTTATTTAAGGATCTAACATGAATCACTTTTTCTTTCAACAATTCCTCACAATTTTCAGATTCATAAATTTCAAGAAAAACCCCATAAAGATAATCTAGTGCACGCAGCTCACTAGCAATAGGTTCAACATAATTGGATCTCTTAAAGGGATTAGCAAGTGGATGAGGATCCATACTTTAGCAAGCGAAGATGCAAGCTAATTGAGGGCACATAGCACAAAAGCAAACAAGAGGCAAGCGAACGATAAACACACGGCAGAAGAAGGGCAAATAAAACGGCAAGGGTGAAGTGGGGGAGAGGAAAACGAGAGGCAAAAAAATGTAATGCAAAGGATAAGGGTTTGTGATAGGTACTTGGTATATGATTTTTGTGTCAGCCTCCCCGGCAATGGCGCCAGAAATTCTTCGTGCTACTTCTCGAGCTTGCGTTGTATTCCCTCGAAGAGGAAAGGGTGATGCAGCACAGTAGCGTAAGTATTTCCCTCAGTTTTTGAGAACCAAGATATCAATCCAGTAGGAGACCACGCGCGAGTCCCTCGCACCTGCACAAACAAATAAGAACTTTGAAGCCAACGCGATAAGGGGTTGTCAATCCCTTTATGGTCACTTACGAAAGTGAGATCTGATAGAGATGATAGTTTATATTTTTGGTATTTTTAGTTTATAAGAACAACAAATAAAAGCGGTAAAAGTAAAGTAGATGTAGATTGATATGTTGAGAATAGACCCGGGGGCCATAATTTTCTCTAGTGGCTTCTCTCATGATAGCGATATTCTACGGCGGGTAAACAAATTACTGTCGAGCAATTGATAGAAAAGCGAATAATTATGAGACTATCTAGGCATGATCATTGTATATAGGCATCACGTCCGAGACAAGTAGACCACTCCTGCCTGCATCTACTACTATTACTCCACATATCGACCGCTATCCAGCATGCATCTAGTGTATTGAGTTCATAAGAACAGAGTAACACCTTAAGCAAGATGACATGATGTAGAGGGATAAACTCAAGCAATATGATATAAACCCTATCTTTTTATCCTCGATGGAAACAATACAATATGTGCCTTGCTGCCCCTACTGTCACTGGGAAAGGACACCGCAAGATTGCACCCACAGCCAAGCACTTCTCCCATTGCAAGAACTATAGATCTAGTATGCCAAACCAAACCAATAATTCGAAGAGACTTGCAAGGATATTATGAGCACACATAAAAAGGTCAGACAAGAACCAAATATCTTTCATAGATAACCTTGATCATAAACTCACAATTCATCGGATCTCGACAAACACACCGCAAAAAGAGATTACATCGAATAGATCTCCTCGAATACCGAGGTGAACTTTGTATTGAGATCCAGAGAGAGAGAAGAAGCCATCTAGATACTAGCTATGGACCCGAAGGTCTATTGTAAACTACTCACAACTCATGGTGAGGGTGATGATGATGATGATGAAGACCTCCGTGATGGATCCCCCTCCGGTGGAGCTCCGGAACAGGCTCCAAGATGGGATCTCCACGGGAACAGAAGGTACGGCGGTGGAATTAGGGTTTTCTCTCTATTCACGGAGTTTCTGGGGTACGTAGACTTATATAGGAAGAAGGAGGGCACCGGGGGATGCTCGAGGGGGGCACGAGGCAGGGGGCGCGCCCTGGGAAGGGGAACGTGCCCCACACCCTCGTGGGCCAGCCCTATGTCCCCTAACTTGGTCCTCAAGCTCTGCGTGCGTGATTTTCTCCAAAAATATCTCTCGCGAAGGTTTCATTCCATCCTGACTCCGTTTGATATTCTTTTTCTGCAAAATCCTGAAACAGGCAAAAATCAGCAATCTGGACTGGGCCTTTGGGTTAGTAGGTTAGTCCCAAAAATGATATAAAAGTGAATGATAAAGCCAATTAAACATCCAAGACTTCATAAATAATAGCATGGAATAATCAAAAATTATAGATACATTAGAGACGTATCACATACATATCTCATTTCCCTGTGGGCATCGGAATCACGCACGCGCATTTCGTGTATTTCTCTCCCTCCGTCAAGGTTAGAATTCGTCTTTCTACCCCGTCCTACAAGTCCCTCACATAGAAACACACACGCTCTCTTTGTCGAACATGCCCACCCCTTTAATTCTGCCAACCCATAGCCACTAATGTCTCAAAGTATAATAATGTCTCTGACACATATGCCTAAGGTTAACTCAAGTTCCGGATCCATATGAATACATACAATGAGATTCCAACAGAGCACCTTTTGTTTTGAGATTTCACTCTCTCTCTCTCTC
>LR738715.1:531219439-531252264 GCA_902687465.1 Secale cereale
CACACACACACAAGTGGGACACGTTGAATTATTTCTTTGCTCGTGAAAACTTTTAAATAGGTTCCACTGTAATCTAACTTTTTTCTTAAGTTATTAATTGAGCTCACTAACTTCAAAAAGTTGTACAAAAGCCTTGTTTGGGCCTTTCCGGCATCGCTGAATGTGGGCTGAGTAGCCATGTTAGGTTGTACTGCACTACACATGCCTTTTTTTCAACATCAGCAATGCAACGGGCCGACAGTTGTACACAATATCTGGGTCAACTTGTTATTCTCTGCCCCGCTCGGCTGCAAACTTTCCTAGGAGGTATGCATTAGGACTAACAATAAAATGGACTTTAAGAAATAATAAATGAGATGTAATTATAATAACTGGGCAGTAACTATAAAAAAATGCACCAAATGCATAATTAGTTTTAAAAATATATTATTTTCGGAATTTGAAAATTTTAATTTCATTACTTGTTGCCCGCGCAATATTTCGTTGGATTTTAACGTAATACAACTTTATTTTGAAATTATATTTAATCTGACTAGAAATTTCGGATAAAAATATTTCGGATCCCATGAAAATGAGGGATTTTTTTTTAATTCTGTTTTCAGCGGTTGGTTGAAATTATTAATCGTTGTCCTAACTAAAAAATGGATTGTACTTTTAACAAACTGTAAATGGGTTGTAGTAAATTCCATTAGAATTAAAAGAAAATGGGATGTACATTCTTACAAATCACAAATGGGCTATATGTTCTCTGCCACACACTTGTGGGCCTTCTAAGTTGACGTGTCCCCTAAAAAAACTAAGCTGACACGTATGCAAGGCTTTGTCAACAACACACGGTTCTGGCAGCTCTGGCCGTTGGATGTCCATCCAACGGATGTCGTGCTTCTTCTTCAATCTCGGATATTCTTGCTTCAGCCGCCCAAAAAATGATTCCTCCCCTGACATCTGGGGCGCACCATTACAGAGGCTGACCTGTAGACCTACTAAGTTGACGTGTACCAAGGGCTTTGTCAACTTAGTCAATATAAACGATTCTAGCTGCACTGACCGTACGATGTCCATCCAACGGCCATAGTGCTTCTTCAACCTCTGGTCTTCTTGCTCCAGCAGCCCAAAGCAGCGCCGGTCGTGCCGCGTGCTCCTGCCTCCCGTGGCCAGCAGTGATGCCGCGGAGGCCTCACCGCCCCCTACTACTCCCACCGCTAGCCAGGCCATCCCTCTACTCAACCACACCCCCTGTTATTCCACGGCGACGGCAGCCTCACACCGCAGCCAAACCAGTGAACCCTCGTACTCCTCTCCGCGCGGGCTTTCACTGCCGCGTCTTCCATGGTTCCGCGTCGTCCCCTTCGTAGGCCTCGTCGTCGTCCACCGCCCTAGTTCTCTCGCTGCGGCGTGGTCAACGTGGTCAAGGAACAGCTTCCATCGGATGTGGACTGTACGTGGAGAGGCTGACAGCTGGGTCCACGACGGCTGCAAGGAAGTGCCTCCTTATTACGCGGAAAATAATGATTCGTCCACCTGACCGTAGGGACCCACCGGACAGGCCACCGTATTTCACAAAAAAATGTTTCCCCCCTCACTGCTGGGACCCAGCGGACGGCCCACCGTATTGCGCGAAAAACGTTCGCCCCACTGTCAGCTCAGACCCATCGGAAGCGCCTCCTTATTACGCACAAAAAAATGAATACTCCCACTGCTGGTTGGGACCCACCTTGGTGGGAGGCTGACTTGTGGGCCTACTAAGTTGATGGTGACGGAGTGCTTTGTCAACTTAGTCAATATGAACGATTCTAGCTCCAGTGACCGTACGATGTCCATCCAACGGCTGTAGTGCTTCTTCAACCTCTGGTCTTATTGCTCCAGCCGCCCAAAGCAGCGCTGGTCGTGCAGCATGCTCCTGCCTCCTGTGGCCGGCAGTGCTGCTGCGGAGGCCTCACTGCCCCTAATATTCCCACCGCTAGCAAGGCCATCCCTCTACAGACCCACACCCCCTGTTATTCTGCGGTGACGGCAGCCTCACACCGCAACGAACCAGTGAACCCTCATACTTCTCTACGCGTGGGCATCCACTGCGACGTCTTCCCCGGCTCCGCGTTGTCCCCTTCCTAGGCCTCGCCGTCGTCCATCGCCATGGTGCTCTCGGCGCGGCGTGGTCAACGTGGTCAAGGAACGGCTTCCATCGGACATGGACTGTACGTGGAGAGGCTGACAACTGGGTCCACGACGGCAGCAAGGAAGTGCCTCCTTATTACGCGGAAAATAATGATTCCTCCACCTGACTGCAGGGACCCACCGGACGGGCCACCGTATTTCGCGAAATAAATGTTTCCCCCCTGACTGCTGGTACCCAGCGGACGGGCCACCATATTGCGTAAAAAAAGTGCCCCCCGCTGTCAGCTCGGACCCACCGGAAGCGCCTCCTTATTATGCACAAAAAAAATGAATACTCTCCCTGCTAGTTGGGACCCACCTTGGTGGGAGGCTGACTTGTGGGCCTACTAACTTGACGGGGACGGAGTGCTTTGTCAACTTAGTCAATATGAACGATTCTAGCTCCACTGACGGAAACAGACCTCTTACGGTCGAAACGGGGGTATTGTTGATCGGTGCTACCTCTTGAGCTTGCGTTGTATTCCCCCGAAGAGTAAAGGGAGATGCACCACAGTAGCGTAAGTATTTCCCTCAATTTTTGAGAACCAAGGTATCAATCCAGTAGGAGACCACGCATGAGTCCCTCGTACCTGCACAAAAAAAAATTAAGAACTTCGCAACCAACACGATAAGGGGTTGTCAATCCCTTTATGGTCACTTACGAAAGTGAGATCTGATAGAGATGATAGTTTATAAGAACAGCAAATAAAAGCGATAAAAGTAAAGTAGATGTAGATTGATATGTTGAGAATAGACCCGGGGGCCATAGTTTTCTCTAGTGGCTTCTCTCATGATAGCGGTATTCTACGGCGGGTAAATAAATTACTGTCGAGCAATTGATAGAAAAGCGAGTAATTATGAGATTATCTAGGTATGATCATTGTATATAGGCATCATGTCCGAGACAAGTAGACCAAAACGATTCTGCGTGACTACTATTACTCCACACATCGACCGCTATCCAGCATGCATCTAATGTATTGAGTTCATAAGAACAGAGTAACACCTTAAGCAAGATTACATGATGTAGAGGGATAAACTCAAGCAATATGATCTAAACCCCATCTTTTTATCCTCGATGGCAACAATACAATACGTGCCTTGCTGCCCCTACTGTCATTGGGAAAGGACACCGCAAGATTGAACCCAAAGCCAAGCACTTCTCCCATTGCAAGAACTATAGATCTAGTAGGCCAAACCAAACCAATAATTCGAAGAGACTTGCAAGGATATTATGAGCACACATAAAGAGTTCAGAGAAGAACCAAATATCTTTCATAGATAACCATGATCATAAACTCACAATTCATCGGATCTCAACAAACACACTGCAAAAAGAGATTACATCGAGTAGATCTCCTCGAAGACCGAGAAGAACTTTGTATTGAGATCCAGAGAGAGAGAAGAAGCCATCTAGATACTAGCTATGGATCCGAAGGTCTATGGTAAACTACTCACAACTCATGGTGAGGGCGATGATGATGATGATGAAGTCCTCCGTGATAGATCCCCCTTCGGTGGAGCTCCGAAACAGGATCCAAGATGGGATCTCCACGGGAACAGAAGGTACGGCAGTGGAATTAGGGTTTTCTCTCTGTTCACGAAGTTTCTGGGGTACGTAGACTTATATAGGAAGAAGGGGGGCACCGGGGGAAGCTCGAGGGGACCACGAGGCAGGGGGGCGCCTTGGGAAGGGGGGTGCGCCCCCCACCCTCGTGAGCAGCCACTCGATCTCCTGACGTGGTTCTCAAGCTTGATGTGCGTGATTTTCCGCAAAAAATTCTCTCGCGAAGGTTTCATTCCGTTTGGACTCCGTTTGATATTCTTTTTCTGCAAAACCCTGAAACTGGCAAAAAACAACAATCTAGACTAGGCCTTTGGGTTAGTAGGTTAGTCCCAAAAATGATATAAAAGTGAATGATAAAGCCCATTAAACATCCAAGAGTTCATAAATAATAGCATGGAACAATCAAAAATTATAGATACGTAGGAGACGTATCAAGCATCCCCAAGCTTAATTCCTGCTCGTCCTCGAGTAGGTAAATGATAAAGAAAGAATGCTAACCAATATAGTTTTTCAATGTAATTCTCTTAATGGTGGCATGAATGTTCAGATCTGAAAGAGTCAAGATAAAAGTCTATATTGACATAAGAAATAATAATACTTCAAGCATACTAACAAAGCAATCATGTCTTCTCAAAATACTATGTCTAAAGAAAGTTTTCCCTAAAAATCATATAGTGTTGGTTATGCTCCCTCGTTATCACACAAAATATTCATATCATGCACAACCCCGATTTCAACCAACCACTTGTTTTCATACTCTATCTTTTCAAATCTTTCAACTTTCACGCAATACATGAGCGTGAGCCATGGACATAGCACTATGGGTGGAATAGAGGTGGTTGTGGAGAAGACAAAAAGGAGGGAGATAGTATCACATTGACTAAGCGTATCAACGGGCTATGGAGATGCCCATAAATAGATATCAATGTGAGTGAGTAGGGATTGCCATGCATCGGATGCACTAGAGCTAAATATGAATGAAAGCTCAACAAAAGAAACTAGTGGGTGTGCATCCAACTTGCTTGCTCAGGAAGACCTAGGGCGTTTGAGGAAGCCCGTCATTGGAATATACAAGCCAAGTTCTATAATGAAAGATTCCCACTAGTATATGGAAGTGACTAAACATGAGACTCTCTATCATGAAGAACATGGTGCTACTTTGAAGCACAAGTGTGGAAAAAGATAGTAGCAATTGTCCCTTTTTCTTTTTTTCTTTTTTTGGGCCTTTCTTTTTTTCTTTGGCCTTTTTGTTTGCGGAGGGGCTTTATAGATTTAGCCTTTCCTCCCATGGGACAATGCTCTAATAATGATGATTATCACACTTTCATTACAAGACGATATTACAACTCGATACTACAACAACAAAGTATAACTCTATATGAATGCCTCCGGTGGTGTACCAGTATGTGTATTGAAACAAGAGTGACATGTATAAAAATTATGCATGGTGGCCTTGCCACAAATACGATGTCAACTACATGATCATGCATGGCAATATGACAATATGATGCGTGTCATATGAACGGAACGGTGGAAAGTTGCATGGCAATATATCTCGAAATGGCTATGGAAATGCCATGATAGGTAGGTATGGTTGCTGTTTTGAGGAACAATATGGTGGCTGTTTTGAGGAAGGATATATAGTGGGTTTATGGCACCGGCGAAACTTGCGCGGTACAAGAGAGGCTAGCAATGGTCGAAGGGTGAGAGTGTGTATAATCCATGGACTCAACATTAGTCATAGAACTCATATACTTATTGCTAAAAATTACGAGTCATCAAAACAAAGCAATCAACGCATGCTCCTAGGGGGAGGTTGGTAGGAGTTAACCATCGCGCGCCCCCAACCTCCACACAAAGGTTGGCACTCTACAAATACCTCATGCTCTAACTCCGTCACATAGCGGTTCACCATACGTGCGTGATACGGGAATCACTAACCTTAACACAAGTATTTCTCAATTTCATAACAAATCCACTAGCATGACTCTAATATCACTATCATCATGTCTCAAAACTATTATCAAGCATCCAACATCTCATTCTATTCAATGCACTTAGTGTGAATTTTTTTACTACATTGGCATTGGATGTTTATCATGTGAAGACTAGTTCCTTTAGCCTAAACACATTACCATGCTGTTTTAATAGACTCTCAAATAGATATAAGTGAAGTACGAGAGTTCAACAATTTCTACAAAATATTACCACCACCGTGCTCTAAAAGATATAAGTGAAGCACTAGAGCAAAAACTATTCAACTCAAAAGATATAAGTGAAGCACATAGAGTGTTCTAACAATTTCTAGGCCATATTTAACTGTCTCAAATAGGTGTGTCCAGAAAGTATGATTGTGGCAAACTAACAAGCAAAGACTCAAATTATACAAGACGCTCCAAGCAAAACACATATCATGTTGCGAATAAAAATATAGCTCCAAGTATAGTTACAAATGGATGAAGACGAAAGAGGGGATGCCTTCCCGGGGCATCCCCAAGTTTAGGCTTTTGATTATCTTGAATTTACTTGGGGTGCCATGGGCATCCCCAAGCTTAGGCCTTTGCTACTCCGTGTTCCATAGTCCATCAAAGCAATACCCAAAACTTGAAAACTTCACAACACAAAACTTAGACAAAAATTCTCGTGAGCTCCGTTAGTAAAAGAAAGCAAACCACTACTCAAAGGTACAGAAATGAATTCATTCTTTGTTTATATTGGCGTTAAACTACTGTATTCCAACTTCTCTATGGTTCATATCCTCCAATACTACTCATAGACGCATCGGAATAAGCAAACAACACACGAAAAACAGAATATGTCAAAAACAGAACAGTCTGTAGTTATCTGCAGGTTTCGCCTACTTTCGCAACTCCAAAGAATTCAAACTAAATTGGTAAATTTGCGGAATTTGCCTACCAATCATCTGCAAAAAGAATCAACTAAAAATCACGATCCAGTAAAATCTGAAGACTACTTTAGCGAGCGCTAACGATTCTGTTTTTCACAGCAATATCACATAAACTTCACACAAGTCTTCCCAAAGCTTCTACTTCGCACAAACACTAAACAAAACATGAAACCACATCTAATCAGAGGCTAGATGCAATATTTATTCCCTAACAGCAAAAAAACAAAAAACATAAAATTGGATTGCCTCCCAACAAGCGCTATCGCTTTACGCCCCTAGCTAGGCCTGATACAAGATAAATCTAGGGAATACCATAGTGATACGATATGTCGCGAAAGCTCATCTCATATTCCCTACATTCAGCAGCAAACTTCCTTTGTGGCAAGCAAAAGTAATCAAAAGGGCTAAATTTAATGGGACAAAAGTCCCCTACATCAATCTCAGGAGGAATAGGTTCCTCTTTTGGCCCTTTGTAGTGAACAACCACTTCATCATTGTAGGCATTCTTTTGGCAAAAGGTCATAAGCCTTCGCTCAAGGGAGAAGCCTAACCCATTGTTTTGAACAACAAAGTCATCATTCATCTGAGAAATTCTATCAATCAAGACCTCAATAGGAACCTTTTTTCTAAGGTTTTCAATAAAAGCAACATGATCAGGGATCGTAACCGCATCATGTCTTCTTGATTGAACAAGATAGCCTCTATGGGAGGTCGACCGGCAACTACCCCATAATGAGAAAAGATTTCTTTGGCCTCTTTCATGATATATCTAAATTCATGAGCCAAAAAGATAGTAGCTGCATGCTTAACAGAAGAATGCTCGATGTTGGAAAACTCCAAAAAGATTCTCTGAATACAGGGATGCATATGGATAAATTGCCTTTCAATTTCTACTATAAGCATGGATACAACATCCGCAAGGCTACTAGTTCTGTGAAGAATAGAGCCACCCATAGTGGGCAAAGCACCGACACAAGTGAAGAAGTCTTGAAGAACTCCTTTTCCAATGATATTGCCACTACCAACCTGAAACTTCTTAATATGTAAAGTGGTAGCTTCATCCGGGGATCAACATAGACATTACCCTCAATATTACTACCCTTCTCGATAGGATCGTGCCCCATCTCAGACATGAGGGCAAGCAAGCAAGCAGCACACACAAGCAAACAAGAAGAAAGCGAATGATAAACACACGGTGGAAGAAGGGATAATAAAACGGCAAGGGTTAAGTGGGGGAGAGGAAAACGAGAGGCAAATAAATGTAATGCAAAGGATAAGGGTTTGGGATAGGTACTTGGTATATGACTTTTGCGTAAGCCTCACCGGCAACGGCGCCATAAATTCTTCTTGCTACCTCTTGAGCTTGCGTTGTATTCCCTCAAAGAGGTAAGGGAGATGCAGCAAAGTATCGTAAGTATTTCCCTCAGTTTTTGAGAACCAAGGTATCAATCCAGTAGAAGACCACGCGCGAGTCCCTCGCACCTTCACAAACAAATAAGAACTTCGCAGCCAACGTGATAAGGGGTTGTCAATCCCTTTACGGTCACTTACGAAAGTGAGATCTGATAGAGATGATACTTTATATTTTTGGTATTTTCAGTTTATAAGAACAGCAAATAAAAGCGATAAAAGTAAAGTAGATGTAGATTGATATGTTGACAATAGACCCGGGGGCCATAGTTTTCTCTAGTGGCTTCTCTCATGATAGTGGTATTCTACGGCACGTAAACAAATTACTGTCGAGCAATTGATAGAAAAGCGAATAATTATGAGACTATCTAGGCATGATCATTGTATATAGGCATCACGTCCGAGACAAGTAGACCGAAATGATTCTGCATCTACTACTATTACTCCACACATCGATCTCTATCCAGCATGCATCTAGTGTATTGAGTTCATAAGAACAGAGTAACACCTTAAGCAAGATGACATGATGTAGAGGGATAAACTCAAGCAATATGATATAAACCCCATCTTTTTATCCTCGATGGCAACAATACAATATGTGCCTTGCTGCCCCTACTGTTACTGGGAAAGGACACCGCAAGACTGAACCCAAAGACAAGCACTTCTCCCATTGCAAGAACTATAGATCTAGTAGGCCAAACCAAACCAATTATTCGAAGAGACTTGCAAGGATATTATGAGCACACATAAAAAGTTCAGAGAAGAACCAAATATCTTTCATAGATAACCTTGATCATAAACTCACAATTCATCGGAGCTCGACAAACACACCGCAAAAAGAGATTACATAAAATAGATCTCCTCGAAGACCGAGGAGAACTTTGTATTGAGATCCAGAGAGAGAGAAGAAGCCATCTAGATACTAGCTATGGACCCGAAGGTCTATGGTAAACTACTCACAACTCATGGAGAGGGCGATGATGATGATGATGAAGGCCACCGTGATAGACCCCCCTCCGGTGGAGCTCCGGAACAGGCTCCAAGATGGGATCTCCACGGGAACAGAAGGTACGGCGTGGTATTAGGGTTTTCTCTCTGTTCATGGAGTTTCTGGGGTACGTAGACTTATATAGGAAGAAGGAGGGCACCGGGGGACGCTCGAGGGGGCCACGATGCAGGGGGCGCGCCCTGGGAAGGGGGGCGCTCCCCTCACCCACGTGGGTAGCCCCTCGATCTCCTGACGTGGTTCTCAAGCTTCCTGTGCGCGATTTTCTCCAAAATTATCTCTCGCAAAGGTTTCATTCCGTTTGGACTTCGTTTGATATTCTTTTTCTGCAAAACCTTGAAACAGGCAAAAAACAGCAATCTGGACTGGGCCTCTGGGTTAGTAGGTTAGTCCCAAAAATGATATAAAAGTGAATGATAAACCCATTAAACATCCAAGACTTCATAAATAATAGCATGGAACAAACAAAAATTATAGATACGTTGGAGACGTATTAATCGGCAGGGGTGTGGCATACCGCTAAATGGAGGAAACGGACTTGTGTTGGAGCTCTACGGTCGAAATGGGGGTCATGTTCATCGGGAGGGGTGTGGCGTACCGCAAAACAGAGAAATTAGACTTGCGTTGGAGCGCTACTGTAATGCCCAGGATGGGACTATATCTCCTACGTGTCGAGGCACGACTTAGAGATATAAGCCCATGCTGGAATGATCGCAAGTTTGGTACCTTTGCACATCTCATGTAAAAATGGGGATGGAAAACTGAAAAGATAGTTGGCTTACACTCGCCACGTCACACAAATACATTACATGTCCAAACATCATTCAATAAAACATCACAGCCCGTCTAAGGGTAAAGATCCAAATGACAAGATACCAAACTCAACATTAAACCACAGGTCTAGATCGAATCCTAGTAGAAGCTCTACTGATCAACCGGATAGTTCACATAGTAGCGGCTACGCTCCTCGTCGTACTCCCAGTCTAGCTCAGTGCCATCGCCTGGGTAGCTCACCATCGTACCTGCATCTGGGGTGTTGAAGTAACTGTGAGCCACAGAGGACTCAGCAATCCCGTTCCCGGGTAACACGACTATTTAAGCCTTGGATGTGGAACAAGGCTGAAGAAAGAACAAGAGGTGAAGGAAGAACAAGAGTCTGCAGCAGCACTAGCCTAGCTTACGTAAAAGAGAGCGAGAAGAGAAGGTGCCTCGGTCGAGAGATGATCACGAAGTGATCCTAGCTAAAGCAAGTCAAACATAACCCCACCGTGTTCACTTCCCGAACCCCTTTCGGAAAATGACCGTCACGGTACACACGCTGGTAGTGTATTGGAACATGGTGTCAAGTTTTCTACAACCGGATATTAACAAGCTCCCATCTGCCACATAACCGCGGGCACGGCTTTCGAAAGTTCATAACCCTACAGGGGTGTTCCAACTTGGCCCATGACAAGCCCACGATCCGCGGAGTCGCAACTCCAAGGTGGGAAGGCCCGAGTATTCTCGGAATCCCGTGCTCAAGATACTCCGTCCAAGGTAAGGCTAATCCAGCAAATCCTCCCGGCGTGCCGACACCCTGACAATAGCCGCCCGTATCTAGTCTCAGGCCACGACCGGATGGGTGATGCTACAGGTGAATACCAATCCTCGAGTTTCCTCGTGATGGCCCCGAAGGACCCCCGTTTCGGACCAACACTCATGTGGAGCACTGGCCCGGGGTTGTTGATTAAGAACTCGGGTTTGCAAGACCCTATGCAAGTTTTATTAGTTATTAGGCGAATAGTACCAATGTTGGGACTTGCTGGAAAAGACTTAGCACTTGGCGGTTTATCGAGGGGGTCCCATAACCCCAACCGTGTTAGGAACGCATAATCAAGGAACATAACACCGGTTTATACGGTTCCTAGCGGCATGAGTGGAAAAAAAAATCACCAAGCAAAAGGCTTAGCCTTCCACCCATTACCAATATATAGATGATTTCATTTAATAATTAATATAGTGTGATATCCCAACAACTTCAACATGAAGCAAGCATCTTCAACTTCACCTACAACTAGCAATGCTATAAGAGGGGCTGAGCGAAGCGTACTTAGCCATTCAACGGTTTGCATAGGTAGGGTAGTTAAACAGGTTCATGGTTAAAATAGGAGGCTGACAGGAAAAACATGGGCATCGAGGCAAAACTATAGAACGAGACTTCTAGCAATAGGCAAAGATAGTAATGTTATCAGGGTTCGGTCATCTTGCCTGAAGAGTTGTCGATAGGATCGTAAGAGGGGTCCTCGTTCTCAAGCTCGGTAGTAACCTCGTGCTCGTACTCGTACACGGCATCAGCTTCTGGCTCTACTCAAACACAAGAACACAAGGCAACGAATCAAACAAGATGCAATGCGCACACAAAAATACTGGATGCATGGCTGATGCACTATGGAAGCAAAACAGATGCACTATGGAAGCACAGAAAGTCTACCTAGGAAGCACAGTGTTATAGCACAAAAATATGCTTCAAGCAAAATGCTTCAAAACATGCTAACAATAGGATATTATGAATCTACATGAAAAATCACACAAGTTTCATATAGGACTTGCTCAAAACGGAGCTACGGGCTAAAAGTTACACCCAAAACAATAAACAGGCAAAAGCTGAAAATTACAGCCACATAGCAACTTCGGAGCAATAGATAAATAAGCTACAGCACTCAAACATCATGGCAATGTGCATGGACATAAACTAGACATATCCTACAGCAAACAATTCCATTGGAGCATCCCCAACGGAGCCATGGATCAATAGCAACAAGCTATGACATATTGAACTTGACAACAAAAACCTGACAGCAGTAATTTGTTGCAACTTGGGAGCAAGAGTTAAATATGCTACAGCCACTCAAATAAGCATGTGAGAGCATGAATGGATAGCCAACAATATATACAACAAGGAATCATCAAGATTCACCCCAAAACTATCATGGTTTGGCCTAGAACAACAAGCAAACATGGCATCTGGAAATTACAGATTCCAGACTTAGTGAAATTTCACTAAGTGTTAAAACAGCAGTTTCATCATGGCATCTTTTTGAGCAAGTTTAAGTCACCTCAAAACTAAACATGGCAAGTGGTAAGCACCACAACAAAGTACACATGATGTAGAGTCCAAAACACCTAAGCATGCATCAAGGGGACAAACACAACGATGGCAACGAGTTCCTCTACGAGGCATCTCGTAACAAGTTAAACGACATAACAGCCACATAGCACTTTGCCAAGGGGATAAACATGGCAAGATTAATTCTATCATGCAAGCTAAAGCAATCAACATGTAGAGCATTTCATGAAGAACACGTGGACATGTCATTTGCATCATTTGGATAAACATGCATCAAGTTATCACATTGCAAAGATGGCATGAAAACATCTACTAACAGCAGTTTATAACGAGATGCACTCTTGCAACAGATATTTAAGCACCTAGATGATCTCAAACATGCATGGCACAATGGAACAAATTGTAGTACAAGTCTCCACGAACATTTTGACATATCATTCACTCAAATCGGACCATCACACAAAAAGTTATCAATGTTGCAAAACTGCTCCAGAAACTAAAATTACAGGGACTTAGTGGATTTTGAAGCAACCTCAGATCTGAGTCAACGCGGGCTGGCGGAGGTCAAACGGGCTTCGGGCGCGGCGCGGATCTGCGGATCAGGCCGGCTGGAGTGGATCGGCCCGCGGAGTGGGGGCGGATCGGGCCGGCTGGAGTGGAGGCGGCTGGGCCCTAGGGTTCGGCCCACCCAGGCGACCGACACGGATCCGATCCCAATCGGGATCCTGGGCGAGGGGTGCTGGGGATTGGGGCTTCCCGATCGAAGGACGAGCGGCGGCGGCTGGAGGCTCGAGGCCTCGGCGCTAGATGGGCCTGGCGAATCGGGGAGGCCGGCTGCGGCCTAAGAGCTGGGGGGAAGCGAACGGCCGGCCCAGCGGGTGACTCCAGATCCGATCGGATCGGGGTCACCGGCGCCCGAGCGGTGCGGCGCGCGGGAGCTTCGAGGAGCGGGGAGGCGGCTCGCCTGGAGCGCCGACGGAGGCGGGCCGGGACCGGCAACCCGTCCGGCGACCTGGCCGGCGGCGGCCCGGCCGGAGGGGACCGGGAGGAGGCGGCGGAGGCTGGCCGAGGTGAAGATTCCGGCAAGGGTTTCGGCGGTGGCGTAGATTCCGGCGAGGTATTCCGGCGAGCTCCGGCGGCTGGAGGAAGAAGATGATGGACTAGGGTTTTTACGGCAAAAATTGGGGAAGATGGACAAATATATAGGCACAAGGAGCTAGGTTTGTCCAAATGAGGTGTGGTTTTCGGCCAGGCGATCAGAATTGGATGGCCTAGATGAAGGGAGGGGTTTGGGTTGGTTTGGTGGGCTGTTGGAGGGGTGTCTTGGGCCTCAAAGTGGAGGTACTTTCAGCCCACGAGAATAACTGTTGGGGTAGCAAACAAACTCCAAACGCGACGAGATTTGACAGGCGGATTACACACACCAAAACAACAACACACGACAAGTCTCACGCTAAACCGGAAACGTTAGACGGTCAAACACCAAAGTAGGCCTCGGGGATGCCACCTACACGTGATAGAGCTCCGGAACGCGAAACGGACAACGGGAAGGAACGCGTGGGACCGGATGCAAACAACAACACAAATGCAATGTGATGCACATGACTACATGATATGAATGAATGCCACACACGCACACAACAAAACGACGAAAACCCGAAAGACGAAGAACCAGGAAATGGAAAAAGATGGAGCCGAAGATATATATATTGCCCAAAAGGGAAAGTATTACATCCGGGGCATTACAAACTCTCCTCCACTACAAAAAGATCTCGTCCCGAGATCTAGGACTGGAAAAAGGAAGGGTACTCGGAACAAAGATGATCTTCTCGTTCCCATGTAGCTTCTCGGTCGGTATGGTGTGACCGTCTGACTTTCAAGAATTTGATGGACTTTTTGCGGGTCTTGCGCTCGGTTTCTTCGAGAATAGCAACAGGATGCTCTCAGTAAGACAAGTCTTGTTGAAGATCAATCTCCTCAAACGGAATCATGCGTTCAGGAGTCTTGAAGCACTTGCGGAGTTGAGACACATGAAACACATCATGAACATTCGCGAAGTTGGAAGGGAGCTCAAGTTGATAGGCTAGATCGCCTCTTTTGCCAAGGATCTTGAAAGGCCCGACGTATCTAGGAGAAAGCTTTCCTTTGATACCGAATCTTTGGGTGCCTTTCATAAGAGAAACACAGAGATAAACATGATCCCCAATGTTGAAAGCCAAGTCACGATGCTTGCCGTCATAGTAGCTCTTCTGACGTGACTGAGCGGCCTTGAGATTATCACGTATGACTTTGCACATTTCTTCGGCTTCTGAGATCAAGTCATTGCCAAGAAGTTGACGTTCACCAGTCTCGGACCAGTTGAGAGGGGTACGACACTTTCTGCCATAGAGGATTTCAAACGGAGCTTTGCCTGCACTTGCTTGGAATCTTTTGTTGTAAGAGAACTCGGCAAATTGAAGGCAATCTTCCCATTTCATGCCAAAAGATATGACACGGGCTCTGAGCATGTCTTCTAGAATCTGATTCACTCGCTCGACTTGACCACTAGTCTGAGGTTGAAAAGCAGTGCTGAACCTGATCTTAGTGCCCATGGCAGACTGAAAGGAGTCCCAGAACTTTGAAGTGAACAAACTTCCACGGTCTGAGGAGATAACTTGAGGGATGCCATGTAACGACACAATTCTGGAAGTATACAATTCTGCAAGTTGAGCTGCATTGAAGGATTCTTTGACTGGAAGGAAGTGAGCGACTTTGGTAAGCTTGTCAATCACCACGAAGATAGAATCATTCCCTCTCTTGGATTTAGGAAAGCTAGTGACGAAATCCATTTTAATGTGGTCGAATTTCCACTCGGGAATAGGAAGAGGTTGGAGAAAACCGGCTGGACGTTGATGCTCTGCCTTCACTCTTGTGCAGACATCACATTCATTCACGAATTGGGCAATCTCCCTTTTCATGCGAGTCCACCAGTAAGATTGCTTGAGGTCTTGGTACATCTTGGAGCTACCAGGATGAATGGAAAGGAGGGAATCATGTGCTTCTTCCATTACGAGCTTCCTGAGATCACCTTTGGGAACCACAAGTCTGTCCTCAAAGAACAAGGTATCTCTCTCATCAACGCGATAGCACTTGTATTTTGGAGTACCCTTTGCAATACCATGTTTCACTTTCTGCACCATAGCATCACTGAGTTGGGCCTCACGGACCTGATCTTCCCAGGTAGGAGCAACTTGAAGATTTGCAAGAAAACCTTGCAGAACAACTTGGAGGTTGAGCTTCATGAATGCTTCACAAAGCTCAGGCTGGAACGGCTTGATAAGAAGGCTGTTGCAATATGCCTTTCTGCTCAAAGCATCTGCAATCACATTCGCCTTTCCAGGAGTGTATTCAATGCTGGGATCATACTCTTGGATCATTTCGACCCAACGAGTCTGACGGAGGTTCCGATTCGGCTGTGTGAAGATGTACTTCAAGCTCTTGTGATCGGTGAAGATGTCGACTTTTCTGCCCAACAGAAGGTGTCTCCACGTAATCAAAGCATGTACCACAGCTGCTACTTCGAGATCATGTGTGGGATAGTTCTTCTCACTTGGCTTTAGCTGATGAGAAGTGTATGCCACAATTCTCTTGTCCTGCATAAGCACACCACCAAGTCCTTGGAGAGAAGCATCACAGAATACTTCATAGGGCTTGGACTCATCTGGAGGAGTTAGAATAGGAGCAGAGACGAGCTTTTCTTTGAGAGTTTCGAATGCCACTTCACAATCTGGAGACCAGTAGTACTTGACATTCTTCTGCAGCAAGTTGGAAAGAGGCTTGGCTATCTTGGAGAAGTTCTCAACCAACCTTCTGCAATAGCTGGCAAGACCAAGAAAGCTTCGAAGTTGCTTAACGTTCTGAGGAGCTTCCCAGTTGACAATTGCTTCAACTTTCTCGGGGTTTACCGCAATACCGTCAGCGGAGATGATATGGCCCAGGTACAAAACCTTATCGAGCCAGAATTCGCACTTGGAGAACTTGGCATAGAACTTATGTTCACGGAGTCTGTCGAGAACGAGACGGAGGCGCTTTTCGTGATCTTCTTCATTCTTGGAAAATACCAAAATGTCATCCAGATACACAAGCACAAACTCGCTGGTGTAGGGGTTGAAGATGTAGTGCATCATTCTCGAGAAGGTAGATGGAGCATTGGCGAGACCAAAGGACATGACTGTATACTCATATGAGCCGTAGCTCGTTCTGAAGGCAGTCTTGTGGATAGCTTCCTCGCTAATGCGAATTTGGTGATAGCCCATTCTGAGATTGAGCTTAGAGAACACTTTAGCTCCTTTGAGCTGCTCGAACAACTCGTTGATGTTGGGGAGCGGATATTTGTTCTTTATTGTCTTCTTGTTCAGTGGCCGGTAATCGACGCAGAGGCGCTCCGTGCCATCCTTCTTCTTGACAAATAAGACACCACAGCCCCAAGGAGACGTACTAGGCCTGATCATACCCAAACGTTCTTGTTCATCAAGCTGCTTCTTCAACTCCTTCAATTCTCCAGGAGAGAGCTTGTACGGACGCCGGCATGCTGGCTCAGTACCAGACTCGAGTTCAATGACGAATTCCACTTGACGGTGTGGAGGCATGCCTGGAAGTTCTTCAGGAAAGACGTCTTGGTATTCGTTTACCACCGGAATTTGAGATATGGCATTAACATCGCCCTTGTCATTGAGATAGAAAAGCCTGATTGTGTTATCCCTGGAGGCGAAGATAATCACATCTTCATCAGGATGAGTAATCTTGACTTCCTTCTGTGCACAGTCAATGTGAGCATCATGCTAAGAAAGCCAGTCCATTCCGAGGATGAGGTCAATGTCGGAATTGCCGAGAACCACCGGAGAGGCCAGAAATCGATAATCACCCATGCGAATAGAAACATCCGGAGCATAAATACTGGAATGCATTCGTCTCCCTGGAGAAATAACTGCTAACTCCTTTGGCAGACTTTTGATGTCAAAATTGTGCTTGGATGCAAATGGTTGAGACATGAAAGAACATGAAGCACCCGAATCAAACAACACTTTAGCTGGAAAAGAGTTAACTGAAAGGTTACCCAATATGACATCAGAAGAATTCTCCGCTTGCGCTGCATTCATCAGATTCACCCTTGCTGCCTTTGGATCATGCTTGACAATAGCCGAACTAACAGGTGGAGGAGGCGGAAGGCGCCTTGGGTTGTTGCACTTGTTGGAATAATGACCCTTCTGGCCACACTTGTAGCAAGTCACCTCAGAAAGTGGACAAGTAGGAGGAACACTTGGTCTTGGAGCTTGGAACTGCGACTTGGACTGCTTGCTCTGGTTGGGTGGGTGGGAGAAACCACGACCACCAGAGTTCTTGTTGCTGTTGTTGTTGTAGGGAGCTCGGATCACAGGAGGAGGAGGAATCCAAAATTTCTGTTGCTTTGCGACCACTTGAGAAGATGAGGAGGAGTGAACGGCATCTCGAATCCTCTTTTTAGAAGCCTCCATCTTGAGCTAGGTTGCCTCTTGCTTGAGCGCCATGTTATAGAATTTGTTGAACTCATCGGGCTCGAACAAGGTGAGAGCAAGTTGAAGTTCATCCTTGAGGCCTTCGCGGAACTGATAGATCTTGCTCTTGGCATCTGGAATGTCTTGCTTAGCATAGCGGGCGAGGTTTTGGAACTTGACATTATACTGGTAGACAGTCATAGAGCCTTGCTTCAGGTTGCGGAATCGCTCAAGCATACCCTCGATGACACTTGTTGGAATGTGGTGAGAGCGAAATTCCTTGCAGAAATCATCCCAAGAGATCACACGCCCTTCTCTAGAGTCTTTGTACTTCTACCACCAGTCAGCTGCTTGGTCTTTGAGTTGGAAGGCTGCAAATTTCACATAGTCCTCAGGCCTTACGTTACTGCACTCAAAATGCTTCTTGATATCAGTTATCCAATCTTCAGCATCGAGAGGGTCGACACGGTAACTGAAAGCCTTTGGTTCATTGGCCAAGAACTGGTTGAGCGTAACATGGTGCTGTTGGTTGAAGAAATTGCCTTGGTTCCCTGGAACACCCTGATTTGCTTGATTTGCTTGCATGTGCTGCATCATCTGCATCAACATCTGGGTGTTCTGATTTGTAGTTTGCATAATCGCTCTCCAAGCCTCAGATGGAGGAGGAGGGGAAGGAGGACGATCTGGAACCTCTTCACCCTCTGGGTTAGCGTTGGGAACCCGTTTCGGAGCCATCCTGAAAGAGATGACCACCAATCAGCAATTTCATAGAAAGAAGGTATAAGCTGAAACAACGGATTGAAATGCAACATAATCTTCACAAGAATCATTCGAACAAGAGGAACGAATGAAATTCTCAGCTTAATGATAACAACAATCTTCACGAGAAGCCACTGGGAGACAAAAGGTAAATAAGAAAAACAACAAGGTACGGATGGAACAAGCACAAGATAGGAGCTTCGTTCGACATCTTTGTGCTGTGAGCTTATGAACGCGTTACGAAAGGGTTTTGCAATCCCCGGATCAGCATAGCCAAGGACCCTTTAAGATGCAACTCCCGGTCGGAACATCGGCCATAAAACCACTTCACTCAATGTAGAACCCCGAACTCGCTAACCTGCATTCGTTGGAAGAATGCCTACGATCTACTGGATAAACCCACCTATTAATTTCCGAAAGTATCCAGTTATGCAATCAGGTGTTGGGGATACAGGGGAAGCACCGTGCAATCAACTCTAATCCTACATCCAGCTGTATCCATCCTTCAACACATAACCAGTTGTTCTCGGAAACCGTCTACCTCGGACCTTCGAAAAGCATCCACTATACAAAGCTATGGCAATACTCCCGAACTACCTCCCCAGTACTGGGTGATGTCGGGGTTATCTTGCCACAAACCGTATAGGAGAGTTTTCGATGTCGGCCGTCTTAAGTATTCTAGTACTATCGCGATATGCTTGTGACGACAAAACTCCGAAGCTCAACTCCCCGGGACACTGCCACAACCCCTAATGTCAGGAGGCATCGAGAACAATATTCTCGTCACAAAGACATCGAAACAATCCAACAATACTCGCGAGATTCCTAAAAAAAATTTGGTGCAATTTTTGAAACTAGAAGAGGCAAGAGTAGTCGTCAGGAGTCCTCACCAGAATGAAAAGAGATGAGGAGCAAAGAAATCCTACTCTCCGATATAAATATAGGACTCAAAACATTTTCAGTGTGTGCCTAGACTCGACCGTCAACGATTCGATCAATCAGTGGGGGCTTCTAGGTCGGAGCTCTGATACCAACTTGTAACGCCCCGGACACACCCGCCGGTGGTCGTTACTCATGGCGGGATCTAGACTGGCCTCACATATCAATGCTAGTCTTTTTTGCGCACTTTGTCCTCACTCGTGCGCACCCGGGAGCAACTTCCCGGTCGGTCACCCATCCTGAAACTACTCCAAGCTGAGCACGCTTAACTTTGGAGTTCTATCCGAATGGGCTCCTGGAAAAGAAGTAATTCCTTATTTATATGAGTAGTCTATCATCCCTAATAAGCCAGGCTATCACATATACCCCCACTTAGAGGAACCGACATCCTCGTCGGTCCACAGGAACGTTCCCTCTTGGCACAACCGTCTGTGCTTCCAGGGCAGCACATGTGCCATGCCGTGTGCCACGACGGGTCACAAACGTCATGCACAACATGACTGCAAACTGTCCGCAAACATCCGTGTAACCACGAGAGTCGGCTCTGATACCAACTTGTAATGCCCAGGATGGGACTAAATCTCCTACGTGTCAAGGCACGACATAGAGATATAAGCCCATGCTGGAATGATCGCAAGTTTCGTACCTTTGCACATCTCATGTAAAAATGGGGATGGAAAACTGAAAAGATAGTTGGCTTACACTCGTCACGTCACACAAATACATTACATGTCCAAACATCATTCAATAAAACATCACAACCCATCTAAGGGTAAAGATCCAAATGACAAGATACCAAACTTAACATTAAACCATAGGTCTAGATCGAATCCTAGTAGAAGCTCTACTGATCAACCGGATAGTTCACATAGTAGCGGCTACGCTCCTCATCGTACTCCCAGTCTAGCTCAGTGCCATCGCCTGGGTAGCTCACCATCGTACCTGCATCAGGGGTGTTGAAGTAACTGTGAGCCATAGAGGACTCAGCAATCCCGTTCCCGGGTAACACGACTATTTAAGCCTTGGGTGTGGAAAAAGGCTGAAGAAAGAACAAGAGGTGAAGGAAGAACAAGAGTCTGCAGCAGCACTAGCCTAGCTTACGTAAAAGAGAGCGAGAAGAGAAGGTGCCTCGGTCGAGAGATGATCACGAAGTGATCCTAGCTAAAGCAAGTCAAACATAACCCCACCGTGTTCACTTCCCAAACCCCTTTCGGAAAATGACCGTCACGGTACACACGCTGGTAGTGTATTGGAACATGGTGTCAAGTTTTCTACAACCGGATATTAACAAGCTCCCATCTGCCACATAACCGCGGGCACGGCTTTCGAAAGTTCATAACCCTGCAGGGGTGTTCCAACTTGGCCCATGACAAGCCCACGATCCGCGGAGTCGCAACTCCAGGGTGGGAAGGCCCGAGTATTCTCGGAATCCCGTGCTCAAGATACTCCGACTAAGGTAAGGCTAATCAAGCAAATCCTCCCGGCGTGCCGACACCCTGACAATAGCCGCGCGTATCTAGTCTCAGGCCACGACCGGATGGGTGATGCTACAGGTGAATACCAATCCTCGAGTTTCCTCGTGGTGGCCCCGCAGGACCCCCGTTTCGGACCAACACTCATGTGGAGCACTGGCCCGGGGTTGTTGATTAAGAACTCGGGTTTGCATCACCCTATGCAAGTTTTATTAGTTATTAGGCGAATAGTACCAATGTTGGGACTTGCTGGAAAAGACGTAGCACTTAGCGGTTTATCGAGGGGGTCCCATAACCCCAACCGTGTTAGGAACGCATAATCAAGGAACATAACACCGGTTTATACGGTTCCTAGCGGCATGAGTGGAACAAATGACCAAGCAAAAGGCTTAGCCTTCCACCCATTACCAATATATAGATGATTTCATTTAATAATTAATATAGTGAGATATCCCAACAACTTCAACATGAAGCAAGCATCTTCAACTTCACCTGCAACTAGCAATGCTATAAGAGGGGCTGAGCGAAGCGTACTTAGCCATTCAACGGTTTGCATAGGTAGGGTGGTTAAACAGGTTCATGGTTACAATAGGAGGCTGACAGGAAAAACATGGGCATCGAGGCAAAACTATAGAACGAGACTTCTAGCAATAGGCAAAGATAGTAATGTTATCGGGGTTCGGTCATCTTGCCTGAAGAGTTGTCGATAGGATCGTAAGAGGGGTCCTCGTTCTCAAGCTCGGTAGTAACCTCGTGCTCGTACTCATACACGGCCTCAGCTTCCGGCTCTACTCAAACAAAAGAACACAAGGTAACGAATCAAACAAGATGCAATGCACACACAAAAATACTGGATGCATGGTTGATGCACTATGGAAGCAAAACAGATGCACTATGGAAGCACAGAAAGTCTACCTAGGAAGCACAGTGTTATAGCACAAAAATATGCATCAAGCAAAATGCTTCAAAACATGCTAACAATAGGATATTATGAATCTACATGAAAAATCACACAAGTTTCATATTGGACTTGCTCAAAACGGAGCTACGGGCTAAAAGTTACACCCAAAACAATAAACAGGCAAAAGCTGAAAATTACAGCCACATAGCAACTTCGGAGCAATAGATAAATAAGCCACAGCACTCAAACATCATGGCAATGAGCATGGACATAAACTAGACATATCCTACAGAAAACAATTCGATTGGAGCATCCCCAAAGGAGCCATGGATCAATAGCAACAAGCTATGACATATTGAACTTGACAACAAAAACCTGAAAGCAGTAATTTGTTGCAACTTGGGAGCAAGAGTTAAATATGCTACAGCCACTCAAATAAGCATGTGAGAGCATGAATGGATAGCCAACAATATATATAACAAGGAATCATCAAGAGTCACCCCAAAACTATCATGGATTGGCCTAGAACAACAAGCAAACATGGCATCTGGAAATTACAGATTCCAGACTTGGTGAAATTTCACTAAGTGTTAGAACAGCAGTTTCATCATGGCATCTTTGTGAGCAAGTTTAAGTCACCTCAAAACTAAACATGGCAAGTGGTAAGCACCACAACAAAGTACATGTGATGGTGAGTCCAAAACACCTAAGCATGCATCAAGGGGACAAACACAACGATGGCAACGAGTTCCTCTACGAGGCATCTCGTAACAAGTTAAACGACATAACAACCACATAGCACTTTGCCAAGGGGATAAACCTGGCAAGATTAATTCTATCATGCAAGCTAAAGCAATCAACATGTAGTGCATTTCATGACGAACACGTGGACATGTCATTTGCATCATTTGGATAAACATGCATCAAGTTATCACATTGCAAAGATGGCATGAAAACATCTACTAACAACAGTTTATAATGAGATGCACTCTTGCAACAGATATTTAAGCACCTAGATGATCTCAAACATTCATGGCACAATGGAACAAATTGTAGTACAAGTCTCCACGAACATTTTGACATATCATTCACTCAAATCGGACCATCACACAAAAAGTTATCCATGTAGCAAAACTGCTCCAGAAACTGAAATTACAGGGACTTAGTGGATTTTGAAGCAACCTCAGATCTGAGTCAACGTGGGCTGGCGGAGGTCAAACGGGCTTCGGGCGCGGCGCGGATCTGCGGATCGGGCCTGCTGGAGTGGGTCGGCCCGCGGAGTGGGGGCGGATCGGGCCGGCTGGAGTGGAGGAGGCTGGGCCCTAGGGTTCGGCCCACCCGGGCGACCGAACCGGATCCGATCCCAATCGGGATCCTGGGCGAGGGGCGCTGGGGATCGGGGCTTCCCAATCGAAGGACGAGCGGCGGCGGCTGGAGGCTCGAGGCCTCGGCGCTAGATGGGCCTGGCGAATCCGGGAGGCCGGCTGCGGCCCAAGAGCTGGGGGGGAAGCGAACGGCCAGCCCAGCGGGTGACTCCAGATCCGATCGGATCGGGGTCACCGGCGCCCGAGCGGTGCGGCGCGCGGGAGCTTCGAGGAGCGGGGCGGCGGCTCGCCTGGAGCGGCGACGGAGGCGGGGAGGGACCGGCAACCCGTCCGGCGACCTGGCCGGCGGCGGCCCGGCCGGAGGGGAGCGGGAGGAGGCGGCGGAGGCTGGCCGAGGTGAAGATTCCGGCGAGGGTTTCGGCGGTGGCGCGGATTCCGGTGAGGTATTCCGGCGAGCTCCGGCGGCTGGAGGAAGAAGATGATGGACTAGGGTTTTTAGGGCAAAAATTGGGGAAGATGGACAAATATATAGGCACAAGGAGCTAGGGTTGTCCAAATGAGGTGTGGTTTTCGGCCACGCGATCAGAATTGGGTGGCCTAGATGAAGGGAGGGGTTTGGGTTGGTTTGGTGGGCTGTGGGAGGGGTGTCTTGGGCCTCAAAGTGGAGGTACTTTCAGCCCACGAGAATAACTGTTGGGGTAGCAAACGAACTCCAAAGGCGACGAGATTTGACAGGCGGGTTACACACACCAAAACAACAACACACGACAAGTCTCACGCCAAACCGGAAACGTTACACGGCCAAACACCAAAGTAGGCCTCGGGGATGCCACGGACACGTGAGAGAGCTCCGGAACGCGAAACGGACAACGGGAAGGAACGCGTGGGACCGGATGCAAACAACAACACAAATGCAATGCGATGCACATGACTACATGATATGAATGAATGCCACACACACACACAACAAAACGACGAAAACCCGAAAGACGAAGAACCCGGAAATGGAAAAAGATGGAGCCGAAGATATATATATTGCCCAAAAGGGAAAGTATTACATCCGGGGCATTACAACTACGGTCGAAACGGGGGTCCAGTTCATCGGGAGGGGTGTGGCGTACCGCAAAATGAGACTCCACGGGATACTGTTCATCTCCACCGTTGACCCCCTCCAGCCTCCACGGGCTACTGTTCATCCATGGTCGACCTCCTCCTGCCTCCACCTGTGACTGTTCAGCCTCCACCGCGCGCTACTCCACCGGCTACTATTCAACCAGCCCTCTCCAGGGCTCCTGTTCAACCACCCCTCCATGGGCTACTGTTCATCCAACCCTCCACCATCTACTATTCATCAAGCCCTCCACGGGGTGGTCCTCTTCATCCAGCCCTCCACGGGGTCCTGTTCATGCAGCCCCAACTGGCTCGATCGATCGGGGTCCTGTACAATAGCACGGGGTCCTGTTCAGCCACCCCCACCGGGAATTTTTCATCCAACCCCCCCAGCAACGCTCACTGTTCATGCAGAGTCAGCATCGATCGGCTTCAGTTAGCAGCAGTAGTGAAGGAACCGCTAGCTCGTGTTCAGTTAACAGCCTTCGATCGATTGCTCGTGTTAAGTAATGCGTAGCCTGCAGTGCAATCGCTAGGGTTCAGTTAGAGCCCAACGCCTCGCTGATATGTCCATTTTGCATCATGCTTATATGTTGATATTTATTGCATTATGGGCTGTTATTACATATTATGTCACAATACTATGCCTTTTCTCTCTTATTTTACAAGGTTCACATGAAGAGGGAGAATGCCGGCAGCTGGAATTATGGGCTGGAAAAGGAACAAACTCTGGAAACCTATTTTGCACAACTCCAAAAGCCCCGAAACTTCACAGAACTTCGTTTCAGAAAATATAAAAAATATCCGGCGAAAGAAGATCATGAGGGGGGCCACCTGCTGTCCACGAGGGTGGGGGCGCCCCCCCCCCTCTCTCTGGGCGTGCCCCCTATCTCGTGGGCCCCTCGACGGCCCCCCGATGCCCATCTTCTCCTATATGAGGTGTTTTGACCTGGAAAATATCATAAGGAGGCTTTCGGGACCAGACGCCGGCGTATCGAGGCAGAACCGAGGCGGAAACCAATCTAGGGCTCCAGCAGAGCCGTTCTACCGGGGATACTTCCCTCCAGGAGGAGGAAATCGTCACCGCCGTCATCACCAACAACTCTCCCATCTTGGGGAGAGCTATCTTCATCAACATCTTCACCAGCACCATCTCCTCTCAAACCCTAGTTTATCTCTTGTATCCAATCTTTGTACCCAAACCTCTTATTGGTACCAGTGGGTTGCTAGTAGTGTTGATTACTCCTTGTAGTTGATGCTAGTTGGTTTATTTGGTGGAACATCATATGTTCAGATCCATTATGCATATTAATACCCCTCTGATCATGAACCATATTATGTCTTGTGAGTAGTTACTTTTGTTCCAGAGGACACGGGAGAAGTCTTGTTATAAGTAGTCATGTGAATTTGGTATTCGTTCGATATTTTGATGAGATGTATGTTATCTCTCCTCTAGTGGTGTCATGTGAACGTAGACTACATGACACTTCACCATTATTTGGGCCTAGAGGAAGGCATTGGGAAGTAATAAGTAGATGATGGGTTGCTAGAGTGAGAGAAGCTTAAACCCTAGTTTATGCGTTGTGTCGTAAGGGGCCGATTTGGATCCACTAGTTTCATGCTATGGTTTGGTTTACCTTAATACTTCTTTAGTTTCAGATGCTTGCATTAGAGGTTAAACATAAGTGGGACGCTTGTCCAAGTAAGGACAGCACCCAAGCACCGGTCCACGCACATACCGAATTATCAAAGTACCAAACGCGAATCAGATGACCGCGATGAAAACTAGCTTGACGATAATTCTCATGTGTCCTCGGGAGCGCTTTCCTTCATATAAGAGTTTGTCCAGGCTTGTCCTTTGTTACAAAAAGGATTGGTCCATCTTGCTGCACCTTATTTACTTTTACCTTTTGTTACTTGCTACCAATTACCTTATCATAAAACTAAATGTTACCTATAATTTCAGTGCTTGCAGAAAATACCTTACTGAAAACTGCCTATCATTTCGTTCTGCTCCTCATTGGGTTTGACACTCTTACTTATTGATAGGACTACGATAGATCCCCTACAATTGTGGGTCATCAAGACTCTTTTCTGGCACCATTGCCGGGGAGTGAAGCGCCTTTGGTAAGGAGAAATTTATATAGTGTGCTGAAATTTATTATCACTTGTTACTATGGCTCATAATCCTTTGAGGGGCTTGTTTGGGGTATCTTCACCCTAACCAGAAGAGCAAAGAGTTGCTCCTCAACTTACTGCACCTACTAAAAATGTTTGCTTTGAAATTCCTTCAGGTATGATAGAGAAATTGCTTGATAATCCTCTTACAGGAGACGAAACATTGCATCCCGATTTACACCTAATCTATGTGGATGAAGTTTGTGGATTATTTAAGCTTGTAGGTATGCCCGAGGATGTTATCAAGAAGAAGGTATTTCCTTTATCTTTGAAGGGACATGCATTGACATGGTTTAGGCTATGTGATGATATTGGATCGTGGAACTATAATCGTCTGAAGTTGGAATTTCATCAGAAGTTCTACCCTATGCACCAGGTTCATCGTGATGGTCATTATATCTATAATTTTTGGCCTCGCCAAGGAGAAAGCATCGCTCAAGCTTGGGTGAGGCTTAAGTCAATGTTATATTCATGCCCCAATCATGAGCTCTCAAGAGAAATGATTATTCAAAAAAAAAATATGCTCGGCTTTCTCTTAATAATCGCTCCATGCTCGATACTTCTTGTTCTAGCTCTTTTATGATGAAGACTATTGAATTCAAATGGGATTTATTGGGCAGAATTAAACGCAACTCTAAAGATTGGGATCTCGACGAACGTGAGGAGTCAGGTATGACTCCTAAGTTTGATTGTGTTAAAGCTTTTATGGATACCAATGTTTTCCATGAGTTTATCACTAAATATGGACTTGACTCTGAGATAGTAGCTTCTTTCTGCGAATCATTTGCTACTCATGTTGATCTTCCCAAGGAGAAGTGGTTTAAAAACCGTCCCCCTATTGAAGTAAAAGTAGTTGAACCTGTTAAAGTTGAAGAAAAGACTATCACTTATAATGTTGATCCTATTGTTCCTACTACTTATATTGAGAAACCACCCTTCCCTGTTAGAATAAAGAATCACGCTAAAGCTTCAACTGTAGTTCGTAAGAGTAATACTAGAACACCTACACCCTCTAAGCAAATTAAAGTTGAACCTAGTGTTGTTATGGTTAAGGATCTCTTGGTAGAATATTTAGATGGACATGCTATTTACCTCCAAGAAAAATCTGCTAGAATAGCCAAACCCAATGTTAGGAATAAACATAGACCTATTGTAGGCTTGCCTGTTATTCTGTTAAGATAGGAGATCATTGCTATCATGGTTTATGTGATGTAGGTGCTAGTGCGAGCATTATCCCTCATACCTTATATCAAGAAATTATGCATGACATTGCACCTGTTAAGTTAGAAGGGATTGATGCTACTATTAAGCTTGCTAATAGAGACACTATTTCACCAGTTGGGATTGTTAGAGATGTTGAAGTCTTGTGTGGGAAGGTTAAATACCCTGTTGATTTCCTTGTTATTAGTTCTCCAGAAGATGAATTTTGTCCCATCATATTTGGTAGACCCTTCTTGAATACTGTTAATCCTAAGATAGACTTCGTGAAATATATCGTTACTATTGGATTAGGGGATATGTCTCATGATTTTGACTTTGCTAAATTCCGTAGACAACCCCTTGATAAAGAATTACCTAGTAAGGATGAAATTATTAGTCTCGCTTCTATTGTTGTGCCTCCTAATGGTCCTTTAGAACAATACTTGCTAGACCATGAAAATGATATGCATATGAATGAGAGAAGGGAAATAGATGAAATATTCTTTAATCAGGGACCCGTATTGAAAAACAACTTGCCGGTTGAAATCCTACGGGATCCTCCTCCACCCAAGGGTGATCCCGTATTTCAATTTAAACCTTTACCTGATAATCTTAATTATGTTTATCTTGATGAAAAGAAGATATATCCTGTTATTATTAGTGCTAACCTTTCAGAGCAGGAAGAGGACAAAATATTGAAAACTCTGAAGAAGCACAGTGCTGCTATTGGATATACTCTGGATGATGTTAAGGGGACAAGTCCCACCTTATGCCAACACAAGATAAAATTAGAAGAAAATGCTAAACCGGTTATTCATCATCAACGATAGTTAAATCCTAAGATGAAAGAAGTGGTAAGGAAGGAAATACTAAAGCTTCTAGAGGCAGGTATGATCTATTCAGTTGCCGATAGCCAATGGGTAAGTCCTGTCCATTGTGTCCCTAAGAAGGGAGGTATGACTGTTGTTCCTAATGATAAAGATGAACTGATCCCGCAAAGAATAGTTACAGGTTATAGGATGGTAATTGATTTCCGCAAATTAAATAAAGCTACTAAGAAAGATCATTACCCCTTGCCATTTATTGATCAAATGCTAGAAAGGTTATCCAAACATACTCATTTTTGCTTCCTAGATGGATATTTTGGTTTCTCTCAAATACTTGTGTCAAAAGGGGATCAAGAAAAGACCACTTTTACTTGCCCTTTCGGTACCTTTGCTGATAGATGTATGCCTTTTGGTTTATGTAATGCACTTGCTACCTTTCAAAGATGCATGATGCTATATTCTCTGACTTTTGTGAAAAGATTGTTGAGGTTTTCATGGATGACTTCTCCGTTTACAGAACTTCTTTTGATGATTGCTTAAGCAACCTTGATCGAGTTTTGCAGAGATGTGAAGACACTAATATTGTGTTGAATTGGGAGAAGTGCCACTTTATGGTTAATGAAGGCATTGTCTTGGGACATAAAATTTCTGAAAGAGGTATTGAAGTTGACAAGGCTAAAGTTGATGCTACTGAAAAGATGTCGTGCCCCCAGGACATCAAAGGTATACGAAGTTTCCTTGGTCATGCCGGGTTTTATAGGAGGTTCATAAAGAACTTCTCCAAAATCTCCAGGCCTCTGACTAATCTCTTACAAAAATATATTCCTTTTGTCTTTGATGATGATTGTCTAGAAGCATTTGAAATACTTAAGAAAGCATTGATCTCTGCACCTATTGTCCAGCCTCCTGACTGGAATTTACCCTTTGAGATTATGTGCGATGCTAGTGATTATGTTGTAGGTACTATTTTAGGGAAAAGAGTTGATAAGAAATTGAATGTTATCCAGTATGCTAGTAAAACTCTAGATAGTGCCTAGAAAAATTATGCTACCACTGAGAAAGAATTTTTAGCAGTTGTGTTTGCTTGTGATAAGTTTACACCCTATATTGTTGATTCTAAAGTAACTATTCACACTGATCATGCTGCTATCAAATACTAAGAAAGATGCTAAACCTAGACTTATTAGATGGATTCTCTTGCTGCAAGAGTTTGACTTGCATATAATTGATAGAACGGGAGCTGAGAACCCCGTTTCCGACAACTTGTCTAGGCTAGAGAATATACTTCATGATTGTAACTCCCCAAATTTTTGAGTTAGTTTTCTTCCAAACTTTTGGCCTTTTTGGAAGAGGGTTGTTTGATCTTTTCTGAGCCTTTTCTAAAATCTTTCTGGCCAAAGTTTTTGGTGATTTCTCAAGCTTGGTTTTTGATCTTGAAGATCTTCTCGTGGGTTGGCTCAAGCCCAAGTTGAGTTTCAAAGAGGTTGTTTGAATTCTCCCCTTCTTGAGTTATGCCTTACAAATTTGATCTTGGACTTATCTTCCCCTCCAACCTTCATCTTGCCATAACCCCAACAGAAATATTTATCTCCAAAACCATCTTCACACCTTAGGACAAGTCTCTCATCAATTCCAGTAAGTTTTGACCTTATTGGGATTTTTCCTCTATTTATTTCACTCCAAAACTATTTTTGTCTTTTATAGTGGACCTTGGTGATTTACAAAGGAGACACCTTTTTTATCTAGTTATTTGATTCCAAACCAACCCTCCTAGATGGTCCTTAGTACCCACAACCTAGATCCATCTTGTTTCACTGGTCCACAGTTCAAAATTTTCAAATTTCACCTGCTGCAAGTTTGGACCAGATTTACAAAATTTGGTGAAATTCGTATTTATCTTCTTCCAAAAATCCTGTGAAAAATCAGGGAGCCTCTAGATGCATCAAGAGGCCACTCCACCAAATATCAGCACCAGATATATTTCACACATGCCAGAAACATTTCATCAAACACTTAGCATGCACTGTACTGTCAAGTTCAGAAACTGTTAACTGATACTGTCGACAGACAGTTCGATAGTTCGTCAGTTTCGTCAGGCAGCTTGGACAATCTCACCAGTAACCTCCTTGGCTCGACGCTACACTGCACCATCTTCTTATCCAGAGCGCCGCATGGTTGTTTGGCTGCTTCTGGGCGTCGATGGCGCCCTGGCCCAACCGGGCCGGCGACTGCCATGGCAACAGCGCCGCCCGTGGCGGCTGACAGAAGTAACCTCGCAGCTCGACGCCGTTTGGCGCCGCCCAAATCACCCCAGCGCTCCGCGTGTCCACCTCCAGTGCCAGCGCACGCCTGCCGCACCATCGCCATGGCCTGGTACGCGCAGAGCGCGTTTTCTGCCGCCGACGTGCCGCGCGGCCGTTCCGTCGAGGACAACCCGTAACTCTCTCTCCCCTGCTGAGTTAGGTGCGGGAATGGAACCACTACACCTCCTAGTCGATACTCAAGCCCTTAAACCCGCCGTCACGCCACTACATCACCGTAATCGACTCGCCGGACTTATCCACTCACGACAACCGCCTCGGGCCGGCTATATAAAGCACCCTCGAGATCGTTCTCGAGCCCGCACATCTCCACTACCTCCCTAGACCATGCCCAGCCTCTGGAAGAGCCTCGAGGGGCCCTTCTTCTCCAACTCCGGCCAACTCCCTCCGCCTCGGGCTCCAGCAACATTCAATCCGGTGAGATCTTCTTCGCCGCCGTGGACTCTAGCGTAGCACCCTGGCACCCACCTAGACCTAACCCCCACTTCAATTTGATCCCAGGAACCCTCTCCGACGAGGCCCACGACCACCCGAGCCGCCGTCCGCCGGAGACAGGGTCGCCGTCGACGTGGGGTTCGCCGACGCTCAACTCCACCACCATTTGACGCGGATGGTCACTGAGAAGCCGTACGTATCACTCCCCTCCCCTAACTCACCGTGGATCGGCGCCGGCGACCACCGCAGCACCGGCGCCGGCGCGGCTCTGTTCCTGTTTTCAAACCTGACGTGTGGGGCCCCTTGTCAGCCTCACACCTCTCCCCTCCGAACCGTTTTCTGTAAGCGCCTTCGGGCAAAGTACGTTTTCCCTCTGCGGTTGACGTACTGCGTACCGAGTCGCTTTGCTGTTTTTTGTTCTAGCCCCTGGAACTTTTCTGTTTCATTACAGATGAGTCCCTGGACAGAAACTCTAATATCTTTTTAACTAAAGATGATTTTGAGTTGATTCTTTGTCTGTCCTCTTTAGTTTTCTGTCTAGTTTTTTGTCATATTTATGTGGAAATTTTTGGAGCAACTTTATTTGCACGCGCCATATTTATGTTAGTATCTATATGTTTGAATACGTAGATACCGAAGGACGTGACGGAGCCGCGAACCACACCGAGTTAGACTCCGACTTCTCAGAACTAGGCAAGCATGTTTGAACCTTTGATATGATGAGTGTGTTGCATGTTTGCTCGAGTAGTTCTTTTCATAAGCATGGTCATATAAGCATATGTGTATGGTTATATTTCATGCAAGCAATCTTCGGGTGAGCCCCGAATGATAATGATTGAACCACCTCGATCATGTGGTAACATGATGGGTGGAATGCTGGTATTGTTGGAGCATGCCAGTATTTGGTTAACTCAGTATCAACGGAGATCATGTCGTGATTCCGTTCATCTCCTTTTTGGTACTGTCATAGGCCGTCTGTTGAGATTACGGTCTAGTCAGTTGTAAACCACTTCCCGAGTACACACCAAGTAGAGGGGTCGTGATGAGGGTTCCATGGCCCTGGATTAAAGCCCATCATCCGGTCAGGGGGCATGGGTGTTTCCGGTTGGGACAGAGAGGGGGGCACTCCTTAGAGCGCGCATATATAAATTTGATCCCATGCTATTCGAGGTTGTAGCCTCCCCGTCTTAAAGTTTTTCATGAATGTTTCGCGGGTGATTCCGGATAGCAGGATGTTAAATGGGTGTGTACTAGTTAGTTGGGTTTCTACTAAAACACCGTAGACAGAACTAGCCCCGGTGCTAGTAGAATCCGTTGGCTATGAGTTAATAGTACAAGCTCTGCCGAGTTAAATTCCTTCAATAGCCATGTTTATGGCCTAGGGTCAAATCTTCGGGTCAACCGGTGATAGTCTCTAGTGAACTCTTGAGGGTAACAAGAGCAGTGATTTCGTCAAGTTCATTTGGTAGATGAACTCACCAACTATCTCTGAATTAATTTACTTCCAGAATTATTTCATCGTTATACCCTTGTTCTTTATAAGCCCTTTATGTGATGTCGCTCAGACGTCCGACTGTGGCATTCTTTTCATTTATAAGCCCTTTATGTGATGTCGCTCAGACGTCGGACTATGGCATTCCTTTCATTTATAAGCCCTTTATGTGATGTCGCTCAGATGTCCGACTGTGGCATTC
>LR738715.1:531252444-531272999 GCA_902687465.1 Secale cereale
TTTTTATTTATAAGCCCTTTATGTGATGTCGCTCAGACGTCCGACTATGGCATTCATTTTTTTATAAGCCCTTTACGCGATGTCGCTCAGACGTCCGACTGAGGCATTCTTGTTATTTATTTTGCAATAAGCCCTTTATGTGATGTCGCTCAGACGCCCGACTGTGGCCTGCTATCATTTGCTATTTTCTTATGAGGCGTCACTGTGACACTCGTTTGGTCTTCTTCTATTTATCTTATGGATTTCGGGAGGATTACTGCCCGACTTCTATCGTTGCATACATCTCATTAATATTTTATTCCGGTCGCATTTTGCTGGAATACTCATATGCATCATGTTGGCATTTATTATATCTTAAGTCCGAACTTTCTTGCGAGTACATTCAAAGTACTCACCTGGCTTGTTGATTTGGCCAGATGTGGACAAAGGCGATCTCATGGATGAAGAGTTCGATAGCGAGTCTGGCGTTTAGTGGAGTCCCAGTCAGTCCCTTGCGATCCTGGAGTTGATCACTGTTTTATAACCGCTTCCGCCTACCACCAAATAAATTCATCGGGTCTCACTCCGACACTCGATGAACTGTAAAATATTGGAGTCACGTCACCCACTTCACTGTGACATATCCACCACCTTTTATTACGATTTGGTAGTATGCCACCCTGCTTTGTGTCATATCCGCCTTTAGGTACTATATTGGCGCGCTTGTAATAAAATTTGTTGAGCAACCCCAGCTCAACCTTGTATAATATTCAGTGTACTGGAATTCTGTATCAAGGATTTGTCTGCCAGCAGGTAATAATATTCCTCGCTGGTTTAATAAAAAGGTTGGTCTTCTGGTAATTATTTACTGAAGGACCGGTCCTGACGATGACCCACAACCTATTGATGATAGCTTTCCTGATGAACAATTAGTTGTCATATATACTTCTCGTACCACTCCTTGGTATGCTGATTATATTGTTGCTAAGTTTATACCTCCTAGCTTCACATACCAGCAAAAGAAAAAGTTATTCTATGATTTGAGACATACTTCTGGGATGACCCACATCCATATAAAGAATGAGTAGATGGTATTATTAGATGTTGTGTACCTAAGCATGAACAGGAACAGATCCTACGCAAGTGCCACTCTGAAGCTTATGGAGGAAACCATGCTAGAGATAGAACTGCACACAAGGTATTGCAATCTGGTTTTTATTGGCCTACTCTCTTCAAGGATGCCCGTAAGTTTGTCTTATCCTCTCATGAATGTCAAAGAATGTGTAATATCAGTAGACGTCAAGAAATGCCTATGAATTATTCACTTGTTATTGAACCATTTGATGTTTGGGGCTTTGATTATATGGGACCGTTTCCTGCCTCTAATGGGTACACACATATCCTAGTTGCTGTTGATTACGTTACTAAATGGGTAGAAGCTATTCCAACTAGTAGTGCTGATCATAACACCTCTATTAAGATGCTTAAAGAAGTTATTTTTCCGAGGTTTGGAGTCCCTAGATACCTAATGACTGATGGTGGTTCACACTTTATTCATGGTGCTTTCCGTAAAATGCTTGCTAAATATGATGTGAATCATATAATTGCATCCCCTTATCACCCACAGACTAGTGGTCAAGTGGAACTAAGTAATAGAGAGTTGAAATTAATTTTGTAAAAGATAGTTAATAGGTCTATACAGAATTGGTCCAAGAAACTTGATGATGCATTATGCACCTATAGAACTGCATACAAGAATCCTATGGGTATGTCTCCGTATAAAATGGTTTATGGGAAAGCTTGTCACTTACCTCTTGAGCTAGAACATAAGGCATATTGGGCTATTAAAGAGCTCAATTATGATTTTGAACTTGCCGGTGAGAAGAGGTTATTTGACATTAGCTCTCTTGATGAATGGAGAACCCACGCCTATGAGAATGCCAAGCTGTTTAAAGAAAAAATTAAAAGATGGCATGACAAAAGGATACAAAAGCGTGAGTTTAACGTAGGTGATTATGTATTGCTATACAACTCTTGTTTAAGATTTTTTTGCAGGAAAACTTCTCTCCAAGTGGGAAGGACCTTACGTTATTGAGGAGGTCTATCGTTCCGGTGCCATAAAAATCAACAACTTCGGAGGCACAAATCCGAAGGTGGTGAGCGGTCAAAGAATCAAACATTATATCTCAGGTAATCCTATAAATGTTGAAACCAATGTTATTGAACCGTAACCCCGGAGGAATACATAAGGGACACTTTCCGGAACGATTCAGACTCCGAAAAGGAAGAGGTACGTGGTACGGTAAGTAAACCGACTCCAAAATAGTTCTAAAGGCAAATTTTCGCTGTTTTGGAATATTTAGAAAAATAGAAAATTAAGTGGCAGTCCGGAAGAGATACGAGGCATCCACGAGGATGGAGGGCGCGCCCCCTTCCCTGGGCACGCCCCCTACCTCGTGGGCACCTCGTGTGCCTCCCGGACACCGATTTCTTGTATGTTACTCCTTTTGTTCGGTAAAAATTCATTATATATACTCCCGAAGGTTTTGACCTCTATATCATGCAAAAATCCTCTGTTTTCGTTTCGAGCTGCTGTTTTTGACAGATCTAGATCATCATGGCATCTTCCAACACCCCCAAGGACAAGTTCTTCGAGAAGGTCATCAACCCCTAACTTGCAAAGGTGCTGCATCACCCTCAAACCATGGAGTTGCATGAGGGGGTGCTGCACATCCGTGATGTTGAGGGGCCGAGGAGGACTGGAAGCGTGGAGACAAGAATCGAAGCAATGGAGCAGCAAGTTTTCAAGTGCCAAGGTATGGTGGAACGAGGACTCAATGCCAACCACATGATGATCTCGGAGCTCGGCAACAACCTCAAGCTGGACTCAAGGATCTTCCAGGAAGCTATTTCCAATCTTCAAGAAAAAATCGAACACCTCCAAGCCCAGATCTATGACCTGCAAAACCAAAACTGTGAGTATGAATTTAGATTCAAGAAGATGAGTTTGGCTGCAGATTTGAGTATCCCGGAGGCTCGATCACCCTTCTACGATGGTGAGCCCATGCCTAGGAAGGTGGACAACAAGCCTACATCATCAACAACATCATCATCACCACCTCCGAAGAAGGGGACATAATCATATGGGTATGGGCACTCCCCTTGGAAACTACCAAGCTTGGGGGAGTGACCCCGGTATCGTATCACCATCACTCCTATCTTTACTGTTTTCCTTAGTTCGATCCTTTTGGTAGTATCTAGATCTAGTAGAATAAAGTTAGCATGATCTAGTTGTGAGCTTTTGCCCTATGATCCTTACCCTTTGTAATCGAGTCCGTGAGCTATATAATAAAGATTAGTGTTGAGCAAAGGGCTTGATTTCCTCACTTTGGTCATGATAGAAAGAAAAAAAGGGGGAGAGAAAACATAAAGAGTATCCAAGAGATCATATTGATCTTATGGGGAGTAATGACTTCACATATAAAGAGTATGATGAATAAAAGTTGTTGAGAGTTGACAAACATAGTTTTGGTCATCGTTGCAATTAATAGGAAGTAATAAAAGAAGGAGAGGCTTCACATAAAAATATACTATCTTGGACATCTTTTATGATTGTGAACACTCATTAAAATATGACATGCTAAAAAGTTGATGTTGGACAAGGAAGACAACATAATGGGTTATGTCTTCTTATATCCAAAATAAACTATATTGTCATGGATCATCCAACATGCTAAGCTTGCCTTTCCCCCTCGTGCTAGCCAAAACTCCTCGCACCAAGTAGAGATACTACTTGTGCTTCCATACATCCTTAAACCCAATTTTGCCATGAGAGTTCACCATACCTACCTATGGATTGAGTAAGATCCTTCCAAGTAAGTTATCATGTTGCAAACTCGCTGAAATATGTATGATTTATTTGTGTGGAGGAAATAAGCTTTATACGATCTTGTGATATGGAAGTAATAAAAGCGACGGACTGCATAATAATGGTCCCTATCACAAGTGGCAATATGAAGTGACGTTCTTTTGCATCCAACCATAAAAACACATGACAACCTATGCTTCCCTCTACGAAGGGCTATCTATTATTCTTGCCTTATAAGAGTCAAGGTGAAATTCACCTTTCCTTTTTACATTTTATCCTTTGGCAAGCACATTGTGTTGGAAAGATCCCGACAGATATAACCACTTCGATGTAAGTTTTCATGGTCTATTACTGTTGACATTACCCTTGAGGTAAAAGGTTGGGAGGCAACACCATAAGCCCCTATCTTTCTCTGTGTCCGATTAAAACTCCATAACCATAAGTATTGCGTGAGTGTGAGCAATTGTGAAAGAATATATGATAGTTGAGTGTGCAGGCTTGCTGAAAAGCTCTTATATTGACTATTTCCGATGTTACGATAAATTGCAATTGCTTCAATGACCAAGATCAAAGTTTGTTAGTTTTCAATAAAGTTTTTGATTCATGCTTGATATTGTGAATGAATTATTACTTTAGCATAAGAATCATATGAAAATATATATATGTTGTTGTTATAAGAATGATCATGATGCCCTCATGTCCGTATTTTATTTTTATCGACACCTCCATCTCTAAACATGTGGACATATTTTCCGATATCGTCTTTCGCTTGAGGAAAAGCGAGGTCTAAGCTTGGGGAGTTGCTACGTCCATTTGGCATCATGCTTATATGTTGATATTTATTGCATTATGGGCTGTTATTACATATTATGTCACAATACTTATGCCTTTTCTATCTTATTTTACAAGGTTCACATGAAGAGGGAGAATGCCGGCAGCTGGAATTCTGGGCTGGAAAAGGAGCAAACTCTGGAAACCTATTCTGCACAACTCCAAAAGCCCCAAAACTTCACAGAACTCCGTTTCAGAAAATATAAAAACTATTTGACGATAGAAGATCACGAGGGGGGCACCTGCTGTCCACGAGGGTGGGGGCGCGCTCCCCATCTCTGGGCGCGCCTCTGTCTCGTGGGCTCCCGACGGCCCCCCAATGCCCATCTTCTCCTATATGAGGTGTTTTGACCTGGAAAAAAAATCATAAGGAGGCTTTCGGGACCAGACGACGCCGTGTCGAGGCGGAACCGAGGCGGAAACCAATCTAGGGCTCCGGCAGAGCCGTTCCGCCGGGGATACTTCCCTCCGGGAGGGGGAAATCGTCACCGCCGTCATCACCAACAAATCTCCCATTTTGGGGAGAGCTATCTTCATCAACATCTTCACCAGCACCATCTCCTCTCAAACCCTAGTTCATCTCTTGTATCCAATCTTTGTACCCAAACCTCTTATTGGGACTTGTGGGTTGCTAGTAGTGTTGATTACTCCTTGTAGTTGATGCTAGTTGGTTTATTTGGTGGAAGATCATATGTTCAGATCCATTATGCCTATTAATACCCCTTTGATCATGAACATTATTATGTCTTGTGAGTAGTTACTTTTGTTCCTGAGGACACGGGAGAAGTCTTGTTATAAGTAGTCATGTGAATTTGGTATTCATTCGATATTTTGATGACATGTATGTTCTCTCTCCTCTAGTGGTGTCATGTGAACGTCGACTACATGAAACTTCACCATTATTTGGGCCTAGAGGAAGGCATTGGGAAGTAATAAGTAGATGATGATGTCGGCGTCCTGGGAACCAGGGTACCCAGACTTGCCTGTCTGCGGGCCACAGCGCGCTCCCACCACGGCCTGGTACGGCCCAGCTGATCGACCAGCTGCTCAAGACCCTCGCGAGGGAGCTAGACCTCGCAAGGAGAACAATGTCAAGACCTCCTCAGGAGCGGCCTCGGCTAGGTCGCTTCGGAGGTGCGGAGAATCCAAGGCCAAGCTTGCCTCAGGAGGAGGCAGTGACGCAAGCAATGACACACTGCACCAGCGGGTGCCAGCGCGTGCCAGCAGCGCAGTTGCCGTTTTGGTGCAAGGAGGACAGCACAGGCGCAGGTTCCCAAGGAGGAGGACAAAGGTTTCTCCATTGGTGCAACAAGACCGAAGACCGCAAGGACGATAGGGAGGATGTCACCACCGAGCGCACCACCGCATCACCGCCTGATCCTTTTGCAGGCGAAGACTGCTTTGGTCAGGGTAGGAACATCCTTGTGTTCCCGCTCAAAATGGCCGTTGTGGGATCCCTTCCCGCCTAAACATTTCGGGGGAAGAGGACCCTGGCCGCCTATATAAGTAGCTAAGATCACCACTATGGAGGAGGGGGAAGCAGATCCATAAACTCTGCCTCCATGCAACAGAGCAAGAACTCCTGCCTCCTGACTGTCAGGACCCCGATCCTAAGTCACACCGATCTAGCTTGTAACACGTCATATCACTTTGCGGCCTCACGCACGATATCCCCATGGGTGCCACCTTACCTGGCCCGGGTCCGTTTGCCCATTTTGGCACACGTATATGACAGTGTCGCTAGCATCCATATGACAGAGAACCCGGGCCGACATGGCTAGTTATAAACCAAAAGTGGCAATAAATTACAGAGACAGGCATCCATGACCCAGCAACGAACGTGTCGGTCATCAACGTATGAACCCAAGTCGTAGCAAGCTACATGGACTTAAAGGAACAACGCGTGACATTTCCCCTAAGGGACAGACACAGGAACGAAGAAGGACACAGGCCGGCTAGCCTACGTGTTCCGAGCAGTAGCAAGCTACCAAGGCTCATTGGAAGCACTAGGAGGAACTTCCCTGTAAGATAGGCTACCAAAGGAAAACAACTAGGTGTCGGATCCCACACATACCAAGCTTTCAATCATACACACAATATGCTCAATATGTGCAAATACAACATTGCATCACAACAGAACTCTATGACTCAAAGTACTTTATTTAAGAGGCTCCAAAGAGCCATACATAACATATCCATACAGGTAGGGGTCACATGACCCAACACTCAAGTCATACAGTCATACAAGCACAAGCGGAAGCTACATGTCTGAGTACAGACAACTTAGAAAATAAAACAGGCTTGGTGTAGCCTGACTATCTACAAGGCCATTCACAAGCTCCAGATCTCCGTCTGGGTAGCAAGCTACTCATCGACGTCAACGTCTATCTAGAACCCATCAGAAGGGGCAGGGTTCTCCTCTGTAACAGTTATTAAGCAAACATGAGTACAAAGGTACTCAGCAAGTCTTACAACAGAACCTATCATACATGCAACATTATCAACAGGGGTAGTGGAGTTCATAGCAGAAAGCCAGCTTTGACTCTTGGCTAACCTATACTACGACTCTCAACAGATTGCAAGATATTACTACGTACACGAGTCCTCTACTCACCACAACAATACACCACCGAGGATCCTCTTCCGTCATCCTACGGAAGGGCCATCAACGGCACTCACACTTGTCTTGAGGCTTTTAGTAGTATCCATCAACTTGTCTATGAACTGTAAGAGTAATCAAGTAGTCCGTACCACGAACAACAGCTATTCGAATAGATTGATAACCCTGCAGGGGTGTGCTTCTTCACACATGTTTTCACCACTTAGCGTCTGCACACGACATGCGCTCGGCAGACTTCAAGCGAAAGTCGACGTGGGTGTACACCACGACCTAACCAACCACTCAAGTCTCTCGTCCAGGTTTATCGCCTATTTGGGTTCCATCTGTGGGGAGATCCGGCCGGGGTGTCGCTCACGGCCCCAAACGATGTGTACAGGGTTCCCGAGTCACCAAACGGGCAACCGGTACACCGTGCCAGGTACATGTTGCATCACAGCCCACCCCGAGGGTCAGCGCTGTGCACAACCACCAGTAAACTAAAAACACCAGAAACTAGTTGCAACTCCTAGACAGAGAACATGGGCAGTCAGTAAGTCGAGCGGGGTCATATTTCAGGGCCCAATGTGTGGTAGTAGCTGTAACTTGAACCACACATACACATCTCAGGTCCTATGGTCGGTTCCAATGAAACAACCCACCACGTACTCCTACATGGCCTTTCATCGATACCTTTACCAAACATGTTCCACAGTTCCCTCTCTTTACCGATATGATCGTTTCACTCTGATCCATCATCCAGATGGACCAGACCTGGCACAACTCTAAGCATAGCAGGCAACATAAACAAATAGCATGGTGGATCACACATCACATGGCTCAATCAACTCCTACACATGCTAGTGGGTTTCAACTATTTTCTGTGGCAATGACACGTCATGCAAGGGAATAGGGTTCAACTACCACAGCAAGTAGCAGTTCACACGTTGTTGCCTTAATGTAGTAAAAGAGAGCAGGAGCGAGAAGATGGGTTTGTATCGGAATGATCAATGATTGCTTGCCTGACACAGTGGTTGTCTGGTACTGCTCTTCAGTTGGATACACAGAAGTATCCTCGGGAGCAGGACCTAACACGGAGAATACCAGCGATACAATCAATAAGCAAACACCTGCAACAATATGATGCATGCTCATGATATGGCAATATGCATGTGTTTTGGGCTAATGCATCTATTAACAGAAGGGTTTGAGCCCATTTGAATCAAGGATTCAAATTGAAACCCAAACTATTAATTATTTAAGTGCATTATCATGTTTTGATGTATACAACAAGGTTCACTTGCTCAAACATGCATGAAACCAGTGCCATTGGAAAGATTGGATTTTTCTGATCAATTTTCATATATAAATCTTTTCCATGTGAGCTACTGTTGAATTTATATGATTTTTTGAAGTTTAAAGCATTTTCTGGAATTTCCTGAATTGTTTTTAAATCAAATAATCCTATAAAATCCTTTACTGCGTCAGCACGACATCATGCTGACGTCAGCAAGTCAACAGACCTGTTCCAGGTCAAACCTGACTGGTGGGTCCCTCATATTAGTGTCTGTGGGCTAATCCTGGTCAAAACTAGAGTTGACTGGGTTTGACTAAGCAGTGGGGCCCACTGTCAGTGACTATGGTGGTTAATCTAATTATCATTGGCTCCTAATTAACAGGTCACATCAGCCCGCCGGAGTTTGGCCGGCGGCGACCATTTCGCACGGCGGTGACTCGTCGGAATCCTTGTTCCGGCGACCATTTGTCGCGCGGTGGGCTCTATGTGCTCCTGGTGATACACCGCATCCAACGGTGCCACTGGTTGGTCGATTGGTCGCCGGAGTCGACAGCGACGAGCTCGTCCACGGTGGCGCTCGCACAGAGTTAGCCGGGACGGCGTTGTGGTGCACGGTAGGAGGAGTTAGGGGTGGCATTAGCTTGCTGGTGATCTACTGATCCTAATGGCGTGCTCAGCTGCGAGGCATAGTGCCTGTGGCCACGGCGGCGAGTTGACCGGAGGCGGTGAGCTTCGGTCAGCAAGGGGGCGGTGACTACAAGGTGAAATTGAGCCCGTGGAGAGAGGGGTTCGAAGTGTGAGCTCACAGCGGTCACAGAGGGCGTCGAAGCAAGCTCGGGGAAGGTCGGACGGCGACGTACGGGCAGCGGCGATCTCCGGTGCCAAAGGTTGAAGACGACGGCGGGGAGGGCATTGCAGGGCTTCTAGCGTTGTGTGCGTCGGTGTGGAGCTTCGGGGCGACGCGGCGGAGCTAATGGTGCGTCAGGGAGGCGAGGGAGTGGCGTAGCGTGCGGTGGCAGCGATCGGCGGCAACGAGCTCGCTCGGTGGAGCTCGGTAGAGGAGAGAGAGGAGGGGAAATACACGGGGGAGAGGGGAGCGGTCGAGGGGTTCTGCGTGGCGTCGCCTAGGGGCATCCAGGGCATCGAAGGGGCTAGCCAGGTAGGCAGGAGGTGGCCGGCGCGTCGGCGGCGCTCGCCACCGAGCTGCTTCGTGCGCTGGCGCGGTGAAGAAGACGGGCATGCCCCTGGTGGGCTGGGCCGTCTGGGCCAGCAGGTAAGTGGGCTCAGGTAAGTCTGCTTCTTCCTATTTCTTCTATTTACTTTCTGTTTCATTTCTTTTGCAACTTTGTTAAATTAAATAAAATGCCAGAACATTTTTATAACTCATAAAACTAGTCATGCCCACTATATATAATATGAATAGTATGGAACATTTTAGTTTATGATTATTTGGGCACATAAAATATTTTATAGCATTTAAATGCCCAAATGCAAATACCATATGAATTAATCCAGAGACCTTGGATGTCCTAGAAAATTGTGCACCATTTTTGGCAGAGGTTTAAGACCAAGGCAGAAATGATGAACATTTTTGAAGGGCATTTTGGGTACATTGAAAAAGATTTTAACAAACCCTAGTTGTTAGAAGAGGGGTGCTGGGGTTTCTGTCATTCCCATTTCAAGTTTCTTTGGAAAGTAAACATGATGCACACTCTAGCTAGTCCGAATGCAAGCACTGACTAGGGATGTGACAACTCACCCCCACTCAAAAGAATCGCGTCCCGAGATTCGGGTTCCTCCGGAAAGAGGGTGGGGTACTCAAGTCGAAGACGATCCTCCCTTTCCCAAGTAGCTTCACTCTCGGAATGATGTGACCATTGAACCTTGAGAAACTTGATATTGTGACATCGAGTGGTACGCTCGGTTTGATCAAGAATACGAACGGGGTATTCTCGATATGTGAGATTGTCCTGGAGATCAAGCATTTTGTGGTCCACTCCGCGTATAGGATCCGAGAAGCAATGCCTGAGTTGAGAAACATGGAAGACATCATGAACTCTGGAAAGGTGCGGAGGTAGTTCCAATTGGTAGGCAACTTCTCCTCGTTTGGCAAGAATGCGAAAAGGACCGATGTAACGAGGGGCCAATTTGTCTTTGATACCGAAGTGATGGGTTCCCTTAAGAGGAGTAATCCGAAGGTAAGCCTTATCGCCGACTTCAAAAGTCACAGCCTTATGATGACTATCATATTGGCTCTTCTGGCGAGACTGGGCTGTTTTCAATTTCTCACGAACGATGCGAACTTGCTCTTCTGATTCCTGGATCATATCGGGACCAAAGAATTGTCTTTCCCCGGTTTCTGACCAGTTAAGAGGTGTTCGACACCTTCGTCCATATAGAACTTCGAAGGGAGCCTTGCCCAAGCTGGCTTGATAACTATTTTTATAAGCGAATTCGGCAAATGGAAGACACTTCTCCCAGTCCATACCGAAAGAGATGATAGAGCCTCGAAGCATATCTTCCAGAATTTGATTGACTCGTTCCACTTGACCACTTGACTGAGGATGGAAGGCGGTGCTGAAAGACAGATGAGTCCCCATAGCATTCTAGAAACTTTCCCAAAATCGTGAAGTGAAAAGACTTCCACGATCGGAGTTAATCTCCAACAGCACACCGTGAAGTGATACTATCCGAGAGATATACAAGTCTGCTAGCTGGCTAGCGGTTATACTCTCTCGAACAGGTAGGAAATGGGCTACTTTAGAGAGGCGGTCGATAACGACGAAGATAGCAGTATTCCCTTTCCTGGTCCTGGGAAACCCGGTAATCAAGTCCATACCGATCTTGTCCCATTTCCATTCAGGAAGAGCTAAAGGTTGAAGGGTGCCAGCAGGCCGTTGATGCTCCGCTTTGACTCAATGACAAACGTCGCAGTTAGCAATGAATTGAGCAATTTCTCTCTTCATCCTAGTCCACCAGAACCTCTGGCGTAGGTCCTGATACATTTTGGTACTACCGGGATGAATCGTGAGAGGAGATTCATGAGCCTCCTTAAGGATCAGCTGCCGTAGATGTTGGTTCTTGGGAACTACTAAACGGTTCTCGAAGAAGACAACACCTCGATCATCCGTAGAGAAACTTCTAGCAACTCCGCTAGCAATGCTCTCCTGGAGTCGGGATATACCCTTATCACACTTCTGGGCAGCTATGATTTGATCCATAAGGGTAGGTTCCGCCACCAAGGTGGAAAGGAATCCTCGAGGAACAACGTGAAGGTTAAGCTTACGAAATTCCTCGTGAAGAAGTGGTTGCCCTTGTTGCAACATCAGGTTGTTACAATACGACTTACGACTTAGTGTGTCGGCCATGACATTGGCCTTCCCAGGGGTGTAAGTGATTCCTAAGTCGTAATATGTGAGCAACTCAACCCAACGTCTTTGCCGGAGATTCAAATCCGGTTGGGTGAAGATGTATTTCAGACTTTGGTGATCAGTGAAGATTTCACAGCGATTACCAAGAAGGTAATGTCGCCATGTTTTGAGTGCATAGACTACAGCTGCAAGCTCTAGATCATGTGTAGGATAGTTATCCTCATGTGGATGCAACTATCGAGATGCGTATGCGATCACTTGACGATCTTGCATGAGTATGCAACCTAGTCCTTGTCGCGAGGCGTCGCAGTAGATACTAAAATCCTTGGAAAAATCTGGTGGTACCAGTACGGGTGCAGATGTCAGGCGTCTTTTCAGTTCCAGAAAGCTGGACTCGCACTATGGGGTCCACTCAAACTTTTTATCTTTCTTGAGGAGTTCAGTTAGAGGTTTAGCAACCTTGGAGAAATTCTCGACGAAGCGTCGGCAATAGCTCGCTAAGCCAAGGAAACTCCTAACTTGCTTGACCGATTCAGGGGGAGTCCAATCAAGGACGGCTTGAACTTGCTCGGGATTGACGGCAATACCCTTGCAAGAGATCACATGGCCTAGATAGGCCACTTCCGGCAACTAGAATTCACATTTAGAGAATTTGGCATAAAGGCGGTGCTCTTGAAGTTTCGTCAATACCGGCCTTAGATGCTCGGCATGATCTTTCTTGGTCTTGGAATAGATGAGTATATCATCGAGGTATACCACGACGAATTTATCCAAATACTCCATGAATATAGAATTCATTAGCTGGGAGAAGGTGGCTGGGGCATTGGTTAACCCGAAGGACATGTCGGTGTACTTGTATTGGCCATAACGAGTAACAAAAGCCGTTTTAGGAATGTCCCCGTTCTTGATTTTGATTTGATGGTAGCCCAACCTCAAATCCATTTTGGAAAATACTGAGGATCCAGCGAGCTGATCATACAGGTCGTTGATCCTGGGAGCGGATACTTGTTCTTTATGGTGACCAAATTGACAGGTCGGTAATCTACAACCATCCGTTCTGTTCCATCCTTCTTCTTGACGAAGAGGACGGGACAAGCCCAAGGGGAAGAACTAGGACGGATGAAACCCTTTTTCAAGGACTCATCGAGTTGTTTCTTAAGCTCGGCTAATTCTAGGGGTGCCATCTTATAAGGTCTCCTAGAGATTGGGACAGTTCCTGGAATAAGATCTATCACGAACTCGACATCTCTGTCAGGTGGAACACCTGGCAGTTCTTCTGGAAAAACATCCAGAAAGTCACGGACTACCGGGATATCTTCGAGTTCTGGTAGAGGGCTGGCATTAAGAGAGTAGAGCTGACGCTCAGCCATTCGGGTCAAGACATTGACTGTCTTGCCGGATGGGTGTGTAAGTTGAACGGTCCTAGTGTAGCAATCAATCTTGGCGTAATGAGTTGTCATCCAATCCATACCCAAGATGATGTTTATGTCCGAGGACTTGAGAGCGATTAGTGATGCAAGGAAAACAAGTCTATCAACAAGAATTTCATTTCCATGGCTTACCCTAGAGGTTTGCCACTTTGAACCAGGAGTTTGAATAACCATGGAAGTAGGCATGTCACAAAAAGTCATGTTGTGCATTCGAGCATAGCTCTCAGATATGAACGAATGAGATGCTCCAGTATCAAAAAGAACAGATGCCGGATGGCAGTTAACAAGAAGCGTACCAAGGACGACATTAGGATCCTCATAAGCTTCCTCAGGAGAGACATAGTTGACATGACCACGTGCAGTGGGGATTGGCTTGACATAATTCACCTTGCCGGCTGGCTTACCACGGCCAATGGGTTTTCCTGGCTGGTTCTGAGGACACTCACGCATGTAGTGCCCCGGTTCTCCACACTTAAAGCATGTCACAGTGCCAATGTGTGGAGCAATGTTGGTAGCTGGTCCTCCATAAGTCCTGGCAGGTGCATACTGTTGAGTTGGGCGAGGCGCCTCATAGGATGGCCTCGGTGTGTACTTGGGTGGCAGAGCAGTGTTAGGAACCCACACACGGCGCTTGTGAGAGCCAGAGCCGGATGAGGAACCAAAGTCACAAGGATGCTTGCGTTTGGTTTCTAAATCAGTCTGGCCCGTCTCAGCACTGATAGCTTTGTTCACCAACTTCTGGAAGGAAGTGCACTCGTGCAGACATAGATCTCAGCGGAGTTCAGGGCTGAGTCCCTTGCGGAACCTCGCCTGCTTCTTGGCATCGGTGGATACTTCCTGAGGTGCATAGCGTGCCAAGTTGCCAAACTCGCGACTATAGCCATCCATGGTTAACCGGCCCTGGGTGAAATTGCAGAATTCCTCCCGCTTGCGATCCATGAGACCTTCCGGAATGTGATGTTCACGGAATGCCTCACTGAACTCAGCCCAAGTAGTGATTTGGCCAGCGGGACGCATAGCCTCAAAGTTTTCCCACCATAGACTGGCAGGGCCCTCAAGATGGTAGGCGGCGTAGATAACCTTGTCAGCTTCGGCCACACAGGTAGAGTGTAGCTTGTGGGTGATACTACGAAGCCAGTCATTCGCATCCAGAGGTTTGGTGGAGTGATGGAACTTCGGTGGGCACATCTTGATAAAGTCGTTGATTGACACCACATCATTCCTCTGACGAAACCCAGTGTTCTGCTCTATGCGTTCCAGCAGACGGTTGGTCTCTTTCTTATTCCGTTCTGCCTCGAGCATAACTTCAGCCAAGGAGGGTGGTTGGGGCAGATTCTCATCTCTAGCCCCACTAGCCTCACCCTGCTCCTGAGCAGCAGGAGTGCTGCAAGTGTTGACCATCCTAGGAAAACAAAACAACGGTTTAGACAAGGATGGCAAAAACTTGACATAGGAGTGTAGAATGTAATGGATGACACGGAATGCAGAGATGTTCATCCATATGACATGGTAATATAGAAACTGCCATATATACACCAGTGTCATACACACCATACATAGTTTAGTACAAGCCAAGGCTCAAGTACAACTACGGTGAAAGACGATACATCTCATCAAAGGCATTCCAAGCTCCTATACATTATTTAACTACACCTCCGGAACTCGGTACTAACTAAGTCATACTCCACAAGACGCCCAGGACTGTGGAGATACAACTACTACAATACTACTACTGCCACGGTCTAGCTCAGACATTCCCGTAGTAATCTTCGTAAAGATTACCACCGTAGCCTAGAAGTGGAACAGATGGATCTTGAAACTCTTGAGCACTCGAAGGCTGTGGACCATAGGGACATGGATGTGGCCTCGGGCCTGATGCTGGTGGTAACCGACGCCCACGTGGAGGTGTAATACCCCCAACGTCACGCCAATCCATATGATCAGGCAGACGAGTCCGCACGGGGTACAAATCCCGCATATCCAGATATCCGGCGTGCACATCAAGTGCAAGCCGTGTCAAAGTAGTGGGCGGCTCGAGTGTTATACAGCTCCATTCGGAGGGCACAGACCTCACGGTCCCTATCCTCCAGCATCTGAACAGTAGTCTGAAGCAGTGGATCCTCATGAGCAACATCAGTATACAGACCAGTATAGTAGCCTTCCTCTCCGGTAAGTGAGGCTGGCATGTAACAAAACTCAGTGTTCAGCAACACGGCATGCCTAGCCTGGAGGATGGTCATCATCGAATAAGCGGCATCCTGCACTGCCATCTCGATAGTAACCCCGAGTCCATAAGACCAATGGATGGGGTCGTTAGCTCCGGGATATGAGGGGTATATCCAGACTGTGCAGAAATACTGACTCTGATTGAAATCCCGGTACTGTTCCTCCACGGTGTACTCAGGATACCAGCGGTAACCGGTCTCAGTCAACACACGGACTAGCATGGTCGTGTGACCGGGCACATTAATGCACCGAGTCAAACGAACCACTTGGTGACTTGTGCGGCCAGACATCTGAAACACGAAATAATGCAAAGGCATTAGTGTTTCTGGAAGAAATCGGGCAGCATAACAACTGTAAATGCTCAAAAAAGATTTTGAGACATCATACAAATGATAGCATAGCCATTCAATAATATCATATCAAGGTTCCGGGTCCAACAAATCATCATACTAAAAGGGTAGAAACTGAACTGAGGCTTGAAACCAACAATCCTAAGAGTCTACGGACTAGTAACACGTGAACCTAGTAAGGATAAGAGGCCTAGTCCTAAACCCCCGTGGAAAGAATAGACTGACTCAGATCAGAAGGGCATAAGGTAAAGAAGAAAAAGGGCCTTCCGTTCCCTTCCACAATCAATTCCCCTACATATAACTAAGAATTTTTCTAGACTCAACATCGACCAGTTTGGCTTGAGAAACCTACAGGCAGTCCGGCTCTGATACCAACGCTGTCAGGACCCCGATCCTAAGTCACACCGATCTAGCTTGTAACACGTCATATCACTTTGCGTCCTCACGCACGGTATCCCCACGGGTGCCACCTTACCTGGCCCGGGACCGTTTGCGCATTTTGGCACACGTATATGACAGTGTCGCTAGCATCCATATGACAAATAACCCGGGCCGACATGGCTAGTTATAAACCAAAAGTGGCACTAAATTATAGAGACAGGCATCCATGACCCAGCAACGAACGTGTCGGTCATCAACGTATGAACCCAAGTCATAGCAAGCTACATGGACTTAAAGGAACAACGCGTGACATTTCCCCTAAGGGACAGACACAGGAACGAAGAAGGACACATGCTGGCCAGCCTACGTGTTCCGAGCAGTAGCAAGCTACCAAGGCTCATTGGAAGCACTAGGAGGCATTTCCCTGTAAGTAAGGCTTCCAAAGGAAAACAACTAGGTGTCGGATCCCACACATGCCAAGCATTTCAATCATACACACAATATGCTCAATATGTGCAAATACAACATTGCATCACAACAGAAATCTATGACTCAAAGTACTTTATTTAAGAGGTTCCAAAGAGCCATACATAACATATCCATACAGGTAGGGATCACATGACCCAACACTCAAGTCATACAGTCATACAAGCACAAGCGGAAGCTACATGTCTGAGTACAGACAACTTAGAAAATAAAACAGGCTTGGTGTAGCCTAACTATCTACAAGGCCCTTCACAAGCTCCAGATCTCCGTCTGGGTAGCAAGCTACTCGTCGACGTCAACGTCTATGTAGAACCCATCAGAAGGGGCAGGGTTCTCCTCTGTAACAGTTATTAAGCAAACATGAGTACAAAGGTACTCAGCAAGTCTTACAACAGAACCTATCATACATGCAACATTATCAACAGGGGTAGTGGAGTTCATAGCAGAAAGCCAGCTTTGACTCTTGGATAACCTATACTACGACTCTCAACAGATTGCAAGATATTACTACGTACACGAGTCCTTTACTCACCACAACAATACACCACCGAGGATCCTCTTCCGTCATCCTACGAAAGGGCCATCCACGGCACTCACACTTGTCTTGAGGCTTTTAGTAGTATCCATCTGAAAGTGCAACTAATCCCCGGGTGGTTTTGGCAATTAATAACAACATATATATCATTGAACTAATAGTTACTTGAGAATCATTTCAGAGAAGTTCAGTGATATGGGTATGGAAATGACTGAAGAAGTGGACCCCTCAAAATGCTAAGGCAAGCATTGGCAAAAGCTCAAGACTCCATTTTTGGTTTAGTGATCCAAGATCACATTGAGTCCATAGGAAAAGCCAATACTATTAAAAGGGGATGAGGTTGTGTTGATGATCTGGTTGCTCAAGTGCTTAGTGATATATCTCCTTCAACTATCAGCAACTTTCACTACAATACACACTCATAAGTAATCTCGGACAAACCGATTTTCCAAACTCAGTCCCACCGAGATGAACCACCTCAGCCATAAGCCAAACCCTAGAAAAATCGGTCATTCCGAGTTTGAGATCGGTCTCACCGAAACATGGGCTGCCAACCTTCTGTAACCGTTTGTCATCATATCGGAATAACCGAGTTGATGATTTCGGTCCCACCGAAACTGGCAAGTTCCTGTCTTGACTCAAATCGGACTAACCGAGATGGTATTTTCGGTCCCACCGAAAACCCCAACGTTCACTATATTTGAACTTTCGGTCTGACCGAGTTTCCACTTCGGTCTCACCGAGATTGTTCAATTATGTGTGTAACGGTTGGATTTCGTGTGGAGGCTATATATACCCCTCCACCCCCTCTTCATTCGTGGAGAGAGCCATCAGAAAGAACTACCACTCCTACCTTACACTTTCTGAGAAGAGAACTACCTACCCTTGTGCTGAGATCAAGTTGCTCCATTCCTACCATATGAAACTTGATTTCTAACCTTCCCAAGTTGCTTTCCACTCAATCCTTTCTTCCACCACAGCCATATCAGTGAGGAGAGTTGAGTGTTGGGGAGATTATCATTTGAAGCACAAGAGCAAGGAGTTCATCATCATCTACAACATCTATTACCTTTTGGAGGGTGGTGCCTCCTAGATTGGTTAGGTGTCGCTTGGGAGCCTCCGTCATCGAAATGTGGAGTTGAACCAAGAAGTTTGTAAGGGCAAGGAGATCGCCTACTTCGTGAAGATCTACCCCGAGTAAGGCTAGCCCTCCGTGGGCGTAGGCCATGATGGAATAGACAAGGTTGCTTCTTCGTGGACCCTTCGTGGGTGGAGCCCTCCGTGGACTCGCGCAGCCGTTACCCTCCGTGGGTTGAAGTCTCCATCAACGTGGATGTACGATAGCACTACCTATCGGAACCACGGGAAAAATCATTGCGTCTCCAAATTGCGTTTGGTCTTCTCCACCTCTCTTTACTACATGTGCAATTTACTTTCCGCTGCTTATACTCTAGAATTGCATGTGTAGGGTGATGCTTGACTTGATCATAATTGTGAATCTGCCAAAAACTGTTCTTGATCAAAAGGCAGAATTTTTATATTTACAAGTAGTCTAATCACCCCCCCTCTAGACATACTTTCGATCCTACAAGTGGTATCAGAGCTTTGGTCTCCATTGTTTTGGTTTCCATTGCATTGGACTGGACTCCATAAGCTTGGTTTCACAACCTAGGAGAGTATGGCGTCTAGTGAGGGTAATTATCGTAGAGGTCCTTACTTTGATGGTACAAATTTTGCTAGTTGGAAGCATAAAATGAAAATGCATATTCTTGGTCATAACCCAGCCTTATGGGGCATTATTTGTGTTGGTATGCAAGGTGAATTCTTCGAGGAAGGAAAAGTTCCAGATCGCGAAGCTACACCGGAAGAGTTGCGGATGTTGCAAAACAATGCTCAAGCTTGTGACATTCTCTTCAATGCTTTGTGTCCCGAGGAGTTCAACAAAATCAGCCGTCTTGAGAATGCTAAAGAGATTTGGGATACTTTGGTTGAAATGCACGAAGGTACTGAATCTGTGAAGGAATCAAAGCTAGATATTCTTCAAGGTCAACTTGACAGGTTCAAAATGAAGGATGGTGAAGGAGTCGCTGAAATGTACTCTAGGCTTGCTCTCATCACAAATGAGATTGCCGGCTTAGGAAGCGAAGAAATGACCGACCGATTCATCATCAAGAAGATTCTAAGAGCTTTGGATGGAAAATATGACACCGTGTGCACTTTGATCCAAATGATGCCAAACTACAAGACTCTCAAGCCAACTAAAGTCATTGGAAGAATTGTTGCTCATGAGATGACACTTAAGGATAAGGAAGAGCTTCACAACAAGTCAAGTGGTGCTTACAAAGCTACAAGTGATGCTCCCACAACCTCAAGTGACAAGTTAATTTCCAATGAAGAGATAAGCCTAATGGTTAAGAACTTCAACAAATTCTACAAGAATAGAGGCAAAGAAAGAAGCTCAAAGTCTAGATCATATGATGAAAAGAGATCTTCTAGCCGTGATCGAAACTGCTACAATTGTGGAAGACCCGGACACTTCTCAAATGAGTGTACGGCTCCCCACAAGAGAAGAGAAGAATCTCCAAGAAGAAGATCAAGAGATGAGTCACCTCGGAGAGAGAGAAGGAGTAGAGATGATCGTTATGAACGAAGACCCTCTCGGAGAAGCAAGGATTCGGAGAGGAAAGACAAGTCATCAAGGAGCTACACAAGAAGAAGTCATCAAGCTCATGTAGGTGAATGGGTCTCCGGCTCCGACTCCGACAATCAATCCGATGGAAGCTATCACTCCGACTCCGACTACAGTCAAGATGAAGGTGTTGCCGGTCTTGCTCTCGTATCCTCCAACTCCAACTCCTACGACTTATTTGATTCACCAAATGAAGGAATTGGAAGATGCTTCATGGCTAAAGGCCCCAAGGTAACACACCCTGAATTCATTGACTTCAATAGTGATGAGGATGACTTGCTTGGTGAAGATGAGCTCTTGCATGATAAATCTAGTGAGCTTAGTAACGATGAAAATGCTAGTAGTCTTTATAGTCGAGAAGAGTCGAATGACAATGCTATGAAGGAGATTGAGCGTCTAACTAAAGAACTAAACACTCTTAAGTTAGCTCATGAAACAACTCAAGAAGATCATAGAGAGCTCTTAAGATCTCATGAGAAGCTACGCTTCGAGAAGCTCACTCTAGAGCAAGAACAT
>LR738715.1:531273009-531319240 GCA_902687465.1 Secale cereale
AATATTGTTGCTTCTAGTAGTTCTCTTGATTCCACTAACAATGTTTCAAGCCAAGTTACACTTGAGCAAGAGAATAGCTTATTGAAGGAAATCATAGAGAAAGGTGTCTACAAGAGTCTTGCCGGAAGCAAGAACTTTGAGGAAATTATTCGCAAGCAAGGAAGACACCGGAAGAATCAAGGGATTGGTTTTGAGCGAAAGTTCAACGCCGAAGGTGTTGAGTGGGAAGAAGGTCAATACCCTACTCCACAGTTTGTTTCTCAAAAGGAGAAGTATGATCCTACTTCTTCCAATGTGGAACAAGCTCAAGATGACCTTCCACCACAAGACCACAAGCTAAAAGCCAAGGACAAGCTTCAAGAGGAGATTGATGCATTCATTGAAGCACCTCAAGCCATGGTCAAGTGGGTTCCCAAGGACACGTCAAGTTCTACTTCGTCAAGCTCAACTACAACCCCAAGGATTCCCATCAAGATGATGTGGATCCCGAAGAAGAAGAACTAGAAGGTTCTTGAGGGTGACTCAGCCAACATACTTCACTCATATTCATTTTGGCAACTTGTGCAATCAACTTCCACATCATGCACTAGTTCATGGAGTCACAAACCCTCTTGTTGGTAAGTCAAGGGACAAGGTAATCATTGCTTTCATGGACATCATCTATTGTGAACTTCAATCTATGTCTATGGATATCCTTGTTTGTTCCTTGAGGGACTAACCCATGTAGGTATTGAAAGTGCCCTAATCCAAAGGATAGCTCCCAACTCTTGATGATCTACATCAACATTGAGCATCCACATCTTCAACATCTACATGAAGTCTTCTACGACAACCCAAGGTTAGTTTGACCCTTTAAAAGGGGTTCTCACATCTAGGGGGACTTTGCTCTAAAAAATTGAGCTAAAGCATCTCCAAATGATGTGAACACATCAATGCTTTATGTAAAAGTGGTAACCCCACTTGTGCTTAAACGATGAGTATGACCTATGATCAAATGTTCTCATTTGGCTCCTAAGTCAAAATACTCATATAAAGATGACCTAGTCATCGACAAATTGTGTGCTAGTAGCTAGAGTGTTAGTTGTGCATGTTTGACACATATTTCATTTGCTATCTTATTGTGTGAGCATGTTGAATGCATGATTTTATCCATTCGAGGACATCCATTTGTTGTTTTGGTTGTTTGATTTTTCTGGCCAAATGGATGGACAAGAATGCCTAAGTACCTCCCCTAGCTATCTATGCTTTCTTGTCTCAAATTCTATTCATGCTTATATCACAAACTTTGAACAAGTCATTTTCGGACCCTCCGAGTGAGGAGCACTCGGAGCCACCGATCCGTCTAAGGCTGACTTCCAAAACCTTCTAAGTGATTTTCGGACAGACCAACTTCTCCCACTCGGTCAAACCGAAACCATTTAGACTGATCTAGGTTTCATCTCGGTGAAACCGAGTTCTAAATCTCGGCGTGACAGATATGCGTAACTGCATAGCAGTTATCCATCTCGGTGTCACCGAGTTTTTCAACTCGGTCCCACCGACAGCAAGGGGATATAAATACTGAGGGCAGCGCGCGTTGATTATTCTTTCAAACGTTTCGCTCCCACGTCCCCTGCTGCCGTCGCTCTGATCTCCGGATCGTCGCCGTCGTCGCCTGTGCGCCCTCGCCGCAGGTCTCCGCCGCCGTCAACGGAATTCTTCTCCGCGCCGTTGCCGCCGTAGAGGGACTCCACCAAGTTAGGGTGAGTCTCGATCCCTCTCGTGCTCCCATCCGATTCTTTGCACGATTGGTTTGTCCTATATCCAGCCACGTTTGAAATCTTTCTTTACATTAGATCGGTTCTAGTTTCGAGTAAAATTCTTAGGTTTAGGTTTCCACGGAACACATCTCGGTGAAACCGGTTTTAAATTTTCGGTGTGACCGATTCGGCCTCTGGCCATTGCACTGCACTTTCGGTCCAACCGAGTCGTGCAAATCGGTGTGACCGAAGTAGTTTTAGTGAAACCCTAGTTTATCGGCAGGACCGAAACCCATTTCGGTCCAACCGAAAGTGGAGTGTAAAGTTTCTGTTATACACTTCGGATTCACCGAAACTGAAAATCGGTTTGACCAAAATGCATTCTGTGAAAACTTAAAACTAAGATTTGGACTCATTTTTGTTTGCAAAAATTACTGCAGTTTGTGATAACTCTTCTACTCTGCCTATACCTTATCTATTCACAGGTTGTCAGCCATGTCAGATGCCAGTGACAGCCAGAACAGGTCAGAGTCACCATTTGCAGAGATTCCTGAGGCAGATACTAGTCCTGAGGCTAGTAGCCCTATTGATGATGGTGAGAGGAGTACACCTACTGGCTTGCCTCCTGCAGCCACCAGAGCCAGAAAGGAGAGGAACTCAGATGATGAGGATTCTGATTTTGTTGCTGAAGAAGAAGTGTCCTCCAAGCCTAAGGGAAAAGTTGTTGCCAAAGAGCAACAAGGGCAGCAGTCAAAGAAAGGCACCAGCAAAGTCAAGCAGTCAGCTGTTGCCAAGAAACTGAACTTGGGAGAGCCAGCCCCAAGCAAAGTGAAGAAAACTTCCAAGAGGAAGAGGGTAGTGTATACTGATTCTCATGCAGATGCAGCAGCCGAGGAAGTTGAAGAAGAAGAAGCACCCCAGCCTGCTCCTCAGAAGCAGAAACTCATGGGTGATGCAATTAGGGCTGGAGCCACTTCAAAGCCCAAGAAGCCTGCTCAAGCCAAGGCAGCTCCAGCAAAGCCTTCTGCCAAGCCCAAGAGGACTACCAGGAACATTCCAGCCTCTGAGAAGAACAAGGGTGATATGCCACCGTCTGAGTCTGATGAAGAGGAACATGTGTTGCTGAAACTCCGTCCAAAACTACCACTTCACAACGATGCTCATCCTCAAGCCGAGGATATGAAGGCAAGGAAAGATAGAGATCTCAGGCTATGGAGACAATCTTATCCATATGCCGTGAGGAGAAGGACTGCTGTGGACCCCAGATTTCACACCAGAGAGCAGCAGGACTTCTATGAGACTGTGCTAATGGATAAGAAGCCTATAGTTGCAGATACCAGATACGTTGACTGGAAGTACATTGATAGTGAAGAGCACCGAGACTTCTTTCCCCATGTGCATGAAAGCTTCACTGCATGTGGAGTTGATGAGTTTGTGGGTTAGAAACTGACAGATTGGAACGATGAGATGATTATGCAGTTCTATGCCACAGCCCACTTCTATCCTGATGGGAAGATCACCTGGATGACTGAAGGTCAAAGGTTTTCTTCGTCTGTTGAAGAATGGGCATAACTTCTGAATGCTCCAGTGCAAAGAGAGGACGATATTGATGTCTATGGGATTCCCAAGAAGAACCATGATTCCATGAAGAACATGTACAAGGAGATCCCCGCAGCAGATTTGGAAGTGTGGAAGCTTGGCTCAGTCTACTATCTCCAGGCAGGTCTACCTACCACTAACACTATTCTGAGGCATACCTTGATGCCCAAGTCTGGAGACCATCGCATGATCAGAGGGTATTCTATCAACATGCTGCACATACTTGATGAGAAGGCACCTTTCAAGGTGATGGACTTAATGGTAGAGACCATTAAGAGGACTGCAGCTGACCAGAAGAGGTCATGTGGATTTGCCCCGCAGATTGAGATGCTTATCAATGCCAAGTTTGGCACGGGCAAAAACCTGTTGGATAGGAAGCACTTACCACTGCAGCCAGAGCATGAAGATAACGTTGTTGTGATGGATGAGGAGGATCCAACTTCGTTTGAAGGTCAAGCCAAGATTGAAGCTGCTAGGAAAGCCAAAGCTGATAAAGAGGCAGCAGCAGCAGCAGCTAAACCAAAGAGCTTCGGAGAGCAGATTCTTGAAGCTACCCAGAGGATTGAACAACGCCTGGCCAGCATTGAACAATCTCAGGAGAGCCTAGAAAGGATTGTTGACGAGAAGGTCCACGCTCTGGATGTGAAGCTGACTGAACTTCAGGTGACCGTCAACAAGCTTGAGGCAGACATGGAGGAAGCAAGGCAGGACAGGGCAGAGCTCACGCAGGATGACCTAGTCCAGGACTCTCATCGCCAGACTGTTCCGGTTCCCAGAGGATCCCGATCAGCTGCTATTCCAGTGACTGACTCCAGGGCTACCACTTCAGCACCTCCTACAGCTCCAGCAGTTACTCCAGCCACAGCTCCAGTATCCACTCCTCCAGCGCAGACATCAGCTGAAGTCTTCGCCGATGCCGTCATATCTACTCCGACATCTACCCAGACGGGAGCCGCCAGCAGAGCCCATAGTGACGTTTAGCTCTATGCTTTTTCAAACTTTTTGGTAACTTGTTGCCAAAGGGGGAGAAATTGTATAGATCATAGGGCTTCGAGAGAGAGAGAGTGCTCTTTCGTTCTTTTGCGGTTTCTTTGAGATACATTTGGTTCTTTTGGTTCTTGAAACTTTCAGTGTGCTTGATACTACGTTTGATGCTACCTTAATGAGTGCTTAGTCATACTATGCTTTAATGTGTGCTTAATGCCTATCATATGCTATTCCTATCTTGTATGGCTATTTACTCATGTCTTGGTGATTGGGTGCATGCTTTTCATTCTTATCATTTTGTGCGCTCCACCAAGATGTATGTGACATGGAAGAGTGACCCATGTTCCTAATCGATTGTGCATTTGCATTCAAACGCAAATTTTAAATAATGCACAAATTTAGGGGGAGCTCTTGCTTATCACATACTTCTCAAAGCGACGATATTATTCATTGATTATATCCTTTGTCGAAGCTTTGATCTATATGTTGTCATCAATTACCAAAAAGGGGGAGATTGAAAGTGCAACTAATCCCTGGGTGGTTTTGGCAATTAATAACAACATATATATCATTGAACTAATAGTTACTTGAGAATCATTTCAGAGAAGTTCAGTGATATGGGTATGGAAATGACTGAAGAAGTGGACCCCTCAAAATGCTAAGGCAAGCATTGGCAAAAGCTCAAGACTCCATTTTTGGTTTAGTGATCCAAGATCACATTGAGTCCATAGGAAAAGCCAATACTATTAAAAGGGGATGAGGTTGTGTTGATGATCTGGTTGCTCAAGTGCTTAGTGATATATCTCCTTCAACTATCAGCAACTTTCACTACAATACACACTCATAAGTAATCTCGGACAAACCGATTTTCCAAACTCAGTCCCACCGAGATGAACCACCTCAGCCATAAGCCAAACCCTAGAAAAATCGGTCATTCCGAGTTTGAGATCGGTCTCACCGAAACATGGGCTGCCAACCTTCTGTAACCGTTTGTCATCATATCGGAATAACCGAGTTGATGATTTCGGTCCCACCAAAACTGGCAAGTTCCTGTCTTGACTCAAATCGGACTAACCGAGATGGTATTTTCGGTCCCACCGAAAACCCCAACGTTCACTATATTTGAACTTTTGGTCTGACCGAGTTTCCACTTCGTTCTCACCAAGATTGTTCAATTATGTGTGTAATGGTTGGATTTTGTGTGGAAGCTATATATACCCCTCCACCCCCTCTTCATTCGTGGAGAGAGCCATCAGAAAGAACTACCACTCCTACCTTACACTTTCTGAGAAGAGAACTACCTACCCTTGTGTTGAGATCAAGTTGCTCCATTCCTACCATATGAAACTTGATTTCTATCCTTCCCAAGTTGCTTTCCACTCAATCCTTTCTTCCACCACAGCCATATCAGTGAGGAGAGTTGAGTGTTGGGGAGATTATCATTTGAAGCACAAGAGCAAGGAGTTCATCATCATCTACAACATCTATTACCTTTTGGAGGGTGGTGCCTCCTAGATTGGTTAGGTGTCGCTTGGGAGCCTCCGTCATCGAAATGTGGAGTTGAACCAAGAAGTTTGTAAGGGCAAGGAGATCGCCTACTTCGTGAAGATCTACCCCGAGTAAGGCTAGCCCTCCGTGGGCGTAGGCCATGATGGAATAGACAAGGTTGCTTCTTCGTGGACCCTTCGTGGGTGGAGCCCTCCGTGGACTCGCGCAGCCGTTACCCTCCGTGGGTTGAAGTCTCCATCAACGTGGATGTACGATAGCACTACCTATCGGAACCACGGGAAAAATCATTGCGTCTCCAAATTGCGTTTGATCTTCTCCACCTCTCTTTACTACATGTGCAATTTACTCCGCTGCTTATACTCTAGAATTTCATGTGTAGGGTGATGCTTGACTTGATCATAATTGTGAATCTGCCAAAAACTGTTCTTGATCAAAAGGCAGAATTTTTATATTTACAAGTAGTCTAATCACCCCCCCTCTAGACATACTTTCGATCCTACACCATCAACTTGTCTATGAACTGTAAGAGTAATCAAGTAGTCCGTACCGCGAACAACGGCTATTCGAATAGATTGATAACCCTGCCGGAGTGTACTTCTTCACACATGTTTTCACCACTTAGCGTCTGCACTCGACATGCGCTCGGCGGACTTCAAGCGAAAGCCGACGTGGGTGTAGACCACGACCTAACCAACCACTCAAGTCTCTCGTCCAGGTTTATCGCCTATTTGGGTTCCATCTGTGGGGAGATCTGGCCGGGGTGTCGCTCACGGCCCCAAACGATGTGTACAGGGTTCCCAAGTCACCAAACGAGCAACCGGTACACCGTGCCACGTACATGTCGCATCACAGCCCACCCCGAGGGTCAGCGCTGTGCACGACCACCAGTAAACTACAAACACCAGAAACTAGTTGCAACTCCTAGACCGAGAACATGGGAAATCAATAAGTCGAGCGGGGCATATTTCAGGGCCCAATGTGTGGTAGTAGCTGTAACTCGAACCACACATACAGATCTCAGGTCCTATGGTCGGTTCCAATGAAACAACCCACCACGTACTCCTACATGGCCTTTCATCGATACCTTTACCAAACATGTTCCACACTTCCCTCTCTTTACCGATATGATCGTTTCACTCTGATCCATCACCCAGATGGACCAGACCTGACACAACTCTAAGCATAGCAGGCAACATAAACAAATAGCATGGTGGATCACACATCACATGGCGCAATCAACTCCTACACATGCTAGTGGGTTTCAACTATTTACTGTGGCAATGACAGGTCATGCAAGGGAATAGGGTTCAACTACCGCAGCAAGTAGTAGTTCACACGATGTTTCCTTAATGCAGTAAAAGAGAGCAGGAGCGAGAAGATGGGTTTGTATCGGAATGATCAATGATTGCTTGCGTGACAGAGTGGTTGTCAGGTACTGCTCTTCAGTTGGATACGCAGAAGTATCCTCGGGAGCAGGACCAAACACGGAGAATACCGGCGATACAATCAATAAGCAAACAAATGCAACAATATGATGCATGCTCATGATATGGCAAGATGCATCTGTTTTGGGCTAATGCATCTATAAACAGAAGGGTTTGAGCCCATTTGAATCAAGGATTCAAATTGAAACCCAAACTATTAATTATTTAAGTGCATTATCATGTTTTGATATAAAGCAAGGTTAACTTGCTCAAACATGCATGAAACCAGTGCCATTGGAAAGATTGGATTTTTCTGATCAATTTTCATATATAAATCTTTTCCATCTGAGCTACTGTTGAATTTATATGATTTTTTGAAGTTTAAAGCATTTTCTGGAATTTCCTGAATTGTTTTTAAATCAAATAATACCAGAAAATCCTTTACTACGTCAGCATGACATCATGCTGACATCAGGAAGTCAACAGACCTGTTCCAGGTCAAACCTAACTGATGGGTCCCTCATGTCAGTGTCTCTTGGCTAATCCCGGTCAAAACTAGAGTTGACTGGGTTTGACTAAGCAGTGGGGCCCACTGTCAGTGACTGTGGTGGTTAATCTAATTATCATTAGCTCCTAATTAACAGGTCACGTCAGCCCGCCGGAGTTTGGCCAGCGGCGACCATTTCGCACGGCGGTGACTCGTCGGAATCCTTGTTCCCGCGACCATTTGTCGCGCGGATGGGCTCTATGTGCTCCTGGTGATACACCGCATCCAACGGTGCCACTGGTTGGTCGATTGGTCGCCGGAGTCGATGGCGACGAGCTTGTCCGCGGCGGCGCTCGCACGGAGTTGGCCGGGACAGTGTTGTGGTGCACGGTAGGAGGAGTTAGGGGTGGCATTAGCTTGCTGGTGATCTTCTGATCCTAATGGCATGCTCAGCTGCGAGGCACAGTGCCTGTGGCCACGGCGGCGAGTTGGCCGGTGGCGGTGAGCTTCGTTCAGCAAGGGGGCGGCGGCTACAAGGCGAAATTGAGCCCTTGGAGAGAGGGGTTCGAAGCGTGAGCTCACAGCGGTCGCAGAGGGCGTCGAAGAGAGCTCGGGGAAGGTCGGACGGCGACGTACGGGCGGCGGCGATCTCCGGTGCCGAAGGTAGAAGACGACGGCGGGGAGGGGCATTGCAGGGCTTCTGGCGTCGTGTGCGTCGGTGGGGAGCTTCATGGCGATGCGGCAGAGCTAATGGTGCGTCGAGGAGGCGAGGGAGTAGCGTAGGGCGCGGTGGCAGCGATCGGCGGCGACGAGCTCGCTCGGTGGAGCTCGGCGGAGGGGAGAGAGGAGGGGAAAGACACAGGGGAGAGGGGAGCGGTCGAGGGGGTCTGCGTGGCGTCGCCTAGGGGCGTCCAGGGTCTCGAAGGGGCCAGCCAGGCAGGCAGGAGGTGGCTGGCGCGTCGGCGGCGCTCGCCACCGAGCTGCTTCGTGCGTTGGCGCGGTGAAGAAGACGGGCGTGCCCCTGGTGGGCTGGGCCGTCTGGGCCAGCAGGTAAGTGGGCTCAGGTAAGTCTGCTTCTTCCTATTTTTTTCTATTTACTTTATGTTTCATTTCTTTTGCAACTTTGTTAAAATAAATAAAATGCCAGAACATTTTTATAACTCATAAAACTAGTCATGCCCACTGTATATAATATGAACAGTATGGAACATTTTAGTTTATGATTATTTGGGCACATAAAATATTTTATAGCATTTAAATGCGCAAATGCAAATACCATATGAATTAATCCAGAGACCTTGGATGTCATAGAAAATTGTGCACCATTTTTGGCAGAGGTTTAAGACCAACGCAGAAATGATGAACATTTTTGAAGGGCATTTTGGGTACATTGAAAAAGATTTTAACAAACCCTAGTTGTTAAAAGAGGGGTGCTGGGGTTTCTGTCATTCCCATTTCAAGTTTCTTTGGAAAGTAAACATGATGCACACTCTAGCTAGTCCTAATGCAAGCACTGACTAGGGATGTGACACCGACCCTCCTGAGCTCTCCTCGTGAGCTCATGAACCACTGTAATAGTTCATATTCTAGCCCTTACGAGGCCAATCCACCAAAGCAGGAAGTAGGGGGTTACACCACAAGGCGGCCTGAACCTAGGTAAACTATTGCGTGCTTCACTTATTGTTTGCTTGAATCTCTTCACTAGACGAGGGCGAGATGCTAGGTAGACGTGAGTGGGAGAGATCTTCGTTCACGCCCCTATGTTCGAACTTCTTGGGTTTGCGGAGCCCGTAACCCGACATTTGGCGCGCCAGGTAAGGGGCGTGTCGAAATCTCACGTCTCCGACGACCTCGCCTCCCTTCTCCTGCTCCGCGCCGCAACGATGACCGCGGCCTGCCACATTCGCGTGGAGGCTGGCACTCTCCCCGTCGTCCGAGCGCCATCGGCGGACCGCGCCGCCCGTGGCTGCTCCTCCTCCTCCCCCGACGACGTTCTCGCCGGTCAGGCCACCGAAGAGCGGCCTGCTCCGCCACTCCCGCTTCCTGTGGCCACGCCGGTGACGCTCTTGGTGGCACGACGGCTGCCCCGGCATTGGCCGTCTGTGGGAGAGCTCGACGCTCGAACTGTGGAGCGTTGCCGGCAGGGAGCTGCCCTGCCGCGGGGTCGCCTGCATCCTCGGAGTGTCCCAAGCGCCGGCGTCGGCCGGCACGGCAAGTCGCACTTTCGACAGGTCAGGGCCGCCGCCCAGCCGCAGGAGGCCTCGCGGGCACAGAGCGCGCAGGGGCACGCCATCACCTTCGACCCTAGCGACCTCGCCACAGAAGCAGCCGACATGAGCGTTCTCCCCACGGTATGCACGCCCACCATCTGCGGGGTGGCCATCACGAGGACCCTCATCGACGGCGGCGCCGGGCTCAACATCCTCTCCCTCGAGGCCTTCGGTCATCTGCCCGTGTCCTACAGGCACCTCCTCTCCACATAGCCCTTCTCAGGGGTCACGGGCTCGGCTATTCTGCTCGGACAGATCCGCCTCCCAGTCACCTTCGGTACACCCGCTAACTACCGGACTGAGCTCATCGACTTCGACATTGCGCCCATCCACCTGCCCTACAACGCCGTCCTCAGCTTCCCAGCCTTGGCGAAATTCATGGTGGCGACTCACCTGGGCTACAACACCGTCAAGATGCCCGGGAGCAACGGCGTCATCACCATCAAAGGGGACCCCAAGGCCGCCCTTCAGGTCCTCAGGCGCGCTTACAGGGCTGCTGCCGCAGCTCATCCAGGAGCAAAGGGGGCTCCGAAGGCACCAGAAGCTGTGCCTGCCAAGAAGAAGCAACTCTTCTCTCAGGACCCTGCTGAGACGAAGCAGGTGCCCACTGACGAGGAGGGTTTAGGAGCCACCTTCACCATCGGCACGGGCATGGACCCTAAGCAAGAGGCAGTGTTGGTCAGCTTCCTCAGGGCTAACAAAGATGTGTTAGCCTGGAAAGTCGCCGACTTGGTCGGGGTGCCTAGGCACGTCATCGAGCATCACCTCACGGTGTGCCCCAATGCCCGCCCTATCAAGCAAAAAGCACGCACACAAGCCCCAGAGAAGCAGGCTTCATCATTCAGGAGGTTAGGAAGCTAGAGGAAGTAGGCATCGTACGGGAAGTACGGCACCCGAAGTGGTTGGCCAACCCCATCATAGTCCCGAAGAAATGAGGCAAGGAGCGCATGTGCGTTGACTTCACGAGCCTCAACAAGTTCTGCCCTCGGGACCCATTCCCTCTTCCGCGCATCGACCAAATCAAGGATTAAAAAGTGAGTGCGACCTACTCTGCTTCCTCGACGCCTTCTCGGGCTACCACCAAATCAAGATGGCGGTGGAAGATATGGAGAAGACGGCGTTCCTAACCCCATGCGAGGTCTACTGCTACACTTGCATGCCTTTCTGGCTGAGGAACGCGGGCGCCACCTTCCAGTGCCTGATGCACATCACCCTCGGCCCTCAGCTCAGGAGGAACGCGGAGGCCTACGTTGACGACATCGTGGTCAAAACCAGATAGGCCAGGACTCTCGTCCAGGACCTAGAAGAAACGTTCGCCAACCTGCGCAAGGTGAAGTTGTGCCTCAACCCGGAGAAGTGAGTGTTCGGTGTACCCTCCGGCAAGCTGCTAGGGTTCCTGGTTTCGCACCGGGGCATAGAAGCTAATCCGGAGAAGATCAAGGCCATCGAAAGAATGAAGCCACCCATGAACCTGAAGGAGATGCAGAAGCTTGCGGGATGCGTAACATCCCTAGAACGCTTCATCTCTCAACTTGGTGAACGCGCCCTCCCGTTCTTCAAGCTCATGAAGAAGAAGGGGCCCTTTGAGTGGACTCCGGAGGCTGATGCCGCCTTCCGGGATCTCAAGGAATACCTCACCAGCTCGCCGGTTATGGTAGTGCCGTGACCCCTGGAACCCATGAATCTCTACCTCGCTGCGACGCCTCACTCCGCCAGTGGAGCGCTAGTGGTGGAGCGCGAGGAGAGGCCCCGAAGCGTGAGGCCACCGGGCAACTCGGCATCTTCAGGGCCCACGCTGCCACCTGACGCATTTCCAGAGGTAGATTCAACCACGGTCACTGGCGGCCCCACCATTCAGCAAGAGGCACCCAAGATTCCTGAAGCGCCCGAGGATCCTGCTGCGCCGACCCTCGTGGAGCACCCGGTGTACTTCGTCAGCACCGTACTGCGCGACGCGCGCTCGCGCTACCCGATGCCTCAGAAGCTGCTCCTGGCGCTACTCGTCGCCTCCAGGATACTGCGCCATTACTTCCAGGGCCACCCTGTCAAGGTTGTCTCGTCATATCCTCTCGAGAAGGTACTCCAGGGCCCAAACGTCATCGGGAGGGTCGCCGAGTGGAACATCGAGCTTCAGGCGTTCCGGTTGGAGTTTAGCACCACGCGAGTGATCAAGGGAGCGGCTCTGGCAGACTTTGTGGCGGAATGGACCGACGCGCCGGAGCGGGGGCCTGGCGAGGACCTCTTGTTGTGTAATGCCCAGGATGGGACTATATCTCCTACGTGTCGAGGCACGACTTAAAGGTATAAGCCCATTCTGGAATGATCTCAAGTTTGGTATCTTTGCACGACTCATGTAAAAGAGGGATTAAATTGTAAAAGGAGATAGTTGGCTTACACTCGCCACTTCACACAATACATTACATAAGCAAGACATCATTCAAAACATCACAACCCGACTACGGGTGAAGATCCAAAAGAAGATACCAAAACAATATAAAGCCACAGGTCTGAATCGCCCCTAGTAGAAACCACTACTGATCGTCGAAAACGTCACAAGCATACGGCCACACTCTTCATCGAGCTCCCAGTGAAGTACTTGAACCAGCTCCTGCTTCATACTCGGCTGAACCTGCATCTGGTGTTGTAGTCACTCTGAGCCACGAGGACTCAGCAATCCCATAACCATGGGTATCAAGACTAGCAAAGCTTTATGGGTAGGAAGAGGTAAAGTGGTGAGGTTGCAGCAGCGACTAAGCATAATATGGTGGCTAGCTTACGAGTACAAGAATAACATGAGAATCTACGCAAACGGTCGCAACTAGTAGTGATCGCTAAAGATCCTGAACTACATACGAGTCAAACATAACCCCACTGTGTTTTCTTCTCAAAGTGAAAAGAGACAGTCATGGTTACTCACACAGTTGTGTGTTTTACTTCGGATCCTCTGTCAAGTTTTCTACAACCGGACATTAACAAATTCCAATCTGCCACATAACCCTGCAGGGGTGTCCCAACTTAGCCCATCACAAGCTCTCACGATTAGCTGAAGTGATAAATATAATATCATCACCCCTTATCTTAGGGAAATCCGATCAGGCTCGGCTTCCCGGTGCACAAGACATTTCGACAATGGTAAAACAAGTCCAGCAAGACCTCCCGGCGTGCCGACACCCTGATAGTAGCCGCGCGTATCTCGTCTCAGGCCACGACCGGATGGGCGATCCTACAGGTAAAACCAATGCTCGAGTTTCCCCGTGGTGGCCCCGCATAACCCCCGTTTGGGACCAACACCATCAGTACTGGCCCCCCCCTGCTATGTAGAATTAAGAACCCGGGGACGCGACCCCCTATGCAAATTTAATTAATTAATTAAGTTGTTATTATGAGGCAAATTAAAACCAATGTTGGGCCTTGCTGGAGGAGTTTTATTCAAAGTCGAACTGTCAAGGGGTCACCATATACCCATCGTGTAAGGAACGCAAAATCAAGGAACATAATGCCGGTTTATCGGCAACTAAGGTGGCATGAGTGGAACAAAACACCGAGCAAAAGGCCAAGCCTTCCACCCATGCCCAGTATATAGGTGTGTTAATAATAATTATAGATATTGTGATATACCAACAACAAGTTCCCCCCTGGAACGAACTTCATCTTCACATGCAACTAAAAACGCTATAAGAGGGGCTGAGCAAGCAGGTAACATAGCCAAACTGTGGTTTTGCTAGGAAGGTTTCAAAGGTTAGAGGTTTCATGGCAACAAGGAGAGGCTGACATAAAAGATGGGTAGCGCGACATGTAACAATAGCATCGAGACAACTAAGCATGGCAATGGTAGTAAAGGTATCCAAGGGTATGATCATCTTGCCTGGGATTCCGCGAGGGAGAAGGACAAGTCCAGAAGTAGACGGAGCAACATAGTCGAGCGAATCCTCACAACTCCGGAACGAAACCGAAGCTAACAAGAGAAGCAACCGGAAAGAAGCAAACAACACGGTAAACACACAAGCATAAACATGGCATACGATGCACATCCAAGTATGATGCATGTTCGGTTTAATTGTGCATGGCATGGCAATGAGCACAAACAAAACTACAAGTTAAGTGAAGCTCAATATGCAACGAGTTGCATATTGACGAAACACCACATGTTATTTATTTAGTTGACTCTCGTTTATTTACAAGACAAGATTAAATGTTTGTTAACATGGCAAGAGGTGAAGCAAGAGCAAACTACCTATTTAGGCATTTTAAATGAGGCCGGAAAAACAACAACAATTCCGGAAAATCCCGATGAGCATGTTTAGCAATTTTTAAGCAAACAACAATTCACACATTTTAATGTTGTTAACATGATGCGGATGACATGATCAAGTTTTATGCAATTTTTATTTAAAGGTTAACATGAAGAGATATGAAGTATTTATCACCGTGGTGGAAGGAAAAAGGTGCCACGGCAACGATCTGAAAATGATGCAACACAACATCTCGGTTCCGGTAACTCGTCGAGAGACCGGTGCAAAAGAAAGGTGGCGTGAGCGAGTCGAACAAGATGAAAGGTGGGGCGATCCCGTCACCGGGTTCCCACGAGTCGGCGACAAGGCAACCGAGGAGCATGACAAAAGACGAAACGGGCACGATGCACACAAGGGAAACATTTCATACAACACATCAAGCATTCCACGGTTCATCGTCTCGGGGTTATACCTTCGAAGCGTTCGTTCTCGAAGCGGATCGAGTCGTCGAGGGACGTAGTGGAAGTAGTGGTACACGGGTCGTAGAGGAAGTAGTTGTTCACGAGGTCGTCAACGAAGTAGTCGTTCACATTCCGTTTCGGAGAGGTACTTGTCGCGGCATCGGACGTCTTCAGGGCGACGGTAGTGGTACACGGTTCGTAGAGGTTCGGGGCCGTCGTGGTACTTGTCGGTCTCGGTCTCGAGTCGTAGTTGAACTTGCGGGTCTTGGCGATGGTAGTGGTACATGGCGACGGTAGTCGTTCACAGAGCTCGTTTTTCTGTAGATGTACACACTCGTAGAGGTTCGGGTCACGTGTAGAGGTACTTGGCGCATCGTCGTGGTACTTGGCGATTTCGGAAACACGGTAGATGAACTTGACGGTCCTCGTCGTCCTGGTGCATGGCGTCAAAAGTGCTAGGCAGCAAAGTGCACGCACAACAGGGCACAACAGAGGTTGTGCATGGCAGCAACGGGTCAGTCCAAAGGAGGCAGAGGCCATGGCGCCATGAAGCAGAGAAGCAGTGGTCAGGTCCTCGATGGCGACGCGGGACTTCACGGCAGCCTGGTGCGGGTCGATGCGGCTGGAAAGGAAACACGCAAGGGGTCGAGGCGCTCGGCCTTGGTGGAGGTGGCTGAAGCCCTCGGGCGGCAGCTCCTGGCCGAGGAGGGGCGCGGAGAGCTGGGCTCACGGTGGCCGTTGCCGGTGCTGGGGTGGCCAGAGGAGGAGGTCGGGTGCAGGAGGCGCTGGTGGCCGGCGCAAGACGATGTCGAGAAGGGCCGGCGGCAGCTCGCTCCAGAGGTGGCGGCGATGGCGAGGAGGAGACCGGAGGGAGGCGCTCGGCGCTTGGCGCTGGAGGCGAGGCGGGCGACGCGGCCTGGCGAACGGGGCACGCCGGGGCTGCGGCAAGGCGACGGAGGGCGCGGCAGGGCTCGAGCCAGGCGAGGCGGGGTGAGAGCCGCGGTCGGGAGGAGGGAGGGAGATCGAGGGAGAGAGGCGCACGGGCGAGGGAGTTGGGGAGCGATGGAGAGAACGGGACGATGGGGTGCGGCGGCGCGAGGGAATAGCGAGGGGAGAGGACGACGCTGGAGGTCGGCCTAGGGTTAGGATGGCATGGGCCTGGAGATGGAAGTTGGGCCTGGCCAGATGGCTGGGGCCAGGGGCCTTAGGGAGGCCGGCTGGTGGGAAGGTTGGGCCGGCCTGGGAGCAGGCCAGCTGCGGCTGTCTTCTGCTGATTTTCTTCTGCCATCTCCAATTACAGAAAAAAAATAGCCAGGAAGGAAAAGAGAAGAAAGGAAGGGTTTGAAACAGAATTTGGACATGGGTTTAATTTTCCCGGACTCATAAAAATGAGCTTGATCCAAGAAAATAGGAATGGGCAAGATTGCAAGATTAAATTCAAATTCCTTGAATTTAACTCGAAAGGTTTGAACTAGGATATGATTTTTGAAGTGTCCAAAAATGTTCACATTTTTTGAGGAACCTCGAAAAAAGAGATATGAGTTGTTGCCAAAGGTTTTGAAGTCAAACTTGAGATGGAATAGGCATGGGAATATATGCAAGTGTGTTGGGTTAATTCCAAACAAATGGAATATTTATAATATAGCTCCCTAATAATATTGAGAGGCTTATATATGTTATAAAGAGAAGTCATCCTTCCCTCGATTTAAATGGATCGAAGATCCACACGATTTATTTAAGTTGAGATGCAAAGATTAATGACATGATGGCATGATGACATGATGCAAAGCAAAATAAATAACACAAGCACAAAAGAAACACACGGGAGAACCCGGAACATCTGGAATCTTCTGGGACGTCGGTCTTCGGGCGTCACAACTCTCCCACACTAACAGAGGGTCTCGACCCGAGATCCTAGAGATAGCACCGGGTAGAAACGAAAAAGAAGAGGTAAAACAAAGTTGCTTCTTTGACAAACAAGTGAAACCACGAACCTTGAGAGGTTGAATAATCTTGAAAGAAAGGAAGCAACGGAGATGAACGAAGTTAAGAGCACTCCGGTAAAAAGGAGGAACAAGGAACATAATGAGAACCTTGTAGGTTGGAAGACATGAAGCAAGAGTTTACGAACCAAAAGAATAAGAAACCACAATGGTATAGCCACTGAATAAGAATGACAGAATTTGGACAACACTCCGACTGAAAATGTAAAGAATTGAACATGAACTTGCCAAGTTGGGATGATACTTGATGAAATCAACAACACATTGCCTCCGAAACAATTAAAAGAATGGCACAAGGGGGTAAGAAAGATTTCAGATAGCACTTCGATTGAAAAGAGAGGCAAAACTTCATGAGATGAGAGAATTAGAATGGAGAATACAACACTCTGGTTAAATAGACAAGCAAGGGAGAATATGATCTTGATAAAAACGAGATGATTGTCAAAGAGAGCAATATCACAAAGCCTCCAGAACGAAAGAAAAGCATATAAATCAATGAAAGAAATGAATGGAGAAGAAAAGGACAACTTCTCCGACAAATGAATTTGAAAGAGAATCCTTACCAAGATGAATCGAATAGAGTTGTTGGGAATTCAACAACAAAAGAATAAGCTTGATGTGGGCTTATGGAAAACATCTCAAAATTATGAGGTGACAACCAGCCACTAACTTAAACAATTGATTTGATTGAGATCAACAAGGAGACGAAAGAGTTATTTCACGGAGAGGATAATGAAGAACTTGGGTCATTTATAAGCAACACAATAGCAACAATCCTTAGGGAAAGCTTTTATGTGAATTATAACCCAAGATAACTCCAACGAATAATTAAACGGTTGAAAGATCTCCTGAACAAGGAAAAAGATGGTTTTAAATATCTCATTCCTGACAACTTGTGAATCATGAAACATGAAGGGAAATTGTCAAAATGACATACCACCATCTCAAACAATAAAGGTAGAAAGAATTGCACTTGGAAGCATGAAGAAGAATGCTTGCGCTCCAACAAGAATCTTGATGAAGACTTCGAGGATGAATTAAATCATAATGAACCACCATGAAGAACTCCGGTAATGAAAGCATGAGAAGTGGAAGATGAAAAGAATAAGATTCAAGGCCTGCGATGAATTAGATGGAGCTTTGAAATGATATAATTGAAATAACTTGGAGCTCCGGAAAACAAGATGAACAACTTAGAACCGAGAATATGATATGATGAACAAGCTCCGGAAAAAGAGATTAAACACTTCGAGGAAATAAGAATAAGATTTACTGTGTGCTTATCCTTCATCAAATTAAATTGATGACAAGAAAACGGATTTGGCATACTACTTATTCTCGTTGGGAAGAATTAAAGATAGATCTAGTACAACCTTGGATAATTTTTCAACGAACCACCGGTAGGATTATGAAAAGAACAAATGAATTAAAACGATAACAACGGAAGGGTAATCTAGAAAGAACCACCGTAAAAATATGGAGACGAACGAAGAGACATCAATGAAGAATATTTGGAGGACGAAGTTGAAAACTACGAACGAAGAATCTTCTGAAATGATGGCCTTCGGAGGATCACAAAGAAAAGAATTCATGAAATGCTTCGGATGGGTATAAAATAATTCCTCACAATCGGAACAATAATGAGGATGGCATGAAGCTAGAACCACAACTCAACAACAGAACGGGTCAAGATTTAAGAGAAACTCTTCTTCGGGTCTTCAAAATCTGAGAAGACGATTAGATACACCACCATGAATTGTATAGGCACTCCGTAATGAAGAATTAAAAGGTTGAATCAATGATGAAAAATAATTTTAAAGCGGTCCTGGAGAAGGACTGCGACTGATGAGATTCATACTTACGTCACACTTTGAAAATAATTTTTAGAATAACTCTGGAAAAAATTAGAAGAGTCAGGTAAGATCCTGGAAAAAGACCTGTGGGTTAGGGCCCACTAAAGGAATCATCGTTGGAAAAGATTGCTTAAGAGATATTGCACCGGTTGAATTAAATTGCTTGAATGAGATAACAATCTCAAAATAATTTGAACGGATTAAGAATGGAATTATGAATCTTCAGCACTCCGGATATGAATAGCAAGAGGAGAATGATTAATTGGTGCACCGGAATAAAAAAGCATTGTGAAAGAGGAAAAAGGATAAGATCAACACCGAATTCTTGAATTACATCCACTGGCAGAATTTGAGAACAAAAGAATGATGAACTTGAAGCTCTTGAGCATCTTCGCGATAAATCACCGGATAAGAACATTGAAGGAAAAGAATGAAGAAACCTCATATGAATAAAATGGATATTTCATTTGAGAATTTCTGGCTCCATAAAGAAAAGGGTGGGAGGGTGGGGAAACAAGGACAACTTGGAATGAATGAAACAGACAAATCGTCAGATTTCTCATCGACGTCTGTATGGAATAACTTGAAGAGAAGGCACACCGGTTGAAAAGGATTAACATGAAGATCTCGATGGTCAAGAAGAATTAGCACTCCCATAGAAATATGAGAATACCGATTAGGAAGGTATGGAATCAACAATTGACATCGAAGCAACTCGAATACCAGAATCAAAACAAGAACAAAGGATAGAAATGTTGTAACATAATCTTCACAATATCATTCGAACAGAGGATTGAACGAATGAATTCCGTAGGTACATGAGCTTGTCGAGAAGCCACTTGGGAGCACAAAAGATAAATAAAAACAACAAGGAGCAGAAGAACAAATACACGATAGAAGCTTCGTTCGACATATTCGTGCTGAAAGCTCATGGAACGTGTTACAAAAGGGTTTTCCAATCTCCGGATCAGCATAGCCAAGGACCCTTTAAGATGCAACTCCCGATCGGAACAAGCCCGTAAAACCACTTCACTCAATGTAGAACCCCGAACTTCATATCGTGCATCCGTTGGAAGAATGCCTAGAACTACAAGATGAACCCACTTATTAATTTCCGAAAGTTTCCAGTTATGCAATCAGGTGTTGGGGATACAGGGGAAGCACCGCGCACTCAACTCTAATCCTACATCCAGCTGTATCCATCCTTCAGCACATAACCAGTTATCTCCGGAAACCGTTTACCTCGGACCTTCAAAACGCATCTACTATACAAGCTATGGCAATACTCCTGAACTACCTCCCCAGTAATGGGTGATGTCGGGGTTATCTTGCCACTAACTGCATAGGAGAGTTTTCGATGTCGGCCGTCTTAAGTATTCCAGAACCGCTGTGATATATTTGTGACGACAACACCTCGGAGCTCAACTCCCCGGGACACTACCACAACCCCTAATGTCAGGAGGCATCGAGAACAATGTTCTCGTCACAAAGACATCGGAACAATCCAAACAATACTCGCGAGATCCTAAAAAAATTTGGTGCAGTTTTGAGAGTAGAAGAGATAAGAGTAATCGTCAGGAATCCTCACCAGAGTGAAAAGGGATGAGGAGCAAAAGAAATCCTACTCTCCGATATATATATAGGACTCAAAACATTTTCAAGTGTGTGCCTAGACTCAACCGTCAACGATTCGATCAATCAGTGGGGGCTTCTAGGTCGGAGAAGGCTCTGATGCCAACTTGTAATGCCCAGGATGGGACTATACCTCCTACGTGTCGAGGCACGACTTAAAGGTATAAGACCATTCTGGAATGATCTCAAGTTTGGTATCTTTGCACGACTCATGTAAAAGAGGGATTAAATTGTAAAAGGAGATAGTTGGCTTACACTCGCCACTTCACACAATACATTACATAAGCAAGACATCATTCAAAACATCACAACCCGACTACGGGTGAAGATCCAAAAGAAGATACCAAAACAACATAAAGCCACGGGTCTGAATCGCCCCTAGTAGAAACCACTACTGATCGTCGAAAACGTCACAAGCATACGGCCACACTCTTCATCGAGCTCCCAGTGAAGTACTTGAACCAGCTCCTGCTTCATACTCGGCTGAACCTGCATCTGGTGTTGTAGTAACTGTGAGCCACGAGGACTCAGCAATCCCATAACCATGGGTATCAAGACTAGCAAAGCTTTATGGGTAGGAAGAGGTAAAGTGGTGAGGTTGCAACAGCGACTAAGCATAATATGGTGGCTAGCTTACGAGTACAAGAATAAGATGAGAATCTACGCAAACGGTCGCAGCTAGTAGTGATCGCTAAAGATCCTGAACTACATACGAGTCAAACATAACCCCACAGTGTTCTCTTCTCAAAGTGAAAAGAGACAGTCACGGTTACTCACACAGTTGTGTGTTTTACTTCGGATCCTCTGTCAAGTTTTCTACAACCGGACATTAACAAATTCCAATCTGCCACATAACCGCGGGCACGGCTTTCAAAAGATCATAACCCTGCAGGGGTGTCCCAACTTAGCCCATCACAAGCTCTCACGATTAGCTGAAGTGATAAATATAATATCATCACCCCTTATCTTAGGGAAATCCGATCAGGCTCGACTTCCCGGTGCACAAGACATTTCGACAATGGTAAAACAAGTCCAGCAAGACCTCCCGGCGTGCCGACACCCTGATAGTAGCCGCGCGTATCTCGTCTCAGGCCACGACCGGATGGGCGATCCTACAGGTAAAACCAATCCTCGAGTTTCCCCGTGGTGGCCCCGCATAACCCCCGTTTGGGACCAACACCATCAGCACTGGCCCCCCTGCTATATAGAATTAAGAACCCGGGGACGCGACCCCCTATGCAAATTTAATTAATTAATTAAGTTGTTGATATGAGGCAAATTAAAACCAATGTTGGGCCTTGCTGGAGGAGTTTTATTCAAAGTCGAACTGTCAAGGGGTCCCCATATACCCATCGTGTAAGGAACGCAAAATCAAGGAACATAATGCCGGTTTATCGGCGCCTAAGGTGGCATGAGTGGAACAAAACACCGAGCAAAAGGCCAAGCCTTCCACCCATGCCCAGTATATAGGTGTGTTAATAATAATTATAGATATTGTGATATACCAACAACAAGTTCCCCCCCGGAACGAACTTCATCTTCACCTGCAACTAACAAACCTATAAGAGGGGCTGACCAAGCGGGTAACATAGCCAAACAGTGGTTTTGCTAGGAAGGTTTCAAAGGTTAGAGGTTTCATGGCAACAAGCAGAGGCTGACATAAAAGATGGGTAGCGCGACATGTAACGATAGCATCGAGACAACTAAGCATGGCAATGGTAGTAAAGGTATCCAAGGGTATGATCATCTTGCCTGGGATTCCGCGAGGGAGAAGAACAAGTCCAGAAGTAGACGGAGCAACATAGTCGAGCGAATCCTCACAACTCCGGAACAAAACCGAAGCTAACAAGAGAAGCAACCGGAAAGAAGCAAACAACACGGTAAACACACAAGCATAAACATGGCATACGATACACATCCAAGTATGATGCATGTCCGGTTTAATTATGCATGGCATGTCAATGAGCACAAACAAAACTATAAGTTAAGTGAAGCTCAATATGCAACGAGTTGCATATTGACGAAACACCACATGTTATTTATTTAGTTGACTCTTGTTTATTTACAAGACAAGATTAAATGTTTGTTAACATGGCAAGAGGTGAAGCAAGAGCAAACTACCTATTTAGGCATTTTAAATGAGGCCGGAAAAACAACAATTCCAAAAAATCGCCATGAGCATGTTTAGCAATTTTTAAGCAAACAACAATTCACACATTTTAATGTTGTTAACATGATGCGGATGACATGATCAAGTTTTATGCAATTTTTATTTAAAGGTTGACATGAAGAGATATGAATTATTTGTCACCGTGGTGGAAGGAAAAAGGTGCCACGGCAACGATCCGAAAATGATGCAACGGCAACATCTCGGTTCCGGTAACTCGTCGAGAGACCGGTGCAAAAGAAAGGTGGCGTGAGCGAGTCAAACAAGATGAAAGGTAGGGCGATCCCGTCACCGGGTTCCCACGAGTCGGCGACGAGGCAACCGAAGAGCATGACAAAAGACGAAACGGGCACGATGCACACAAGGGAAACATTTCATACAACACATTAAGCATTCCACGGTTCATCGTCTCGGGGTTATACCTTCGCAGCGTTCGTTCTCGAAGCGGATCGAGTCGTTGAGGGACGTAGTGGAAGTAGTGGTACACGGGTCATAGAGGAAGTAGTTGTTCACGAGGTCGTCAATGAAGTAGTCGTTCACATTCCATTGCGGAGAGGTACTTGTCGCGGCATCGGACATCTTCGGGGCGACGGTAGTGGTACACGGTTCGTAGAGGTTCGGGGCCGTCGTGGTACTTGCCGGTCTCGGTATCGAGTCGTAGTTGAACTTGCGGGTCTTGGCGACGGTAGTGGTACACGACGACGGTAGTCGTTCACGAAGCTCGTTTTTCTGTAGATGTACACACTCGTAGAGGTTCGGGTCACGTGTAGAGGTACTTGGCGCATCGTCGTGGTACTTGGCGATTCCGGAAACACGGTAGATGAACTTGACGGTCCTCGTCGTCCTGGTGCTTGGCGTCAAAAGTGCTAGGCAGCAAAGTGCACGCACAACAGGGCACAACAGAGGTTGTGCATGGCAGCAACAGGTCATTCCAAAGGAGGCAGAGGCCATGGCGCCATGAAGCAGAGAAGCAGCGGTCAGGTCCTGGATGGCGACGCGGGACTTCACGGCAGCCTGGTGCGGGTCGATGCGGCTGGAGAGGCAACACGCAAGGGGTCGAGGCTCTTGGCCTTGGCAGAGGTGGCTGCATCCCTCGGGCGGCAGCTCCTGGCCGAAGAGGGGCACGGAGAGCTGGGCTCGCGGTGGTCGTTGCCGGTGCTGGGGCGGCCAAAGGAGGAGGTCGGGCGTAGGAGGCGCTGGTGGCCGACGCGAGACGATGTCGAGAAGGGCCGGCGGCAGCTCGCTCCAGAGGTGGCAGCGATGGCGAGGAGGAGACCGGAGGGAGGCGCTCGGCGCTTGGCGCGGGAGGCGAGGCGGGCGACGCAGCCTGGCGAATGGGGCGCGCCGGGGCTGCGGCAAGGCGACGGAGGGCACGGCAGGGCTCAAGCTAGGCGAGGCGGGGTGAGAGCCGCGGTCGGGAGGAGGGAGGGAGATCGAGGGAGAGAGGCGCACGGGCGAGGGAGTTGGGGAGCAATGGAGAGAACAGGACGATGGGGTGCGACGGCGCGAGGGAATAGCGAGGGGAGAGGACGGCGCTGGAGGTCGGCCTAGGGTTAGAATGGCATGGGCCTAGAGATGGTAGTTGGGCCTGGCCAGATGGATGGGGCCAGGGGCCTTAGGGAGGCCGGCTGGTGGGAAGGTTGGGCCGACCTCGGAGCAGGCCAGCTGCGGCTGTCTTCTGCTGATTTTCTTCTGCCATCTCCAATTACGGAAAAAAATAGCCAGGAAGGAAAAGAGAAGAAAGGATGGGTTTGAAACAGAATTTGGACATGGATTTAATTTTCTCGGACTCATAAAAATGAGCTTGATCCAAGAAAATAGGAATGGGCAAGATTGCAAGATTAAATTCAAATTCCTTGAATTTAACTCAAAAGGTTTGAACTAGGACATGATTTTTGAAGTGCCTCGAAAAAAGAGATATGAGTTGTTGGCAAAGGTTTTGAAGTCAAACTTGAGATGGAATAGGCATGGGAATATATGCAAGTGTGTTGGGTTAATTCCAAACAAATGGAATATTTATAATATAGCTCCCTAATAATATTGAGAAGCTTTTATATGTTATAAAGAGAAGTCATCCTTCCCTCGATTTAAATGGATCGAAGATCCACACGATATATTTAAGTTGAGATGAAAAGATTAATGACATGATGGCATGATGACATGATGCAAAGCAAAATAAATAACACAAGCACAAAAGAAACACACGGGAGAACCCGGAACATCTGGAATCTTCTGGGACGTCGGTCTTCGGGCGTCACACGCTGGCCCCCGGTGATGAAGCCCCAGACGGATGGGTGGTATACTTCGACGGCGCCTTCTCGCGCCTTGGCGCGGGGGCTGGCGCCATGTTAGTATCTCCCACTCAGGACAAGTTGTACTACGCTGTGCAGCTTTGCTTCTAGCAAGGCGAGAAGGTCTCCAACAACATCGCAGAGTATGAGGGCCTAATTGCTGGGCTCAAGGCCGCCGCTGCACTGGGGGTCAAGCGTCTCACCATCAGAGGTGATTCGCAACTCCTCGTCAACTTCTCCAACAAGAAATACAAGCCCAAGGATGAGCACATGGAGGCATATCTGGAGGAGGTGCACAAGATGGAGAAGCGATTCCAAGGACTGGAGGTGCAGCACGTACCGAGAGGCACCAACAAGGAAGCGGATGACATCGCCAAACGAGCCTCCAGGCCGGAGCCTCAAAGGCCGGGGGTCTTCGAGGAGCGGCTACTCAAACCGTCGGCAGCACAGCCCATTCGTGAGCCGGCGTCCCCTCAGCAGGGGCAACCTGCGGCGCCTGCGGACAGTGCCCCGCCCTGCGGACCGACCTCCGGAGCCCGCCTGCCACTCGCCGCGGAGCCCGAGGAGGGTTGCTGGACCCAAGAGCTCAAGATGTACCTACAACACGACACCCTGCCGGATAAGGAAGAAGACGCAGAGCGCGTGGTCCGATAGGCCTCGGCTTACTGCATCCAAGACGACGAACTCTACAGGAGGCGCCCCAACGACGTCTCACTAAAATGCATCTTGAAGAAACAAGGGCGCGAGCTATTGGCTGACATCCATGGTGGGGACTACGGTCATCACTCATCGTCCCGCACCCTGGTGGGCAAGGCCTTCTGCAGCGGCTTCTACTGGCCCACAGTGCTCAATGACGCCAGAGAGCTTGTGCGGGCTTGCGAGGCGTGCCAGTTTCACGCCAAGCAGATCCACCAGCCGGCGCAGGGCCTCAGGACGATCCCGCTCTCCTGGCCCTTCGCGGTCTGGGCATTGGACATCCTGGGTCCATTTCCCCGGGCAGCGGGGGGCTACCGCTTCTTGTACGTCGCCATCAACAAATTCACCAAGTGGGCAGAGGTGGAGCTCGTTCGCGCGATACCAGCCGGGTCGGCCATCAAGTTCATCCAGGGCCTCGTGAGGCGATTCGGGGTCCCCAGCCGCATCATCACGGATAACGGTTCACAGTTCACAAGCAACCTCTTTAGGTCATATTGTGCTAACCTTGAACACAGATCTGCCACGCCTCGGTGGCTCACCCCAGGAGCAACGGTCAGGCCGAACGCGCCAACGCGGAAGTCTTGTGTGGCCTCAAGACGTGCAACTTTAAGAAGAAGCTTGAGGCTTGCGGTAGGGGCTGGATCGACGAGGTCCAGTCCGCGTTGTGGTCAATCCAAACCGCTGCCACCAAACCCATGGGGGGAACTCCTTTCTTTCTCATCTACGGGGCGGAGGCAGTCCTCCCTCACGAGGTCAAGCATCACTCCCCACGGGTCTTGGCTTTCAATTAGGAATGCCAGGACGCCGGCTGGCGGATGGACCTTGTTCTCGACGAGGACGGCCGCCGTTGAGCTGCCCTCAGGGCAGCGCGATATCAGTAGGCGCTGCGGCGGTACCACTGTCGCGGCGTCCGCGCAAGAACACTTGAAGTTGGTGACTTGGTCCTGAGGCGGGTCCTGTCCAGGGAGGGGTTACACAAGCTCTCGCCCATGTGGGAGGGCCCGTTCAGAATCGCCCGTGTCTCTAGGCCAGGTGCTATGCGCCTGGAGATGCAGGATGGGATACCTATCCAGAATTCCTGGAACATTGAACACCTCAGGAGGTTCTATCTGTAATCAAGGCTCCGTGCCCGTGAAGGACTCTGCTCGTGACACTCTCACGTAATAATGAGTTGGGGTTGTACGCGCCTCGGAGTCTCCTGTGCGTTGCCTACGGGTTCTCAGACGGGGCTCCCACCCACGTCCCAGTGGCAGTCCTTAGCTCCGCGCTGGGAAGAAGACGTAGTGTAGGGGTCGGATGCGACCTTTTTCCTTTTTGGCTTGGTGTTTGGTTGTCAGCCTTTTCTACTTCCTTGGCTATCAGCCCTTCCTCTACCCCGTGCTATGAAGTTCTCGTGTTTCTCGCGTTTCTTGCATTTGGTTGGAAGTCTTGATTGGGATCTTTCTCGCCGGTTTTAAGTTCAGTTTGTTAAGTAGGGGTTGCGCCACTCGCTCTTCTTCGCACGGCTCGCGCGTGGGGGCTGGGGCACGGTCGGTCACCGGCCTTCGTCTGCCACGGCCTCGTAACCTCGCCTGGCCAAGCCTGCTCAGGCTCTGGCACCGGGCTTCTCAGTCTGCGCAATCTATCATACCGAGCCAGCACCGGATTTGGTGCTTTGACCCATGCTCGGCGCTCACAGCAGCTCTCAGCAGCTCACCCATGCTCCGGGGCTACGCGAGCTCTCTGGATTCGGCCGTCCTCACGACCCGATGGGGGCTCATGACGCCAAAGAGTCAGGAGCACTCTGCCTCAAGACGTTGCGACGCATAAGCTAAGTAATCTCACCACAAGACCAAAAACATGACAGCAAGTTCTCGCTTCGTACATATATCACAGTCCATTACACGCCTTCTCGAGGCAACTTAAAGTTTTGACACAGGAAGGACATGAAGAAAAAAAAGAAGGAGAAGAAGCAGAGGCCGCTCCCACTCAGTCGGAGTCTCCCAGTTCCTCCGGCTTCACCGAGCCATAGCGGCGTAGCAACACCCTCCCCTCACCGAGCCGAGCTCGGGGGCGTGGTGGCTCGTTGTAGCCGCCGCTGCTGGAGGAGCTCCTGCTGCCATAGAGGGGGAACCCGCGGCGCCCCCTAGGACTAAGATCGTCTCCGGAGGAGGAGCTGCTCCTCCGGACACCGTCCCTGCCGTCCTCTTCGTCATCAGCCTCGGGACAGCACCCAAGGCGCCTCCCTTCCTTCGAGAAGACCCTGACGAACAGCGTGGAGGCGCCTCGTACCTAAAGTGGAGCGTACACCTCCCCTGCAGCCGACGTGCGCGTGCAAACGATTGCCAGCCGTGCTCCAGGAACACGTCGCCCGAGGGAGCCACATCAACCTCCACCCAAGACACACCACTGCAGCAACCGTCGGTCTGCAGCCAGACATTGTCGGGGCCTCTAGCTGGTAGCACGTTGCTGAACGAGCGAGGAAGCCGGAGCCACGAGCCACCAGGCTTCTCCGCCTACACCACGAACTCCGACGACACGTCGAAGGAGCGGAGCTGCGGGCATGGAGAACGCGCAACAGCCATGCGTCGCCTCGCGCCTCCTCTCCCACCGCGGCCACGACCACCTTCACCACGGGAAGATGCACCGCGCCTCTCACTAGCGGCCGCGATGGGACCCGGAAGGCCGCGCCTGCTCCCCCGAGGAGTCGATGTGGGCGCAGGGGCATGCTTGTGGGGACGCCCGCGGCCCCTCTTCGATGGCAGCGAGGCCAGATCCTTCGGGGCATTCCCTTTCTCCGCGGCGGACGGCTTCCTCAGCGGCGCCATGGAGATCTCGCAGCAAGAGGGAGAGCGGGGAATAAGCAAGGAGGTAGAAGATTCTGGCTTGAAGATGGCTTGGGGGCTCCCCCTAGTCCCATTTATAGGGCGGAGAAGCCCAGCCGCCAGTCACTGGCATCGCAGCAATAACAGCCCCGTCGTCTGTGCCGGGGAGTTGTCAAGTCACACGATTACCAAGACTACGTGGGGAGCGGAGTCGCCACGTCCCATCCAACCGTCACGCGCCAGCCTGGCCCGCAGCCTTTTGGGGCCCGCGGCGCTTCGCCCTCGACTAAGGCTTCGCCTCGAAGCCAACTCCGCGCGCGCCTTGGGCCCGAGGGCTACTGTCTGCGTCCTGGGAACCAGGGTACCCAGACTTGCCTGTCTGTGGGCTGCAGCACGCTCCCGCCACGACCTGGTACGGCCCAGCTGATGGACCAGCTTCTCAAGACCCTAGCGAGGGGGCTAGACCTCGACAGGAGAACGACGTCAAGACCTCCTCAGGAGCGGCCTCGGCTAGGTCGCTCCGAAGGGGTGGAGAATCCAAGGCCAAGCCTGCCTCAGGAGGAGGCAGTGACGCAAGCAATGACACACTACGCCAGCGGGTGCCAGCGGCGCAGTTGTCGTTTTGGTGCAAGGAGGACAACGCAGGCGCAGGTTCCCGAGGAGCAGGACAAAGGTTTCTCCATTGGTGCAACAAGACCAAAGACCACAAGGATGACAGGGAGGATGTCACCACCGAGCCCACCACCGCGTCACCGCCTGATCCTTTTGCAGGCGAAGACTACTTTTGTCAGGGTAGGAATGTCCTTATGTTCCCACTCGAAATGGCCGTTGTGGGATCCCTTCCCACCTAAACATTTCGGGGGAAGAAGACCCTGGCCGCCTATATAAGTAGCTAGGATCCCCACTATGGAGGAGGGGGAAGCAGATCCATAAACTCTGCCTCCACGCAACGGAGCAAGAACTCCTGCATCCCGACCCACCTGAGCTCTCCTCCTGAGCTCAGGAACCATTGTACTAGTTCATATTCTAGCCCTCCTGAGGCCAATCCACCAAAGCAGGAAGTAGGGTTTTACACCACAAGGTGGCCTGAACCTGGGTAAACTCTTGCGTGCTTCACTTGTGGTTTGCTTGAATCTCTTCACTAGATGAGGGTGAGACGCTAGGTAGACGTGAGTGGGAGAGATCTTCGTTCACGCCCCTGTGTTCTAACTTCTTGGGTTTGCGGAGCCCGTAATCCGACAGATGGGTTGCTAGAGTGACAGAAGCTTAAACCCTAGTTTATGTGTTGCTTCGTAAGGGGCTGATTTGGATCCACTTGTTTCATGCTATGGTTAGGTTTACCTTAATACTTCTTTTGTAGTTGCGGATGCTTGCATTAGAGGTTAATCATAAGTGGGAGGCTTGTCCATGTAAGGACAGCACCCAAGAACCGGTCCACCCACATACCAAATTATCAAAGTACCGAACGCAGATGAGATGATCGTGATGAAAACTAGCTTGACGATAATTCCCATGTGTCCTCGGGAGCGCTTTCCTTCATATAAGAGTTTGTCTAGGCTTGTCCTTTGTTACTAAAAGGATTGGGCCATCTTGTTGCACCTAATTAATTCTACCTTTTGTTACTTGGTACCAATTACCTTATCATAAAACTATCTGTTACCTATAATTTCGGTGCTTGCAGAAAATACCTTACTGAAAACTGCCTATCATTTCCTTCTGCTCCTCGTTGGGTTTGACACTCTTACTTATCGAAAGGACTACGATAGATCCCCTACACTTGTGGGTCATCACTCGATCGGGTTCAGTTAGAGCCCAACGCCTCGCACCCACGCGCGTGCGTGTACGAGAGAAACGCGCATCGCTCGGCCCCGACCACCCACCGTAACCGGGAACACCCCGATATTTTCCTTGCCTCGCTTCTACCACGGTTTTTTCCATCATGGACGGCCCAAAGAATGTCATGCAGGTGTGTCTCCGGCCCGCCTAGGACGAAAAGCCCATTTTCTTTCATGATTTTTTGTCATAGAAGTAGGACCCCACCACATCTACGATGATACCACATTTTGTCACAATTATTGTCATAGAAGTGTCATAAGTATGATAGAAAAGAGTTTGGTTTGGCCCAAAATGTCACGGATGTGTCTTTTTTTTGTAGTGATGGGCCCTTTTGGTGCAGTTCACCTAAAATGAAGCAATGTCCCATGAGCTAGCAGCTTCTTCTTCTTTTTTTTTAAGAAAAGGGCTCCAGCCCTGGTTCCATTTCCATCAGAAAACGAAAAGAAGCAACTTATCTTAATGGGAAATTTAGCAGGACATGAAAAAAGTGCCATTGATTCATATTACTGGAGGCATTACATTGAAAACAACATTGGTTTAACGTGTCCTTACTTTTAACAGTGTGACTGCTACATTTTACCAGTGACATTACATAAGAGCGGCTCGGGGCAACAAACATCAGAAGAGGATATCTAGGTTGGTCCCATTTTTACTCGGTATGTAGCCACCTTAAACTGTGTGAGGCTAGCAAATCTTGTATTGGACTTACTCTGTTGACTTGTCCCCCAGTCCCCACTGTCTTTCCTTTTTCAGCCAATAGCTCGGGTTTATATTGAGTTTGTACTACGTTCCCTTTATTTCCCTATTAGACCTAGAGACCAGTTGGATAGCCAGTCTCTGCTACTTTTCACCCCAATTATTTCCACTTTCGACCAAGTCCTAGATTCAGGTAACAAATCATCCCCCACCCCCCACCCCCTTTCTTCCTTGTTTGAACCAAGTACTACTAGATTCGAGTGCATGAACTAGTTTTACCTCTTAACAATAAAAAATTAGGTGGTTTTCGAATAGCCAATCGATCCTATCTACATGAGGGGGCCTGACAAATAGTAAAAGATACAAATGCAGTGACGTAAGGAGCTCGGGAAGTAGAGCAAGGCCGGTTTCGAAGGAAGTTATACCTGAGGGTCGCCGAGATGTCGCTAGGTAAGCGGCAGGAGGCCAGATCTGCCCACACTACGGCAGCGAGGAAGAAGGGGTGGGAGGCCCCCCCTCGCCAGCGATTCTTGGGAGAGAACGGCAAGGAACGCTGATAGGGACGCGCCGACAGTGGGTAAGAGCCGTCGCCGAGGACGACCGCGTGAACGTTGCACCTTCTCACCTTCCCCGGTGGAGAGGATCTGGTTGGATCTGTGACCAGCGGTGAGTAGAGAGTTAGAGATTGTGTGTGGCCACCGCTATCGTGTTTAGATCTGGAGAGGATGAGACAATGTGAAGAGAGCAACACTAGCTAGCAAGCGTGGAGGCTCCTGCCTATATAGTGGAGTACTAGTTTTCTTTTGTCTACCGGCCGGAGGCGGCTTGACCTCGGCAATTACTGTCGAGAAGTCTTCATGCACGTGCCCCGGGGGCGCAGTAGTCATCATTTTGATCTGAAGCACTGGATTATAACATATAACATGAAAAAATGCCACATGACAAGAAATCATAACCTCACTGCCCAAAGGAGACGAGATGAATCCCGACGGACAAACTAGACGAGGATCAAAGCTCAAATTAAAGATAAACTCGTAGAAAAGGGGTCCGTCGATAGATGTCATAATTAACATAACCGGCTTGACCTAGATGGCAGCCGAGTAGTCTTCATGCATGTGCCCCCAATGACTAGCCCAACTCAGATGTCGCTGTTTAACCATCGTTGTGATCCGAAGCACATGACACCTAATTTTGCGAGATGACAAGAAACCTTTTTTAGATTTCTCACCAGAACTACAGCCCTGTACAACACAGCCTGCACGATATGTAGACGATAGCCAATCCAGGCGTGTCTGCTGGAGTCTGGTCACATGCATGGACGAACTGATCTTCCGTGTCTTGCAGGGATCGTCCAGGTAACAACCTATGTACTTCTTTTAACTCACCCGACTTGTGGGGCCGGGGAGTGTGCCTATGGTCGGTTCTCAATTGCGGTCCCACATGTGTGTGCAAACGTAATATGATGCGTGTTCCATTCGGAGAGCAGCGTGCCAGACCGACCGACCGTCTGGGCTGCGACACGAACGCGACGGGCGTGTTGTATACTCCGTACATGTGTACCACCGTTTTCTTGAGGCTTTGCTCCCTGGCGCAATCCATGGATACAAAATTAGTATACTGTACTATTTAAAAGTCGAGGGCGGGGCTTTTCCCGTGTGGTAGGCGGGGCAGTTCTGCCTAGTCGGTTCGACAGAGACGCGAGAAGATGAGGGAGTACGCTGCTGCAAACGTAGGGCTGTGTGATTTGAAAGTGAGTTACTGCTGGACAGGTGGGGCCCGGTGATTTGACTTGCCATGGTCATTTTAACTGCCAAGCTGGGTTCCTGACCACCTCCATACAGGTGCTTCTCCCGATGCTCCACCATGTAGAAGCTGGCTCTTAATTGAGAGCCCACTCCTCCAGTTTTTCCTTGCCTCTTTCGCCCACATATGCAAAAATGCCATGTAAAGCGGGCTTATAGCCCACTATTGGGCATAAAGTCTAATGTGCCAAGTTAACTAAGAAGAGAGAGACTAGTTTGGTGACCCCAGGAAGAAACGGTGATAAGCGTGTGTACCTAGATAAAGCAAACTTAGAAACAAAAAACTAAGCACCTATGCATTGGGGACTTGAGTTGCTAAGCCATTTAATGCCCATAACACCTCATCTAAGTACCATTTCACTGGAAGAGGTCACTCCTTGGCAGATGCAATAAATACTACGAAGAAAGAGATAGAGAGAAGTAAACAAAAAATACTCTTATACCCAACCTTATAGCTGACCTTGTTGTATGAGTGACTAAGGCTACCCGTAATGGTAGTATCATACGTAGTATCATGCATGCCAACTAGGCAGTTTTGATGAGGTGGCATAGTATTTAATGAAGTAAGAGAGGGTTGAGTATCATATCATGATATCATATCATGTTAAATGATGTGCTACTATGTGTCATGCATGGCAATAAATGAACCATCTATGATACCAAATATGATACTATGCACTACGGATGTAGTATCAAACACTAGTATCATATGCATGATACTAGTATATGATACTCCCCACTACGACCAGCCTAAGTGATGACTATGTATGACATGCCAACATCAGATAGCCTAACGCACAATGTTAAATCTCCAAGGGCGCGACCGCGCGAGCGAGGCGACGGTCGTGGTAGGCGCGACCATGATACGGGCTGCTGGCAGCCCTTGGATCTGAGATCGAACGGTCACATGCTAAGTTGCTGAAAATTTGCAGAATAACCCTACAGGATAGGATATTGACCCATAGGTCTTGAATCACGCCATGCAACCATTCGATCTCAGATCCAAGGGCTCTCGGAAGCCCGTATCATGGGAGAATGGAAAGCTTCGTATCACCTGTAATTTTACTGACGCTTGACATGCAATCGAAAGCCATTTAATTGGGCGTCGAGTAGACATGACATCTAATTGGGCCCCCATAGTACTGAGTATGAATCCATTTATCCACCAGGCAAGCCACTACCCTGCCATTCGCACGCCCCCTCCCCCCCCAACTCGACATTTTTACAATCGATAAACCGCTCCTAGTCGTCCCGTCCTTTCACATTATGGCAGTTCCACTAATCCTAACCCTCCTCCCATATCCATGGCGTCCCAAATCTCCATGATCCGTGATGAGTACAAGGTTAGAACCATCACTGGCGATGAGTTCGACGTCATCTACACTCGTTCTTCCGCAACGGTGAAAGAATGCCTTGCTCGCTTCAAACGCATGTTCGAAAACTCAAATGATGAGTGGGTCGCTGGGCTAGATGTTGAGTACACCACAGTCCTGGGAAGCGAGAAGAAACTAAAGGAGGCAGAGAAGAAGAAGCCCGCTGTGATCCAGGTTTGCGTGCATGACTTATGCTTGGTCTACCACATATGCCATGCCGACGTTGAGTGCGAGGAATTTAAGAACTTCCTCAAGGGCGGCCAAGTCAAATTCGTTACTATAGACTTTAGGAACGAGAAGGAAATCCTAGATCGGATAGGCCTCGTTGTAGGCGACCCCTTCGACCTCCAGAAGGAAGGGTTGGTGCCCTCCCCTGATCAGCCTTCAATGCTGACCCTGGCAGGAGCCATGGTTCATCCTATGTACGGTGAACTAAAGAAACCTGCGCACATGTTTTGTCGTGCATGGCAGTGGACTATACTAGATATAGACCACATCCACTACGCTGCAATGGATGGCTACCTTTGTTTCAATATCTACAAGGGTTGGATGAAGAGCAAGAGCCAAGTGTGCAGTTCAAGCAAAGAAGTATCGCCCAAGAGGAAGAGGGACAAGGATGAAGTCGAGGACGTGGACGAGGACTCCGAGTAAGGTGGCAGTGTCGTTGCTCATGGTAGTTCTAATGCAGTGTCTACCGGATTAGTTGCTTAGTTTAATTTCTGGTGTGCTTAGTTTTATTTGAGGGGTGTGTTGTGTTGAGCCCTCAACAGAACTATGTTATGTTTCTTCTTGTTATATTTCATACATTTCATCTTTTAGTTGGTATAGTACTACCACTCGTTTCTTGACATTATATACGTACAATATATATATGGCCAACATCATCGCCAGCAGTTTAGTTGTCAAAGAATTTCAGGGTGCTTAGTTTTGTCAAAGAATTCTAGGGTGCTTAGTTTTATTTGAGGGGTGTGTTGTGCTGGACACCATTAACTTATCATTGTGAGAATCGGCTTATTTTTTTCATGTAACATGGTCAACGAGTTTGACGTGAAAATAACAATGTCTAATGGCATTTCTAAGAAAAGATCTAACTTAACGATGGCATTTTTTAGATATCTAATTGCATTTTTGAGCAGGCATCTCACAGATCGTTGGCATTTTTTGAGTAGTTGTAACTTCTAATGGCGAAACTGAGTAGTGATACACAACTAGTGGCATAAATAATAAGAACCCAAGAATTAAGTAGGGCTAATTTCTTTCTTTATTTATTTATTTATACCTTTGTGTGCAAAACAATATATGCTACCTCCCGTCAGATTTTCTTTACAGAGGCAACATAGAACCATATGAGTGACCTGTTAAATTTTGGAATTATTCCGGGTTCATTTGGGCTTTTTTATACATTAATTGAGTTTCTGGTCATTTAATGTGCATAATTCAAATTTGAACTACAAGCACATGCTCCCGTGCACCAAAGTTGACTGAAAAATCACATGTGTGTCCTCGGGTGAATTTCTAGGTCCCATGCAAGAAATGGGAATGCAATTCAAACATCTAGGCATCGTGGTTCGGCCGAGAACATTGAGAAGCTTGGTTTTAAAATTCTTGTAAATCCAAAACACGCCTGAAAATCGTGAAACTTGGCATGGTGTCATGTCATGGTACTACCATGCTGTGGTAAAAAATTGTAGAATAGGAACAAGTTTTGGTATAAGTTTCTTATAAACCGAAGCTTCTCTCAAGAAGGCTCGTGGTTCTAAGAGGGAACGTGTCACCTTTGTGTGCATAATTCAAATTTTAAATACAAGCACATGCTCCAGTGCACCAAAGCTGGTTGAAAAATCACACGTGTGTCCTCGGGGAAATTTCTAGGTCCCATGCCAGAAATGGGAATGAAATTCAAACATCTGGGCGTCGTGGCTCGGTTGGAAACATTGAGAAACTTGGTTTTTAAATTCCTGTAAATCCGAAACACACGTGGAAATCATGAAACTTGGCTTGGTGCCATGACATGTCACCAACATGTTGTGGTAATTTTGTTGTTCGATTTGCGAAGGCGCGCACATTAACAATCAACAAAGTCATTTTGGAACAAGTGTTGTCATGTTACAATCGAAAACACAAGTATTATTGAAACCGTGGGTGTTTTATTTACCATTTACGTGTCGCCACACGTCCCCTTTTTTTATTAGCTAGGAGGCGCTGTGCAGGGTAGCTATTTGAGTACGGGAGGCGTGTGATCAGACCCCTGCGCACGCTTATCGAGAGGAGAGCCCTTTGACCTCCATCAGCCGTCCACCTCTCTCCCAAGGTCTCCATTAATCGTGCCCGAGCCTCCGTTAATGACGTGGCAATGTCTCACTCGACTGAGATTTAAGAGAGAAAAAAGAAAATCTTAAAAGAAAAGTTTGCACGGATCTTGATGTAAGATCCGACGGACCTATATAGCATCTACTGCGACTTATAGCAAGACTGATGAATATATATAAGGACGACGAGAGTGGATAATAATTGTCTTACATAATTAGGAAGATAATTAGAGAAGCCACATGCGGCTACGCTCGAAATACACAAGGGCAAAAGAAGAAGGAAGACGCATACAACGATCTGGCTCGCTGATCTCTACTTTCTTTATGCGCTGCAGGTCACAGAGAATAGTTCTCGCGGTGGGCGATGATCTCTTTCATCAGTTTCATGTCCTTAATACGCTGCTTGGCAGCATCCATGGATTCCTCCACCAGCCTATTGCGCTCGATGGGGAGCATGGCATTTTCGTCTGTAAGTTTCTTGACGATGACGCATGTCTTCTGCAACACGACAGCGGTCTCCTCCTCCTGCTTCGCCCTTCCGGCGATCTTAGCCCTTAGCAGGTTGCGCTTGCCCCGGAGCTTCGCATTGCCCTCCCCTAGTTGTCGGATGACGCCGGTAGCCTCGTTTTGCATTCTTGCCCAGCCGGAGATCTGATCCATCTGGCTATGGACTATCGCATGCATGCACATGTAAGAGTCCTCGCCTGCCCGTGAGAAATTTCCCAGGCCGCCACGACGCGGCGGGACGTCCGTGCTGCTTTGGTGGCGCGGCGGGACATCTCTGCTGCTTCTGCGGCATGGCCGGACCAGTCTGGTACATCGACGGCGCGGCGGGACCTCTATGCTGCTTCGGCGGCGCGGAGGGACCTCTGTGTTGCTACTGCTGCGCGGCTGGACATGTCAGCTGCTTTCTCGACGAGGCGGGACATCTCTCGTGCTTCCTCTTCCATGCTCACCTCTCCCTGGTGGAAATCTCTCGACCCAGAACTCACACTTGCTATGGCTTGATTGACTTGATTGTTTTTGTGGATGAGGAGTTGAGGAGGAATGTGCAGTCATCTTATAACCGAGTACTACTAATACGCTCCTAAGTGGGAAACCGTTTAGGTTGTGATCAGTGTGAACAGGTTTGCAATTAAATATAGCGTGGTAGTAGTAGTAATTTGGAATGTGACGAGACGCGCTCACACTTTATTGACGGTTCTAGTTTCGAAGTGTGGCACTATTCCCCGATGGGGTAACGTCGGCACGTTTTCTCGGCCGTGGTGTAGCATATGCCATGATACTAGTTCTTTTTCTACTGTTGTGTACATGCAAAAACTGGCACCGTCGGATACATATCTTACGCTTGGTGTTCGACAGGAATAGCCTTGTGGCGAGCTATAGACTAGTCTATTTTTCATATGCATTACACCTATCTCTCGGGATTTCACGCACGCACCATCACTGCTCCCTAGGTCGATGTCACCCACATACAATTGTACTCTAAGAAGAGGTGCACACACGCACTCGTCCTCTCTCACACATGCATCTGTACCTACGAGTTGTAGTGTTCTCAACCATTCCATTGGCTCTATCATAGGTTTCACGTTGCTCCTTGGCCTTGAGATTGAGATGTTTTAAATGTGGAGGCTAAATGGAGGCGCGCGGTTTTAGTTAATGTGCGGGCCGCACACGGCACCAACACGACACGAGCTTCGTCTGCCTGGTGCGCATGCAGTCGGGTGAGTTGTCCAAGTATAGACACAACCAGGCCCTCGTTGGAATCCGTGCCTTGACGTTGGCTGGTCATAGTGGAGAGTAACATAGACCAGTTACTAGTCTATGTTACTAGTACCTTCATAGTGGGTAGTGTCATATAGTATATGCATAATTTGGTGACGAGCGCTCTCTATATGTACCACCTTTTTCCTTTAATTACATCTTATTAGTTTTGCTCCATGGCGCAATCCATCGATACTACTACTGTACAAATGTATACATTTTTTAAAAGGCTAGAGGGCGGGGCAGTCTAGCTTGGTCCTTTTCACGAGAGGCGAGGGCCTTTGTGATTTGACGGCTCATTACTGCTGGAAGGCAGGGCCTTGTGATTTGACTGCTCGTATAAATGTGCCAACGACCTGAGGAGGAGCAAAGAACCGTGTGGTATACTCAAGTTTTCCACTGTAGTACGATGGAGGAGCATGAAACACGGCAGCCTAGTGCCATATCCTCTACTCTCTACTCTTATTATATATTACTAGCAAGAGGCATTGTTCTATTGGCGATAAAGAATGATCTAATTTGCTAGTCATCTCATTTTTAGCATTGTTCTATTCATGCCTCGCAGAGAAGGTGACACGTGCGGCGAAACACTCGAAGCAAAATAAGAAACACAGGAGCAAAAGAAGAAGGAGGATTATCACCCCAAAAAAAGAAGGAAGACGCACACACAAGTCTGGGTGCTGCTCTCACTACATGAAGGGTTGCTGGCCACGGAGTCGTAACTGCTTCTTCATCGCCTCCACGACCTCCATCTCCTTGCGCGTCTCATCCGCCATCTTCATCATTGTGTCCATGATGCGGGATTTCTCGACGTGAGCCTTCATCATCTGTTCCACAACCGCATTACGTACCCTGACAGCAGCCGGGTGCTCGATGCGGAGCTTCGCCAACTGCTCCTTCTGTTCCATGATGAGGGCCTACAACATCTTCATCGAGGAACTACTATTCTCATGCAGCTTCTTCCAGCCGGCGTTCTCCTCCTTCAACAGGTCGAGCTCATGGCAGAGCTTCGCCTTGTCCTCCTGAAGTTGCAGGATTTCGCCGATCGCCTTCTTTTCTGAGGCAATGCTCTTCTTCAGCAGCATCACCAAGCCGGCGGTCAACTCCCCCTGCTCATTGAGCTCAGCGGGCATGTTGTCGAGGCTCTCCTTCAGTAGCTCCACCAAGCCGTGGATGAACTCCTTCTGCTTATTGAGGTGCTTATTGAGCTGATCGGGCATGTTGTCGAGGGATAACGACTCCAGCGCCGCCAGCTCAGCACATTCGCCTCCGCATCTAGGGCGCTCCTGGGAGCCATCGCCTGCCCGTGAGAGATCTTTCGAGGTCTCTGCGTGGCGTCGAGCCCTCTCTTTTTTTCCGCAGCCATGGTTGCCGCTCCCTTGTTACGAGTAGTTCTCGACCTAGAGCTCTGCACACCGGCCATGGCAAGGACGGACGAAGAAGGAGACTTATGAGGAGGAAGGTAGAGTAATTTTTGGTTAGGTAGTTCTTCTTTTTACAACCTAAGTACTAGCACTAGTACTAAAACCTGCATGGAACACGTTCAGATTTGGTACGCATTGGTATGTGTGAGCAGGCTTGCACTTAATTGTAGCACTAGTACTTTCGAATGTGATGGGAACAAGGTAAAGATTAATTGATGGTTTTTGGTTTCGAGGCCCGAAACGGCTCCCGATGAGTTTAGTGGAACATAAATTTCAAGTAGACTACACTGCTCAGATGCGTAAATATTATGTTACTGTCAAAAATTGGCAGAAAATACGAAGGAGACCAATGGAAGTACTACTAGCAACCCATGATTTAACTACTCGCATGCGCGCAGTGGAGTAGTAATGTCTTTCTTCCACCCTCATGTCCACTCAATTTGCATGCGCTGTATTAATTGACCATCAAAAGTGAAGGACTTTACATGCGTCAAATTATCACATGGGGTGGATCTTGGTACAAAATTGCGTCCGGCCGTGTACCCGCGTGTGTGCGAGGAAATGAGTGCGTGCGTGGCGTGCGTGCACATCTTCGCTTCCTGCATGTACCGCCCGTGCGGCTCGGGGAGGACGAGTACATTCTTCTGGAACCAGCAGTACGTCACAGTGATCAATCCACACAAGGATGTCATGATAACGCCTCCACATGTGCCACATGGCTTCATGAACTGTAAGAGAGACACTGTGTAGCGTGCCATTGTGTTTTGCACATACTCGAAGTACTAGTAAGGTACACGTGCATTGCACATGTCAGATTTTCCAACCAAATTACGAAAAAATATCACACTGTAGCATGTAAGCTCTGAGTCATATATGCCTTATGTAGACCTTCATTTAATTCTTATAGTTCATATCATTCAAAATCAATTAGTTTTTATAAAAAACCTAGGGCCTCTTTAATTCGTAGGATTTCCAAAACGCGGGAATAGGAAGAACATGGGATTAGAGTGGAATGTCGTCTTGAATCCTACGGGATGGTACGAGTGTTTTATTGTGCATAGAAAAAACGCAGAATTTTTTCAAAGAGGTTTGAGTGGATGGGATGTTTCCTATGAAATCTAGTGCAAATGAATCATATGGAAACATTCCTATGGTTTACAATCCTACCATTCAAACAACCAAGATAGGAAAAATTCCTAAGGATTAGAATCCTCCAAAATTCCTTTGAGAATCCTTTTAATCAAAGAAGCTCTTAATCTATTTTATGATTCATGGAATTGTGCATTGTAAAGCATAAAGTAAAAACAAATAATGGCAGTTCAACTAGAAAAAAAGTTTGGGCAGTTATGATACGGAAGATTCTAGAACAAAGGAGAACCACTGTTGTTTTGAGATTTGTGCATTATGCTTAAGTTCAACCATGGAGTCTACTAGATTGTACATGTGACAAAATCCGGTGGGGGCTAGAAGATGGTGCGAGGGGCCGAGTGGAGGGAGACTATGAAGGAGTGCACAACTGCAAGATCGATATTTAGAGAGAGGGGGCAAGAACGTCCACTGTTGCGTGCAGTAGCGGAGCCATGAAAAATGTCCCATGAGCTAGGTGGCCAAGCATTGCTAATCCTTTACGAGGAAGGCCAATTCATCAACTTAAACCATTTTTACCAGCAATTGTCTAATGATCACATTCATATTAGCCTCGATATATAGTGATGTTAGGGGGGCAGGGCCCTTGCTGCCCCCTGTCTTCGCCATTGTGCGCGCGTCTAAGAGATGAAGCGGAAGGCATAGATGATGATAGGGGGGTGTTGGATATATAATTATTGTGGGTGTATTAGCTATATATGTAATCCTATATAGAGAGGTATAGATTGATCGATGTGGACATGGGAAAGAGTGTGAGACCGCACTAGATATATAGATTGGTCGGTTTATGTGGAAAACTATGAAAGACCTAGCTATACACACACACATAGAGGAACATTGATCGTTGCGCATGCACGTGAGAGATAAAGAATGCATGATATGATGGAGAGGGTGATGTGTATGTGTGTGTGTGTGTGTGTGTGTGTGTGTGTGTGTGTGTGTGTGTGCCTTCATGGGAGACCGACCTGAAGAAAAAGATTGCATGTGTGCGATGGATAATGCCGACTGGTAGTGTGTGTGCATGCATGCACGAGAGAAAGTTAGTGGTACAATTATAAAGAGAAGACCAATGTGTGGGTGTAAAATACTAGGTGAGGTCATAATCAATGTAAAGTTGAATTCAAATTTGAATAAGAGATCATGACGTTTGAAACCCATCCATGCATGAATATAATGGAGATCTGCGTGGTGTGGTTTGGAAACGAGCATGTTGCAATGTATACACATTGAACAAGGTCAGATTGGTTTGAATTTGAGATACCGATGGCAGACATCGTTTGGCCACATTGCATCCGTGCATGGACACACTATTCTAATTGGAGATGCTGGGTGGCTTTCGCATCACATATCTATATCTATACCCATATATATTTTAAATTTTAAATTTTTTATATAGTGTGCGGATAACTTTAACTTTGAAAGATGGTCGTTGGATGAGGCCAATCCGATGGTGCAGAGCTAGCAAATTTGAGCACTACTGGCCGTTGGATATCATCTAGATTCCACCATATTTTGCCACATGTACAATCTAGAAGACTCTATGGTTGAACTTAAGCATAATGCACAAACCCCAAAACACAAGAACTTCTTCTTTGTTCTAGAATCTTCCATATCAGAATTGCCCAAATGTTTTTCTACATGATTTGTTTTTACTGTATGCCTTACAATGCACAATTCCATGAATCTTAAAATAGATTAGATTTCTTATAAAAACTAGATGATTTTGAATGAAATGAACTATAAGAATTAAACAAACATCTACATCATGCATACATGACTCAAAGCTTACATGCTATAATGTGGTATTTATTCATAATTTCATTGCCAAATCTCATGCGTGCAATGCACGTGTACCTTACTAGTCTAAATGGTGTGTGTGTGTTGTGCGTGTTAAACACATTGTACGTAGTATATCATACTAGTCTAAATTATCTTTTTTTGGTACACGTTAAGCTTGTTCTCCCGAAATTTCAAGCCGTGCCTTGTTATGCCGAAATTTCAGGCTAGCGTCTCTGTCTATCATGCTACGAAACTCCCGCCTCTTCAACCCGCGCCTTGTTAGCCCGAAATATTTAAGATATATCTTTGTCTCGTTGTGCTCCGACAACTCCCTCCATCTCAACCCGCGCCTTGCTATTCCAAAATTTCAACGCGCGCGAAAACTTCCACCTCCTGTGAAATCCCGACATGTGAAATGCCCGTGATACCCCTGAACCGAAAGAACCGCCTCAAATCAGTGGGGGAACTTACCCCACATTTCGGACAAGCGCGTCCCTAAGCCATGGTTCCCCACTCCCATCCCATCCGCCCACCCATTCGTACACCGAGGCCGGCAAAACTCGTGAAGCCCCAGAACCTCCTCCGTCCGCCACCCAGCCGGAGCCTCTTCCCCAACGACGTCATCCACAGCAACACTTCGACGTCCCTCATCCACCGTACCGGATGAGGATCCGTCGTCGATCTGGTCATCCTGCCGGTTCAGCCACCCCGTCCTCCACCTCCAAGGAGCTGCCCCGACGTTCCCCTCGTCTTTCGCGCCACCTCCATTCCCACACCACCGTCTTCAACTACACCACCGGAAGAGCATCATCATCACCGTTTCCTCGGATGAAGTTGTGGCCTAATCGGCACCACCAAAGAGGTTGTACATTAATCACCTATTTTCTTCTTGATTCGATCTCACGGTGCTGCCGGCACTCGGTCCCTTGCCGACACGGCACGGCTCCATCCACAGCAGCGTCGCCTGCCTCTTCCTCCATGGCGTCGCTGAAAGATCGTGGATGTCGCCTAGAGGGGGGTGAATAGGCGCTTTTAAAATAATTACGGTTTAGGCTTGAACAAATGCGGAATAACCTAGCGGTTAATTTGTCAAACACAAAACCTACAACAACTAGGCTCACCTATGTGCACCAACAACTTATGCTAAGCAAGATAAACAAGTAGGTGATAGCAAGATATATGACAAGAAACAATACGGCTATCAAAAAGTATAGTGCATAAGTAAAGGGCTCGGGTAAGAGATAACCGAGGCACGCGGAGACGACGATGTATCCCGAAGTTCACACCCTTGCGGATGCTAATCTCCGTTTGGAGCGGTGTGGAGGCACAATGCTCCCCAAGAAGCCACTAGGGCCACCGTAATCTCCTCACGCCCTCGCACAATGCAAGATGCGGTGATTCCACTAAGGGGCCCTTGAGGGCGGTCACCGAACCCGTACAAATGGCAACCCTTGAGGGCGGTCACTGAACCCGTATACTTTGGCAACCTTTGGGGGCGGCCACCAGTACCCGTCACATTGCTCGGGGCAATCTCCACAACCTAATTGGAGAACCCGATGCTTGCCCAGAACTTTACACCATAATGATTGAGCTCCGAACAACACCAACCATCTAGGGCGCCAAGGCACCCAAGAGGAACAAGCTCTAGGGTGCCCAAACACCCAAGAGTAATAAGCTTCTCAAACTTCACTTCCACGTATCACCGTGGAGAACTCAAACCAATGCACCAAATGCAATGGCAAGGGCACACGGAGTGCCCAAGTCCTTCTCTCTCAAATCCCACCAAAGCAACTAATGCTAGGGAGGGAAAAGAGAGGAAGAACAAGAAGGAGAACACCAAGAACTCCAAGAACTAGATCCAAAGGGTTCCCCTTACAAAGAGGAGAAAGTGATTGGTGGAAGTGTGGATCTAGATCTCCTCTCTCTTTTCCCCCAAAAACTACCAGGAATCCATGGAGGGATTGAGATATAGCAAGCTCAAATAAGGTCAACAATAGGGGAAGAACACGAGCTCAAAGGATAAGGTTCATTGGGGAAGAAGACCCCCTTTTATAGGTGGGGAAAAATCCAACTGTTATGCTCACAGCCCGCACAGAGCGGTACTACCGCTAGGGCGGTAGTACCCCTTTGAAAAACAACAGCGAGGAGGCAAAAAGGCCAGAAGAACCGTCGGAGCGGTAGTACCGCTTGACCTCACGGTACTACCGCTAGGGGTAGCGGTACTACTGCTTGCCAGCGGTACTAAAAAATTACATCCGGGCCTACCACCGCAGGACTTGGGACGAGTTTTTGGTCCAGAGCGGTACTACCACTGTAGGAGCCACTGTAGTACCGCTCTGGAGCGGTAGTAAAAAATTACATCCGCTTCAATTTGCGGTAGTACCGCTGCAGCCTTTTCAGAACACCAAAACTGCCACAACTTTTGCAAACGGACTCCGAATTCGATGAAACCAAGTTTGTTGGAAAGCTCTAACACAATCTTGAAATAAATATCAATAAGAAGCAAATTTGAAAAGTCCCATAAGAAAATGGTGAGAACCCGTTCCTCGGATAAGACCGGTAAAACCTCCAACACCGAAAACATCATAGAAGACGCATGTGAACTCCGTTTTCGATGAACTCAAGCTTGTCATCAAGATGACCATAAGCTCTAAGACTCACAAAGAGAACCAAACAAGAACCAAGAAACATGATGCAAGGATGCAATGGTTTGAGCTCTCTACTAACGATACGATCAAGCTACCAACTTGAGAGCCCCCCTTGATAGTACGGCAAACGATCCTATAACCCGGTCTCCCAACTACCACCACGAGACCGGTAAAATAGGAAACCTATCAAGGGAAAACCTTTGCTTTGCACAAAGTCCACTTGAGCTAGATGTAGACGATCTTGACTTCCTCAAGTTGGACCACCTTTCTTGATTGCGTTGTCTCGGTAAAGACTTGTAGATTGCTCCCCCATACTTGGGTGAGCCACTCTTCGGCATATCTTCACAAGTCCATTGTCACCACAATGGACGGCAAGCTTCAAGCACTTGATCTCTTCGTGATGCTCCACTTGAACTTGCACACCGCAACCTAACCCCACAAAGAACTCTCACGAAGACCATGGGTTAGTACACAAAGCATGATTGACAATGCTTACCATACCATGGGATTGCTTGATCCCTCACGGTACATCTTCTACACTTTGTGTGTTGGTCAACTTGATTCATTCTTTGACTTAGTTTTGATCAACCTTGAATCTTTCCAACTCTCTTCATTTGGATGATGTCTTGAAGGTAAACATGAATGATCACAAACTCTTCTTCTTCAAGACATGCTTGCAATAAGCTCAACACCTACAAGACCAATCTTTGGATAATTCCTTAATAGCACCTTGGTCATCACAAACTCTCCTCGAAACCAACAAATGAACTCCAAGAAAAGCCTATGGACAAACCCTTCAAATATAACTCAAGGCAACCATTAGTAAATAGAGATTGTCATCAATTACCCAAACCAAACATGGGGGCACCACATGTTTTTTCAGTCGCTCCCTCTGGGGCGACGTCCACATCAGTCGGAGCTGCTGCTGCTTTAGCTCTCGCTCACGCTGCTGCTCTGCTCTTGCTCTCCATCCCCTGCCTGGTCTGCTCTTGCTCTTGCTCTTGCTCGCACTGCTACTCTCGCTCTTGCTCTTGCTTGCGATGCTGCTCCGATTTAGCGACACTTCAGTCGACTGAATCTACTTTGGGGTCAGTCGATATTCATGGGGTGGGGGGCTCGCCGGATTTAAGGAAGAACCAGCCGCAACAGGGCGGCGGGCTCGCCGGAGAGGTACCTCACTATCTATCTTAGGGTTCAGGGTGGGGGTGGTGGTCACCGGGGGTGGTGGGACGGTGGCGTGGGGATCGCCAGAGAAAAAGCTCGGCATGGTGGGGCTTACAGGGATGGTCGGGGCGGCGAT
>LR738715.1:531323626-531386454 GCA_902687465.1 Secale cereale
CCCCCCCCCCCCGAGGTGCATGCTCTAACTTGGCAGGGTTATGTTGCTCATATCGTGCGTATGGTATCTTGCATTGCTATGTCATTTGCTTAGTTTAGACATGATCTATATGAATGCCACCTGTTTAGTGTCTAATTATCATATATGTGAATTATGCAATGCCATCTTTTTGCAAGACATTATATATGTGAATTATGCAATGCTATCTTGTTGCAAGGCATTATATATTTGAATTATGCAATGCCATCCTGTTTAGCCAAGTGTCATATATGTGAATTATATCATGCTGTCCTTTTTTTTATTTCTCATTGCTTTTGTCGACAATGTTTGTATATTCAATTGATCTTCCTGTGCATCAGCCATTTGAATTGGTGATGGAGAAATCTGGAGTGAAAACAAGGTCTTCGGAGCAGACAATGCTACCTGGTGAAGCAGATATGTTGCTAGTACAGATAGCTCTTCAGAGGAGGATTCAGAGGCAGATGACCAGTCCTATTATCCCCCTGAGGTGTATGCTCAAACTTGGCAGGGTTATATTACTCATATCATGCATATGTTGTATTGCAATGCTTAGTTTTTACATCATATACACGATATTGAATGCCATCTCCTTAGTTGACACATCATATATGTGATTGCCCTGTGCTCACTTCCTTAGTATATAAATCATATATTTGAATTATATCATGCCATGATGTTCACATAGAAAGCATGTATCTGAATTATGGCATGCCAACCCATTTTCTAAAGACATAATATAGTTAAATCATCTCATCATGTTCACATAGTCATCATATTTTGAATTATGTCATTCTATCCGTGAATTATCATGCCATCATGTTTCCATTGACGGCATGTTTGTGATTTATGGCATGCCAAACACTTTAATAGACACATCGTATAGTTATATCATGTCATCCTGTTTACATAGTCATCATATTTTGAAGTATGTCATTCTATCCTGTTTAGTTAGCCATCATACATGCGAAATTGTGTCATGATATCCTGTTTAATTAGCCATCATATATTTGAAATTATGTCCTCCTATTCTGTTTGGTTAGACAACATAAATGTGAATTATTTCATGCCATGTTTTCTTCCCTACTATCCATTTCACCTGTCTATCTTACGATGTCTGTACATTCAATTACTTTTCTTGTTTATCAGCAATTTCAATTGGAGGGGGTGATGGCAGTATCTGTGGGAGTAAAACACGGTCTTTAGAAAAGATCGTGCTACCTGTCGATGGAGATAGAACCACGGTTGTACTTGCCCAAGAACCAGCCCAACCACGCATAACCCAGACTCACGCAGATTGTACCCCTACCCAGTTGGACAAAGAACCAGCTACACCCCTTCTAACCCCAACCCCAGAATATAGTAACCCAGCTCCCGTGGACACAACACCATCTCCACCACAAAGCACCCAAACACGAGCAGTTAGTAAGGCAAATGTAGTGCCCAAAGCATGAGGACCGCCACTCCGAACCCCAAGTAAACGCTTAAAGCAGAAGAAGAATTGTTCTCAGGTCAGGTCCTGTAGCTATGGTTCATACTACTTTGCTCTTGCATCACTGTATTTACTCATACCAACTAATTTCAAATTTTAAGGATGCAATTGAAACTCCAATGGCGCAACAGGTATGTTTTAAACATGTTTCTTTAACGTGTTTGCTGTTGTAACTTGCTCTATGTTGATTTCAGTTTCAATTGAACAAACAGTTATGTTCTCATGCCATGCACATTACAAGTGTTGTTATTGTTGTGTAGTTTCTGACACTTATATTCTGTCTATGCTTCTTTGTCTTAAATAGATATGATTCAAACTGTATCTATCTTGACTTGGCAACATAAACTAGAATGATATAGACCATACAGTGACCATACCACATAGATATATGTTTGTTTCATGTTGTTATCCTGCCCACCTTACTACTGAACTGGTTTACCAAAATGAGTTTCATATACTACATTATAAACCTGTGATGTTTTTGTTTGTTTCTCCTTTAGAACGCGGATAAAATATTGGAGAAGAGTACCCCGTTATGCAATGGTAAAGTAAGTAATGCAGATCAGGTTCAAGATAGTGAGACATCCCTGTTGTTCTCCAAGAAAGCTGATAAAAACTATATTGAAGACACCGAGACAACCCCAAAGTCCTGTCTTGATGTAGTGTTCGAGTTACTGGCTACTACTGATGGCACCAGCTCTTCGAACTCGCTGCCTGAATCAGTTCGGCTTCTTGAGTCTCAACTTCAAGTTGAAAGACATCGATCAGATGTTATGCGACAGGAAGCCGAAGGACTGAGGAAGTCCTTGTAGAATTCAGATGCATAGTTTCTGGTGCAACAGCAAGTGCTGGAGGATTTAAGCGCAAAACAAGAGAAAGTTAATAAGCTTGCTAAGCATCTTGCCAGCATTATGGGTACCCAGGATATTGTTTCTTGAGCTTTTCTGAAGTGGTTTCAGTTCTAGACTTGTTTTGCTGCGACGTTTATATGCTGCTTTGTTCCTTATATTTGCACTGGTGGCGAACTTTGATCCCCAGTGGATGTAATATGTGTAATAGCCGTGATAGCCTAGTGTAAGTTGCTTGCCTATTTATTTCCTTATTGTCTTGTTTATTTATTTTCTTGTAGTCAGTGCAGTTCTTTTTCCACGGTTTGCTAGTGGCCGCAATAGCCTATTTTTTAAAACTAGGCCACATTAACCATGGGCTACATATTTACTGTAGTTAATATGGGCCTCTTACGGGTCGTAGAAACAATGAGCCTTCTAAGGGCCGTAGAAACAATGGGCCTTCTACGGGGCGTAGAAACAATGGGCCTTATACGGGTCGTAGACACAATGGGCCTTCTATGGGCCGTATGATCGGTTGGCCAAACATGGGCCAATAACAGACCACATTATGGTCGTAAATGGGCTAGAGTTGAAATCATCCGTTCACGGGCCGACCATAATGGGTCGTCGTTAATCGGCCGTATTTGATGACGCTATGAAAACGGCCCAACATATTAATGGGCCACAAACGGGCCGACTGTAACCACGGGCTGAATTTGGCCCACAAGCAGAAAATGACAGTAACGGGCCAAAAGTAAACGAATGCTGGAAATGAGCCCAAGAATAAATGGGCCCTGAGAAGGCCAAAAGATAACATGGGCTGGAAACGGCCCAACGGAATAATGGGTCGTTAATGGGTCTAAAGTGAAACATTGTTCATTACGGGCCAGTTTTACCACGGGCCATTAATGGACCAAGGGTTACTAAGGACCTCATATGGTCCGAAAGACGTCATGGGCCATACATGGGCCGGAAGTTAAAACGGGCTCGAATTATATTGGACGGCCCAGATGACGCTACTGGGCCTAATTCGAATAGGCCGTAAACGGGCCCTGGGTTAGCAGGCTGTAAATGGGCTATATGCGAACAGGCCGTTAACAAGCTTGTCGTGGGCCGGCCCGTCACCTTTTGACCAAGTCAAATGGGCTGGCCTTTGTTGGGCACTGTTCATTACGGGCCAGTTTTACCATGGGTCGTTAATGGGCCAAGGGTTACTAAGGGCCTCATATGGGCCGAAAGATGTCATGGGCCATACATGGGCCGGAAGTTAAAACGGGCTGGAATTATATTGGACGACCCAGATGACGCTACTGGGCCTCATTCGGATAGGTCGTAAACGGGCCCTAGGTAGCGGGCTCTAAATGGGCTATATGCGAACAGGCCGTTAACAGGCTTGCCGTGGGTCGGCCCGCCACCTTTTGACCAAGTCAAACAGGCCGGCCTTTTCACAGGAATGGGCATCTGTTGGGCAGTGCCACGTGTTGACGTATCATAGGCGCTTTTGGTCCAATGAATGGATGGACATCTGTCCCAGCGGTGAGCCAACACGTGTTTCCTCCAGCCAATGATGATTTTACATGTGGAAAATCCCCACTGGTCGGGGTTGTTAACGGGTTATCAGATCCAAAACCGGACCCGATAGCTTAATGGTGTTCCGTTACGGTGGATGCCACGTGTCGGTCACCCTTGATGAAAGCACTTCTGTGACGCGCGATTTATCGTCATGGAAGTGGACACTTCCGTGATTATAGTTTTGGTAATGTAATGGAACACTTCTACGACAGCACAGGTATGACTATCTTGATTCTGTCATAAATTTGTTATGGATGTACATGCATGACCGAAAACGTGACCTACTGTGACAAACACGTATCATCACGGAAATGTATTTTTTGTAGTGTAGGCATGTATTCCGAATATAGTCATACGTGCTTATGGAAAAGAACTTGCATGACATCTTTTGTCCTACCCTCCCGTGGCAGCGGGGTCCTATTGGAAACTAAGGGATATTAAGGCCTTCTTTTAATAGATTACCGGACCAAAGCATTAACACTTCGTGAATACATGAACTCATCAAACTACGGTCAACATCGGGAGTGGTCCCGATTATTGTCACTTCGGGGTTGCTGGATCATAACACATAGTAGGTGACTATTAACTTACAAGATAGGATCAAGAACTCACATATATTCATGAAAACATAATAGGTTCAGATCTGAAATCGTGGCATTCGGGCTCTAGTGACAAGCATTAAGCATGGCAAAGTCATAGCAACATCAATCTTAGAACATAATGGATACTAGGGAACAAACCCTAACAAAACTAACTCGATTACATGGTAAATCTCATCCAACCCATCACCGTCCAACAAGCCTACGATGGAATTACTCATGCACGGTGGTGAGCATCATGGAATTGGGGATGGAGGAAGGTCGATGATCACAACGGCGACGGATTCCCCTCTCCGGAGCCCCGAACGGACTCCAGATCCGCCCTCCCCAGAGAGATTAGGGCTTGGCGGCGGCTCCGTATCGTAAAACGTGATGAATCCTTCTCTCTGATTTTTTTATCCCCGAAAGTGAATATGTGGAGTTGGAGTCCAGGTCAGTGGAGCCTCAGGGGGCCCACGCGACAGGGGGCACGCCCAGCGGGGCAGGCGCGCCCCCACCCTTGTGGACAGGGTGTGGGCCCCCTAGTCTTGATTCTTTCGCCAATATTTTTTATAAATTCCAAAAATATTCTCCATGGGTTTTCAGGTCATTTCGAGAACTTTTATTTCTGCACAAAAATAACACCATGGCAATTCTGCTGAAAACAACGTTAGTCCGGGTTAGTTTCATTCAAATCATGCAAGTTAGAGTCCAAAACAAGGGCAAAAGTGTTTGGAAAATTGGATACGTTGGAGACGTATCAGTCATGGTGCCATTGAATCGGGCGGACAAGTGCAACCGCATTTGCCTTTATGGGGAGGCCGTTAGTCATCCGTTCTCATGCCTTTTGTCGGTGCCTCCAGCGAGGGAAGGTTATGGGCATGCTTTACCCTGGCCCGGTAAGTAGACATAATCTTGTGGACCCGTAGTTGTTATGCTACTGTGTCCCCGTTTGGGACTGTTTATTTGCCACGACGGTGGTAGTTTTGCCTTTGGTAGGCTGGGTCACCCAGGACTAAGCCCAGTGGGGAGTTGGTCGGAGTGGCCATAAGAGTATCATGGCAATGGGAGAGTTCAGTCGGAATGTCGTTTGTCCACCCGAATGGGAGTGCGAGGCAATGGATTCCGTGGTGTGGGTAAAGTGCACTACCTCTAAAGAGTGTATTAATCAATCGATAGCCGCGCCCGTGAATAAGGGCCCAGTTCATAAGTAAGTCACACCACGGATCAACTGTCTATAATAAATCTTGCACACTAATTAAATTGCATTGCACTCGTTGGATCATGATGATATCAGTAATACTAACGGTTGGGGAATCACTTGTGATCCGAAAGTGATCATGGTTTGGTTATGAGGTAACCATTTGGACCCAATATGGTATCCGTTCGTGTTTCGTCGTGAGCTCTGTTCGGTTGTGAGGCAACCTGTTGGTAAGAGAGTCCGAGTGACTCGATGCACAAGTTTGGCTTCATTGCATGAGTAGCATGATCTTGTTTGCATGTAACTTGATTAAATGTCATGATATTGTTTGTCATTATGGGTATGTTTGCTGTGAGCTTGCAAGTACATTCAATGTACTAACCTGGTGTGTTATGCCAGATTTCAGGAAAATCTAACTGGATCGGAGTGCTGTCGTGTCTAGACCGTGTCCACATCATTGTCCCTGCACTATGGAGTCCCGCTACGTCAATGTTCCGCTGCCGTGTAGATGTCGTGCTGAGGCCCCCTTTACGTCCACTAAATATTGTACATATTGTCCAGCCGCACCGAGTGTGCCGCTTGGCCTTGCAACTTGTTGTAAGGTCACTCTATGCTTCCGCTAGTTTCAATAAAGCGATGATTTCTGTACCAAGATGTTGCGTGTTGCCAGAAGATATGATCTCTGGATTGGCAATACAGGGTAAACCGGTCGTAATGAGCCGGGGTGCCACAACACTTGGTATCAGAGCTGCGCTGGCTGTAGGACACGCTAGACTACCGACGTGTTAGCTGGACGCTGGTTAGGGTAAAAGTTGAGTGTCGGTAGTGTTTAGAGCTGTTTGTTGCATTGCATGCACTCATTCTATTTTTATTTCTAACCCACTAATGGTTGTGAGTATAGATGGCTCCGGTGTCATATTCGTGTAAGTTGCTGCTGATGTCGTACACCTCACCGCATCTTCTTCGTACTGTGTGACATCGACTGTACCCTCACGGTGACGACCCAGCATATCGGGTGTACCGGGAGCGTCTAGCCGACTCCGTGTATGAGTATCACACAGTGGTTACTCTGCGCACCAGTTCGTCAACAGGCTCTTACACTCGTACCTCGTGGAGCGGTTATGCATCCACTGCCGCTCAGGCCGTCCAGTATGCTGCATTCGAGATTCTTGTTGAGTTACGCTATACAGAGGCTCAGATGCAGAACCACCCAGGTTTTTGTTTCTACCCATCTTTGTACGATGATGGTCATGTTTGCTTTTATACCATTGATCCGGCGTCTGATAGCGACACTAGCCACCTTTCTCGATATATCACTTCTAGTTATCTTCTGGTTCACGAGTTGGCTCGGGAGCTGAATCATGCCCGTGCTGCTTTAGCGGCCGCTGGATCCTACCCTACTCCACCTTCTATGGGATTTACTCCTTATATTGTGCCCAACTCTAGCTCACCTATTTCTCTAGCTACTCCACCGAGTAGCTCGGGCACCTCGACAGTGAACCCACATAGTGCTCGTTCTAAGTGGGCGTCTCTTCTTGCTACTCCCGCAGCTCCCATGATCCCTTCTCATCCTGCGCCTACCCATGAGGGAGAGCCCTCAAGGCAGCGGCATCGTGTTACATTTAACCCGGAGGTCTCGGTTGGCGTCGTCAGTTCAGGATCTGGGTCTAACTCAGGAGAGGATCCGGCAGCACCGGCAGAGTCCTAGAGTGTCTGAGAATCCGCAGTGGTCATGTACGAATGTAGTTGTATGAGCCATGATGTATCGCTGCATGTATGCTAGTAGTCGCACCAGTCATGATGTTTATCTTTCTTGTATGAGTATATGTATAATTATGTTGGAACTTTTTATTCGATCGCCGTGTTTCTTGGTTTATTCGTTTCGCTCTTTCGGGTTTGTCACTGTCTTTTCTTCCAATGTTTGGATGTTTCTCATCATGGCTGCTCTGATTGGGAAAAATAAATAGTAGGATGACATGGGGAGGTAGCAGCATGCAGGCTTGTGAGGATGTCCCTATTCGTCGCTCAGCAAGGTAGGCAGGATACTCCCCCGAGCCATTTCCGCAGCCACCGCCTCCACCGCCAAATCCAATCTCCACTGAATAAATTATGCACATGTTTGAGGAAAGAAGGAACAATGATCTGATTGAGCTATTAAAAAGTGTGCAAGCTATGGTTGGTCAGAATGGAAATCAAAATGGCCATCAATCCAAGTTGTCAGATTTTCAAACGACTAAGCCTCCCAGTTTCAATTAGGTGGTTGACCCTTTGGAAGTAGACGATTGGTTATGAACCATTGAGAAGAAACTTGAAATTGCTCGCACTAAAGAAGCTGACAAGGTTCCGTTCACTACCCATTATCTTGAAGGAGCCGCTGCAGTATGGTGAGATAATGCTAAAGCTATGTAGCCCGCGGGAGAAGAAATTACATGGGCTAATTTCAAGGACCAATTTCTCAAGTATCATATTCCAGCTGGTGTCATGAAGGTCAAGCAACACAAATTTCATGGTCTCACACAAGGCAATCTGTCGGTAAGTGAATATTTGCACAAGTTCAACCATCTGGCCCGTTATTCCCTTTATGATGTGGCCACGGAAGAAAGGAAGGTTGAAATGTTCCTTGGAGGATTAAATCAACACCTCTGGAGTGCTTTCTGCATGCTTGACTTTCCAGATTTTCAGTCTCTGGTAAATAAGGCTCTCGTCGCAGAAAGAGAATACAAGCCTGTGCAAGACAACTGACCCGCAAAAAATGACCATAAACGTAAATTCGAGCCGAAGAAGGACGGACAACCCATACAGAAGGCCCGTACCTGGCAACAGACTCCAGTGGAGTACACACCCAATTGGCAGCAGAATGTGAACAAGACCACTACTCAAGTCAAGAATGTTGTGACCAGTCCAGTACACGAGGAGTGACAGCGCAACAACGCCTGCTTTAGTTGTGGATAGACCGGACATTATGCCACACAGTGTCCCAAGAAGTCAAATGCCCCGTTCCGGCCGCAAGTCAATCACATGGGGCCATATCATACCCAGCGGATCGTCCAAGGGCAAGTTCATCACCTCTCCACAAACGAGGCTCGGGAAAACCCCGAAGTCGTCATTGGTATGTTTCCTGTTAATAACATACCCGCAATAATTTTATTCGACTCTGGGGCTTCCCACTCTTTTGTTCCTCGAAGTTTTGTTACCCAAAACAAATTGCCTTGCTCGTTTTTGGGAAAAAGGATGTTGGTTCAGTCCCCGGGATCTGTGCTCAAAAGCAATTTGGTCTGCCGGGATTTGGAAATTAATATTGAGGGGGTCCGATTTCCAACTGCTTTGATAGTCATTGAGTCTGCCAAGTTGGATGTAATTTTGGGAATGAACTGGTTGACTCAGTATCAAGTATGCATAAATTGTGTGACTCAAGAAGTCACCTTGTCAAGTCAAGGGCAGACTACAAAATTCTATGCCCGCAGAAGTATACCCAAGAAAGAAATTGTCTTCACTACCGTGGCCGAAGGATTGGATCTGATTCCTCTGGTCAGTGAATTTCCCGATGTATTTCTTGAGGAATTACCCGGAATGCCTCCAGACAGAGAGATTGAGTTTGCAATTGATATTGTGCCCGGAACCACACCACTATACAAGAAGTATTATCGAATGCCTACGTCAGAATTAGTGGAGTTAAAGAAACAGCTTGATGATGCTTCAGAAAGGGTATATCCGCCCAAGTTCGTCACCTTGGGGATCACCTGCAATATTTGTAGACAAGAATGACGGTGGTCTCAGAATGTGCATTGATTACCGATAGCTGAACGATGTCACAATCAAGAACAAATACCCGCTACCAAGGATTGATGACTTGTTCAATCAGCTCAGTGGTGCAAAAGTATTTTCCAAGGTTGATTTAAGGATCGGATATCATCAACTAAAAATCAAGAAGGAAGATATTCCTAAGACCGCGTTCACTACACGGTACGGTCTCTATGAATATACAGTGATGTCCTTCGGTCTCACAAATGCCCTTGTCTTTTTCATGCATATGATGAATAAGGTATTCATGGAATTCTTTGATAAATTTGTGGTTGTTTTCATCGATGATATTCTCATATACTCCAAGAGTAACGAAGAACATGTGGAACACCTCCAAGCAGTCTTACAACGACTCGTGACCATCAACTATATGCAAAATTCAGCAAATGTGAGTTTTGGCTCAAACAAGTTGGATTTTTGGGGCATGTTCTTTCAGCAGAAGGTATCGCAGTGGATCCTAGCAAAGTGAAAGATGTGCTTGATTGGGAAACACCCACGACAGTATCCCAAATCCGGAGTTTCCTTGGATTAGCCGGGTACTAACATCGGTTCATCAAAGGATTTTCCAAGATTGCCAAGCCAATGACAGAACTCCTAAAGAAAGACAAGAAGTTTGAATGGACTGAGGATTGCGAGCAGAGCTTTAACGAGCTAAAAATCATATTGACATCAGCACCAGTCCTGACTTCCCTAGACATTTACCGCAGCTTTGATGTGTATTGCGATGCATCCAGACAGGTCATTTGGTGTGTACTTATGCAAGACGGCAAGGTGGTAGCTTGCGCATCTCACCAGCTACGACCTCATGAAGGAAACTATCCTCCACATGATTTGGAATTAGCCGCTGTTGTGCAGTCTCTAAAGATTTGTAGACATTATCTCATTGGAAAGAGATGTCAAATATTTACCGACCACAAGAGTCTCAAATATATATTCACCCAGCCAGACTTAAATCTTCGACAGCGAAGATGGCTCGAGTTGGTCAAAGACTATGATTTGGAAGTAAATTACCATCCGGGAAACGCCAACGTAGTTGCTGATGCCCTCAGTCGCAAGCCTGCCAACTTGAATGCCATGATGGAGTCTTTGCCTTCCGAACTCTAGCAAGAGATCGCTCAGCTCAACTTGGTAATTATAAATGACGGCCTTGCGAAAATTTTGGAAGTAACTCCTACGCTAGAAGAGGAGATTCGCATAGCACAGGATGAAGAAGAGAGTCTGAAGTATATATCAAAAATCTGCAAGAAGGCAAGACTCGGGATTTCTCAAGATACGCACTGGGTAGACTCAGGTTCTGAGGAAGGATATGCGTACCTGAGCACGCAGGTTTGAGGAAGAAAATTTTGGTAGAAGCCCACGAATCCTCATATTCAATACACCCAGGCGGCACTAAAATGTACAAAGACCTTCGATAGTTATTTTGGTGGGATGGAATGAAAAGGGACATCGCATATTTTGTCGCTTGTTGCGACATCTGCAACAAGGTAAAGGCGGAACACCAAAAACCCGCTGGACTTCTCCAACCCCTACCCGTCTCACAATGGAAATGGGATGATGTATGCATGGACTTTATCACCGGTCTGCCCCGGACTCACCGAGGCAATGATACTATATGGGTCATAGTGGACACGCTAACTAAAGTGGCTCACTTTATTCCCATCTGCACCACCCATCGCGTTAATCAACTTGCACAATTATATGTATCCCGGATTGTCAGTTTGCATGGAGTGCCAAAAACCATCACTTCAGACCAAGGTTTAGTGTTTACATCCACATTCAGGTCCCGACTCCATCAAGCTTTGGGGACTGCTCTCAAATATAGCACAACCTATCATCCACAAACAGACAGTCAGACTGAGCGGGTAAATCAAATCCTTGAAGATATTCTTCGAGCATGTGCTCTAGACCATGGACCCAAATAGGAAGATTGTCTGCCATATGCGGAATTCTCATGCAACAACAGTTTTCAAACCAGTCTGAAAATGTCACCCTTTGAAGCTTTATACGGCCGTAAGTGCCGCACTCCATTAAATTGGTCTCAGACTGGAGACAGCAGCATCTTCGGTACTGATCTGATATTAGAGGTAGAGAAACAAGTCAAGGAAATCCGAGATAGACTACAACTGGCTAAGTCAGGACAGAAGAGTTATTATGATGCCAAACATCGGCAAGTTAGTTTTGAACCCGGTGAACATGTGTATCTCCGAGTAACACACATGAAGGGGGTCAAAAGATTTCAGACCCCGAGGCAAATTGGCACCAAGGTATATTGGTTTGTTCCCGGTCATGACACGAGTTGGCACAGTTGCTTACCAGTTGGAATTGCCACCAGAATAGTCAGAAGTACACAATGTATTCCACGTATCACACCTGAGAAGGTGTATTTCACCACCCGAGAAGAGGACTAATATGTCAGAGATTTACTTTGCCAAAGATTTAACTTATGAGGAGAGACCGTTCAGAATCTTGGATTAGGCAGAAAGCTTCACACGCAGCAAAGCGATCAAATTTTACAAGGTCCAGTGGGAGCATCACACCGAAGAAGAAGCAACCTGGGAAAGAGAGAAATTTTTAAGGACAACCTACCCAGAATTATTTCCCAAGCAACTGATCTCGAGGACGAGATTCATCTTAAGTGGGGGAGGTTTGTGACAGCCTGGTTTTTTCCTTCTCTCTTTTTCCGAACTTTCATTTGCATTTTGCTTTGGATTTGGAGTTTTGAATCGATTCAAATGGACTTGAACACTTGGGCCTACCCTTGATTTTCACCCAAATGACTCATTCACCTCTAACTCACATTTCCTTCTCTGAAATACTCCAACATAAGCCCAAGGAATATTTTTCATAAAGAAAAGTATTCATTTTCTTCCCTGAAAATCACTTCAGAGGAGTAAGCTCCAAAGCAAACCCCATTTTCTTTGCCCACAAAATTTTGAGAAAATTCCCAAATATTCTTTGAAACCTAGGGCACCTTCCTGAGCAAAACATTGCATAACTTTTTGCAATATTTTTGCTACAGAAGATCATTTTTGTTCTGGACAGAATGACCACTTTGTACAGCAAGTATATTTTTGCTTGATCTTTTGGGGATGACCTTTTCTGAGCTTAATTACCCTCCGAAGAGATTACCAAACCCAGAGCACAGCCCTTAATTCTCACTAGATTTTTCTCAACAAAGCTCAGAAGTTTCTGTCCAAAAACTTGCCAGGAAGAGAGCCACTCCCACAGTGCGCATGTGACCAGGCCAACTATGCAAAACACCCAAAACCACTAAGGACTAGCTGCCAGACATGGTGTTTAAGCTTAACTCAGCCTGATGCCAATGTTCACGCGGTGACCACGTGAGTCCAAGGGGGGTTGGCATGCTGTCGACGCGCTGTGGAAGCCACCGAGCGCTATGTTCATCGCGTGCTCGCTTCCTCGGCTGCCGCACCTTGCCAAACCGCACCACCATCTTCGTTTGATCATCCATAACTGCACCTTGGCGCTCGCCGACGCCGGTGCTCACCGCAGCGAGCATGGGCATGGCGCGGCTAGGTCAACAGTGCGCCCGTGCCCCTGTGCTCGTCGCGTACCGCGCTCATGTGCTCGTCGCCGCTTGCCATAGCCTCCACGTGATCTCCGGCGTCTTCCTCCTCTCTCACTGACGCCATTCATCGCCGGGCGACGCTCCAGAGAGCTCCAACGAGCTTTCGATCCCCACCTCGGTCTTGCCTATATATAGCCCCATTCCGAGCTCATTTCTCTCCACTCACACACTCAGCACATCTCCACAACTCCGTAGGAAGCCGCAGCCCGGCCGGGCAGGCCTGTGGCCACCGTCCCCATCCTGAGTTTGCCGACGATCCCCGTCCTCTGCCCCCTCCCTCCCCAGAGCCGCTTGAGCTCCACCAACCACTCTGGTGTGTTCGTGGTCGCTCACTGGTGCGAGCTAGAGCCGTTGAAGCTGCTGAACCGGCCTTGCCTCACCGGAATCTTCAACTCCGACGAGCCCCGCCCGCTGCCACCGCTGGAGAGCTCTGTTTCGACCACGTCCGGCCACCCCTAGCCACGCTACGGGTACGGGTAGGTGCGTCTCGATCCCCTCTCTCATCCTATCGCTTTGGATCTGGCCAAAGAGCCCCCCACGCCGGCGTGAGCTCCGGCGGAGCCTCGCTGTGCTCTATTTCCCTCCCTCTCCCTCTCCGACCTGACCAGCGGGGCCTGCTGTCAGCCACTCAGGCCGCGGCCGAAGCGGTATGAGTGGTGGCGCCCAGGCGGTTAACGCCTTCGACGTCACCCCGTGGTTTTTCTTTTTAATTCAAATTTAGTTCAAATTTTGACGAGACTTTGACCAGCTACAACTCTTATTCTACAAGTCCAAATGAGTTGATTCTTTTTGCATTCTGTTCTTACTAGAAAATCCAAGCAACAAACCCAAGATGGGATTTTTCCTTGCTACCCAGAATTTCTGGTAATTTTCAGAAGTGTTCTTGATATTTTCTTTTTGTCATTTGAATTATTTTCAGAAGGTGAAGCTTGTCTTGAAGGCATCCAAGAGGAGTGTGAAGCTCCTCTGCACTAAGGCAAGCCACAACAACATTTTCGTGGTGTCTCTGCAATATCCATGATTTTCTACTTGAATTTGAATGATATTCATTGCATATAGTATTAAAATAAATAATGTTTGTGTTATTTAGTTTGTCTTGATCAAAATGCTTAGTTAACTGAGGTGAATGTTTGAACTAGTGAGATATAGCTTGAGTAGTTGATCAAAGAAAATTTGTCATGACTATGGTAATATGATCATCAGTCTTATACTTCCCTGCAGGGGTGCACCACGTTACACTCACGCTCGATCATCTCTGGCCGGACACACTTTGTTGGGTCAATGCCCGGCCTCGGAAGATCAACACGTCGCAGCCCTACCTAGGTTCAGCAGAGAGGTCCCCGCCGGTCTACATCCTAAGCACTCTGGGGTCATGGGCCATCGCCCGTTGAACTCCGGTTCGTTGCGAGCAGGGCAGACCAGGCACCACCTCTATACTTGATGGCGCCGGCCCAGCCGTGCCGCAATGCTGAACTGGATGTCTGACAAAGCTTCGGCTGATACCACGACGCCGAGGCTCATAACTATTCTCTCGTGGCGGTTAGTGCGTAAAGGCCAGAGGCCAACTCAGAACAAATACACAAATCTGTTAGTGCATTACTAATAGAAGTGACGGCTGTCGGGACAAGTCCGGAGCTATCACCCCTCCTGGGTGATACCGCTAAACAGCCAGCCGCCACCATAAGAACTCCCGCAGGTGCTCTCCGGGCCCGCCCGCCTTTCACAAAGGTCTCAAGTAAAGTCCATGTAACCGTGTGTCCAAAACATCAAGGTGGAAAACCCGAGGAATCACCCCCGTCGAATTCCACTCGATGTGTACGTCAAGGCGAACTATGAGGAATCACCCCCGAGGTTCACACTTGAGGGGTTGCATGACAGAGTCGTATCAGGAATGGAGAAAGAGGAATCACCCTCGATGACCATGACCGAATAGCTACACTACAGAGTTATCATCCTCTGTGCGTTACGAGGTTTCACCCTCGGCACCCGATAGTACCTCTGTAGAGTCGACCAACAAAGGGGGTGTGATGTGATGTGAAGTGTCGGGCTCCGGTCTTCGATCACGATGCTCGCGTCGTCAATGATGAAGTAGGGGCAACAAGGACAGTCCGGCTCCGATCTTCGATCACGTTTCTCAAGTCGTCGATGATGAAGCAGGGGCAACAAGGACAAGGTGGGGGTCACTGTTAGATCACTATCCAACCTATACTAAGCAGTTTAGCATAGCATGTAGGTAACAATAGCATGTACAAAAGCAGGCTATGCATCAGAATAGGATCAATCAATAACAGTAGCAAAATCCAATGCAAGCATGAGAGAGAATGGAACGGGCGATATCGGGATGATCAAAGGGGGGGGCTTGCTTGGAAGCTCTGCTGAAACGGAAGGAGGGTCGTCGTCCACGTAGTCGATCACAAGGGCATCAACAGCGGCCTCGGGGTCTACCAGAGAAGAAGAGGGGGAGAAACAATAAATACCAAGCACGCATATGCAATACAGATGCGAGACATGACAATAAGCGGTGCTAGGGGTGTTATAACGCGGTGCTACACGATACAAACGAAGGGGAAAACATCTGGGAAAGCATTCCCGGCGTTAGGTATTTTCGGACAGGCGAACCGGAGGGGGGTTGTTCCATGTTTGGTATGCTAGGGATGTCTGGCGGACGAACGAACCGCGTCTTCGGATTCGCCTCGAAATTCTAAGCAACTTTCATGTACAAAATATTTTAATCCGAGTTAAGGATATTTTTATATGATTTTCCCAAGTTTTAATAGTTTGCTGAAATTATTGTATTTTGTTCAATCCGAATTGACCAAGTCAATTTGACTAGTCAAGAGGGGAGGTGGTGGCCCACATGTCACTGTTCAAATAATTTTCAAAGGCATCTATCTAAACTTATTAGATGGACCCACATGTCATTTGCTAATAGGCTAAATTAGCACTAAACTAATACTAAGCTACACCTAACCTAATTAAACAAGGGCCGGCTATTAGTGGGCAGAGCCCGCCACACGCACGGCACACTCACACAACACACACAGTGCACACACACACACAGCTGCACACAGCACACATCACATAATGTTGTGATAGCATTTTGTGATTTTCATAGTATTCAATACATGCATCAAATGAATTTGGTCCAATGGACACATTTGAGCCTTGTCAAGTGTACTACCTTCCCATATTTTTTTTAGTCATGTTAACCGCAGTTTAACTGCAGATTAGGGGTTGTGTAGGGGGTTAGTCAATGTAAAAATCGAAAAGCTAGCTAGTACTAGTACAGTAAGCAGCGGCACTGCGGCAGTAGTAGTAGGATGCAGCTGCAGCGCCGTGATAGCAAGCAGCAGCAGGTAGTAGCATCGCCGCATCAGGCAGTAGGCAGGGTCGCGAGCGAATGCGGGGGCACGCGTTGGACACGGCTAGGGCGAGCGGCGGCCAGCACCGGGCGCGGCGGGCGCGCGCACGCAGAAGGCCGTCGGGCGGCGGCGAGTGTGGCCGGGGGCGAGGTGCGCAGGGCAGGGTGCGTGTAAGGGCGGCTACAGGCGATAGCTTGCGGCGAGCGGGGCAGCAGCAACGCAAGTAGCAACGCAATAGAAGTAGCAGCATGAATCAACAGAGAAGGAGAGCAGCGACAGCAGGCATGCACGTACGCGTACGCGGGAGCCCGAACGATTTCGGGGACGGCGGCTACGGCAACCAATCGAGGGCGCAAGGAAGGGAATGGACGCGGCTCACTGCGAGGGAGGTGGTGGACGTGCTCGGAACCGCGGGGAGGCGCCGGTGGTGGAGATCGATGGCGATGGCGCCGTGGCCGTGGCGGGGAAGGCGAGGACGTATCGGGCACCGCGGGGATCTGCAGCTCGAACGGCTCCTCGAAGACAATGTGGTCGACGACGGTGCTTCCGCTAGACAGCCTCTCACGGCCCGGGGGCGACGATGGCCACGCGGTCAAGGGTCTCCATGGCGGCGGCGGTTTGGGTCCTTCCAGATGGAGGAGAGGGTGCAGGAAGAGGGATGAATGGGGATCTAGGGTTCGTCGTTGAAGCCGGGGCAGTCTTATACGCGCAGGGAAATGGTGGAGAGGCGCGGGATGGCCGCCACGGCGACAAGCCGAGGCCGTGGCGGGCATCGAAGGCATCCACGGTTCCCCTCCCTGTAGCGAGGAAGAGGACAGCGGGGTGGGGCAGATGGGCCACCTGTTGGGCTGGGTCAAACACACTGTAATTGCATAGAGCCCACCAGCATCGTAGTTTGTTAGGCATTTTTCCCTTTTCTTTTTCGATTTTCTTTATAGTCTTTGTTTTCTATTTTTCTAAGCTAACAAACGAGTTTTGATATACATGAAACTTGTCACATAAATATAAGTCCTTATTTTCGGTGATGCCCACAATGTTTCAAGTCAACTGTAAATACATAAGCATTTGTTTGTTTTGAAATAGTTATTATTATTATTCTTGTTGTTGGACTACTTTATATTTTACTAGGGATTAGTTGGTGAGTCAAATGATGTTGGTTCCAACATGAAAAATATCCAGGGATTATTTACAACACTTTGAACATTTTTTTTCATGCTTGAGAAATTTGAATCTCGGACTTTAATTTGAACTTGAATTTGAATTATGATTTGGAACAAGCGGGGATTTAGCAACAATAATGTGATGACATGGCATCATTAACTAAGGATTACTGTAGCTTAATTATCTGGGCGTCACAAATCTCCTCCACTACAAGAAATCTCGTCCCATGATTTAGGAGGTAGAAGGAAACAGTTCGGGCTATTCTTCACACAGATGATCCTTGAGTTCTCAAGTGGCTTCATTTTCAGAAGGATTTGACCATGAAGTTTCTAGAAATTTGATAGTTCTCTGTCGGTGTGACGTTTTGCTTGATCGAAAACGCTAACCAGACAGATTCTTCGGACTTTGAGGTAGCGTTTTCAATTCTCACAAAAGGAGAAGCATTGCACGCCTTCAAGGATTAAATCCGTGCTTCGGCATTTTGAACAAGATGAGCATGGTAGCTTACTATCTCATTTGAAGGATGTAGCAGATGGACGGTCTTAGTGGCGCAAATGATAGAAACAGTATGTGTTTTCAACCATTCCATTCCCAGAATGAGGTCAATATTGGATGACTTCAAGACAATGGGAGAAACATGGAATTCCAACCCTTCAATTTCAACGGTGACGTTGTGACTAACCATGGTGGTTCAACATTGTCCCGCAGGGGTGTGTACCACTAGCGGATTGTCCATCTCTTCAAACTTAATGCCATGCATGAATGCAAAATCTTCAGATATGAAAGAATGCGATGCTCCCGAATCGAATAAAACAGAAGCTGGTATTGAGTGAACAAGAAGAGTACCCAACATGGTAGCGAGCTGGCCTTGAGCTTCATTCAGATCAATGTGGTTAGCCTGACCATGACCATAAGGCATGGCATTGTTGTTGCGGGGCTAATTGTTACCATGGCCAGTTGGAGGAAGTGCAAGTTGGTTCTGATTCTGGTATCAATCTCTAGCACGGTGTCCTGGTTGGCCACACTTGAAACATAGCCCATCATTTGGATGGGGAGCAGGAGCTTGGGATGGTGCAGCTTGAAGCCTCGGCTGCCCAGGGGGTGGAGATGGCAGGCGAGGTGCGGCATGGGACTGCCTTGGTGCAGTTGCGGTTGGGTGGTACATGTTGTTGGTGATCCAGATCCTACGCTTCTGTGATTGTCAGGACCGGTTTTCCAGTAAAATATTTACTGAGAAACCGACCTTTTTATCGGACCAGTGTAGAAGAATCCTTCTCACTGGTAGACAAATCCTTGATATAGAATTTCAGAGTACTAAATATTATATAAGGTTGAGCTAAGGCTGCTCAACAATTTATTACAAGCATGCCGATATTATACATAAGGGCGGATATGACACAAGGGTAGGGTGGCATAACTACTGACTCATAATAAAAGTGGTGGTGGATATGCCACAGTGTAGTGGGTGACACGACTCCAATATCTTACAGCTCATCGAGTGTCGGAGTGAGACCCGAGGAATTTATTTGGTGGTGGCGGGAGCGGTTATGATAAAGTGATCAATTCCAGGATCACGAGAGACTGACTGGGATTCCACTAAGCGTCGGACTCGCTATCGAACTCTTCATCCATGAGATCGCGTTAGTCAACATCTGGCCAAATCAACAAGCCAGGTGAGTACTTTGAATGTACTCGCAAGACAGTCGGACATAAGATATAACAAATGCAAACATGATGCATATGAGCAGACTAGCAATATGTACTCAAAGAATAAATTTGCGCTGCAAAATAAAAATGGAAGTCGGGCGGTAGTCCTCCCGAAATCCCAAGGAAAAATAAAAGAATACCTATCGAGTGTCTGAGCAACGCCTCGTGAGGAAAAATGAACAAAAACATGCCACAGTCGGACGTCTGAGCGACATCACATAAAGGGCTTATAACGAAAATAAATAATGAGAATGCCACAGTCGGACGTCTGAGCGACATCACATAAAGGGCTTATATTCAAAAGTAAATAACAAGAATGCTACAGTCAGACGTCTGAGCGACATCACATAAAGGGATTATATTCACAAGTAAATAACGAGAATGCCACAGTCGGGCGTCTGAGTGACATCTCATAAAGGGCTTATATCCAAAAGTAAATAACGAGAATGCCACAGTCAGACGTCTGAGCGACATCACATAAAGGGCTTGTAGTCAAAAGTAAATAACTAGAATGCCACAGTCAGACGTCTGAGCGACATCACATAAAGGGCTTATAGTCAAAAGTAAATAACGAGAATGCCACAGTCGGATGTCTGAGCGACATCACATAAAGGGCTTATAAATACTTTGGTATGACGGTAAATCATCTCAGGATATTACTAAGTGCAGAAATAACTGGTTAGTTCACCTACTAAGATGACCCTTGACTAGATTACCATTCTTATCACTATCTTAGAATATCTGAGACGGTCACTGGGGTTGACACAGAGATTGACGCTAGGCCATAAACATGGCTACTCGGAAGATTTTGACTCTGCAGAGTTTGTACTCTTAAATCACAGCCAACGGATTTCACTAGCCACAAAGGACTAGTTCCGTCTATGGTGTTTTAGAAGAAACACAACTAACCAGTACACACCCATTTCCCATCCTGCTGCCCGGAATCACCCGAGAAAATGTTCACGAAAAACTTTAAGACGGGGAGGCTACAACCTCGAATAGCATGGGATCAAATTTATATCGCGCGCTCTAAGGGGTGCCCCCCTCTCGGTCCCAACCAGAAATACCCATGCCCCCTGACCGGATGACGGGCTTTAATCCAGGGCCATGGAACCCTCATCCCGGCCCCTCTATTTGGTGTGTACAAGGAAAGAGGTTTACAACTGACTAAATTGTATTCTTTACAGAAGACATGTGACAGTACCAAAAAGGAGACGAACGGGATCATGACTTGATCCACGTTAAATACTAGAATTAACGGTTTGACTGGCATGCTTCAACAATACCAACTCACAACCTATCATGTCACCACATGATCAGGTCGGTTCACCATCATCTTTTGGAGCTCACACGGAGCTTGTTTTGCATGAAATATATAACATCCGCAAAATGCTTATATAACCATGCCATGAAGAAAAATCACTCAAGCAAACATGCAACACACTCATCATATCAAAGGTTCGAACATGCTTGCCTGGTTCGGAGTAGTCGGAGTCTAACTCGGTGAAGTTCGCGGCTCCGTCACTTCCTCCGGTATCTACAGATACAAATAAAACGGGTACTAACATAAATACCGTGCATGCATAAAAGTTGTCTCAAATATTTTTTTCAAATAAATATGATACAAAACTAGACAGAAAACTAAAGAGGATAGAAAAAGAATCAACTCAAAATCATCTTTTGTTTAAAAGTTATTAAAGTTTTTGCCCAGGGACTTGTCTGTAATGAAACAAAAACTTTCCAGGGGCTAGAATATAAAAACAGAAAACGATTCAGAAAGTAGTACGCCAGCTGAATAGGGAAAGCGTACTTTGCTCGAAGGCGCTTTCCATTAAAAATGATTCGAATGAAACAGAGAGACTGACAAGGGGGTCCCACCCGTCAGGTTTGAATCTTCGAACTGAAAACAGAGTCGCGCAGGCGCCAGAGAGCTGCGGTGGTCGCCGGCGCCGATCCACGGCGAGGTAGGGGAAGTGGATGGTACCTACGTGTTCACGGTGTTCTTCCGCGTCGGTGGGTGGTGGAGTTGGACGCCGGCGAGCACCACGTCGACGGCGACCCTATCTTCGGCGGACGGCGGCTTGGGTGGTTGTGGGTCTCTTCGGAGAGAGCTGCTGGGGTCAAATTGGAGTGGGGGTTAGTCGCATAGGTGTGTCAGGAAGCTACTGGCAAGACTAGGGCGGTGGAGGAGCTCTCACCAGAGAGGAACCTGCCGGAGCCCGAAGCGGATCGGGGCGGCCGGAGTTGGGGAAGAAGGGCCCCTCGAGGTTCTTCCAGTGGCTAGGCAGGGTCTGGTGAGATGGTGGAGCTGTGCGGGGTCGAGTGCGAGCTTGGGGGTGCTATTTATAGCCGGCCCGAGGCGGTTGCCGCAAACGGGATAAGTCCGGCGAGCGATTACGGCGAGGCTGTGGCTGGACGGGTGGCTTAAGCACTTGAGCATCGACGAGACGGTTTACTGGTTCCATTCCGAAGCAGAGCTTAGCATGATTACGGCAATTTCCCAACGGAACGGCCGTGCGTGCGCGTCGGCGGCAGAGAGCGCGCTCTGCGCATCTCAGGCCACGGCGACGGTGCTCCAGCGAGAACAGGGAAGAATTCGGCCAAGCGGAGCTCCCAGGTGGCTTGGGCGGTGATGAACGGCGTTGCGTTGCAGGGTGACCCCTGTTGGCCGCCACGGGTGGCTCTGCCGACGCGGAAGACGCCGGCGCAGGCGGGCCACGACGCCACCGACGCCCGTAACCAGCCAAGCGAGCGTGCGGCGCTCAGGATAAGGAAGAGGTGCAGTGCAGCAAGGTGCCAAGGTAGCACTAGCAAGATTGACGAGAAGCTCTAACGAAACTGCACTGTCGACTGCATCTTCAGTTAACTTTTCTGAATTTCCACAGAAACAGTGCACATCAACTGTTTGATGAAATGATTCAGGCACTTGCCGAATTTTTCTTGGGCTGAATTTTGGTGAGGTGGTCTCTTGATGCATCCAGAGGTTGCGTGAATTTTCATAGATTTTTAGGAAGAGAGAAAATATGAAATTCACCAAAAATGGCAAATCTGGTCCAAACTTGCAGCAAGTGGAATTTGAAAATTTTGAACTGTGGACCAGTGGATCATGATGGATCTAGGTTGATGGTACTAAGGACTAGCCAGGAGAGTTTGTTTGGAAACAAAACTAAAAAGGAAACTTGTAGTTTCTTTGTAAATCACCAAGGCTTAATTTAAAAACAGAAATTATTTTTGGGATAAAATAATTAGAAGAAAAATCCAATTGAGGTTAAAACCTACTGGAATTGTTGTTAGACTTGTTTCAAGGTGGAAAGGAGGTTTTGGAAAGAAAGACTTTCATTGGGTGTCATGGTGAAAGAGAAATTTGAGTGGGGATAATAAGCCCAAGGTTGCTATTAGAAGACTTTTCATAAAACAAACAATTATCAAAACTCTTTTGAAAACAAAATGTGTTGAGCCAGCACAAGGTGAAAGCCTTCAAGACCAGAAACAAGGTTGAGAAGGGCATGGAAAACTTTTGCCAGAAAAGATTTGAGAAAGGGGTTTTAAGAAAGATTCAAATATCCCCCTTCCAAAAGACCAAAAAGTTTGATGCAAACAAATCCAAAAATTTGGAGTTTTACATTGATGAAGGTCCCGAAGATGAACCAGTGTCACGGTTGCGCCTGAGAGATCCCTGGTGTTCCTGCAGACCAATTTCTACATGAATGGCCTTGTTCGCCAAGGTGGCGAAGTCGGCAAAGTCATGTGCAAGGAGTGCGAGCTTGATATCGGCTTGAAGTTCGTCACGGAACTTTTCCTGCCTACGTGCATCAGTGGCAATGTCTTCTTCAGCATAGCGGGACAAGTCAAGGAACTCCCGCTGATAAGCATCTGGAGTCTTGTTGCCTTGGGTAGGGTTACGGAAGTCGCGCTTCTTCATGTCCATAATTCCCTGAGGAATGAAGCGGGCACGAAAAGCAGCTTGGAAATCCGGCCAAGTGATGATTGTCCCAGTAGGTAGTGAACGCCTGTGGCTGTCCCACCATTGAGCAGCGGGACCTTTCAGGTAATATGCCGCGAAGGTGACATAGCTGGCAGGGGCTACACCAGTAGACTCTAGCTCGAAAGTGATATCACGGAGCCAGTCGTCAGCATCAAGTGGCTGAGTTGAGCAGCGGTAGATGCTTAAGTTGAGATGTGCAAATTCGTTCAGGGTCACAGTTGCTGGCTGCTGGTTCAAGTTGGGGCGAGGAAACTGAGCCATCATTCCTTCCATGAACTGATGGTTCAGCTCAAACTGTTGGATCATACCAGCCATGTACTCAGGCGGTGGCTGGGCATTGCCACCACGACCACGACCAGCGGGTCTAACCATCCTGCTAACATATAACAGGGGTAGTTCAGCATTTCAGAAATTTGCAAATACAAGAATTATTCACTATCTGTCTTGTAGAATGAACGAGGTATGACGGGTACCACATAGTAGTCAACAGGACATAGTGTGCACTATTCAAAACTGCTATACTAAGGAAAACTATGGCTCTATCCATCTTTGGGGTGAATGTGGTCACGGGATCCTAATATTTGAGTTAGTAAATTCGTTTAACCCTAATAGAAGAGAGTTCAGAGTCCCGGAGTAAGGATTGAGGAGTAAAAGATCCTAATACCACCCAATTGGCGATGTGGGCCCGTAAGCCACACAGCCATGTTAGTAAAACATTTTTCCAAAGACTAGACTCGACTTCGGCCAAGGAGTTGGAAAGGGGGATCCTACAGGCAGTCGGCTCTGATACCAACTTGTGACGCCCCCGATTTGTCCGTACACTAATCATGCACACAAATGTGTACGACCAAGATCAGGGACTCACGGGAAGATATCACAACACAACTCTAGACACAAATTAAAATAATACAAGCTTCATATTACAAGCCACGGGCCTCGGGGGCACGAATACAGAAGCTCGAAAGCAATAGAGTTAGCGGAAGTAACAATATCTGAGTACAGACATAAATTAAACAAGTTTTGCCTTAAGAAAGCTAGCACAAACATCAACGATCGAAGAGGCAAGGCCTCCTGCCTGGGACATCCTAACTACTCCTGGTCGTCAGCTGTCTCCACGTAGTAGTAGGCTCCGTCGGGGTAGTAGAAGTAGTCGACTGGGGTGGCATCTGGCTCCTGGGATCCGCCATCTGGTTGCAACAACCAGAAAGAAGAAAGAAAGGGGAAAAGGGGGAGAAAAGCAACCCTGAGTACTCATCCAAAGTACTCACAAGCATCAGATCTATACTAAGTATGCATCAGTATCAATGGAAAAGTTGTATATGTGGACTGAACTGCAGAATGCCAGAAGAGGAGGGGAAATGCCTAGCCTATCGAAGACTAGCATCTTCAAGCATCTTCTGGAAAGCACCATCTTGCAGCAGTAGAAAGAAGTACAGAATAGCAGTTTATAGTTAACAAGCATGTTGTAGCAATAACGGCCTAGAGATCCTTCCTCGACTCCGTGCGAGAAAGTAATCTCGCAGCCACATATCCATCACATATCTCAAGTATCCATTTCTAGTTATAATAGATCAAGATATAAGACTGAACGTCCGTCACCGTGGACACGGCTATTCGAATAGATAACTTCCCTGCAGGGGTGCACCACGTTACCCTCACGCTTGATCATCTCTGGCCGGACACACTTTGTTGAGTCAATGCCCGGCCTTGGAAGATCAACACGTCGCGGCCCTACCTAGGCTCAGCAGAGTGGTCCCCGCCAGTCTACATCCTAAGCACTCCGGGGTCATGGGCCATCGCCCGTTGCACTCCGGGTCGTTGCAAGCAGGGCGGACCAGGCACCACCTCTATACTGGATAGCGCCAGCCCAGCCGTGCCGCAATGCTGAACTGGACGTCTGACAAAGCTTCGGCTGATACCACGACGCCGAGGCCCATAACTATTATCGCGTGGCGGTTAGTGCGTGAAGGCCAAAGGCCAACTCAGAACAAATACCCAAATCTGTTAGTGCATTATTGACAGAAGTGAAGGTTGTCGGGACAAGTCCCGAGCTATCCCCCCTCCTGGGTGATACCGCTAAACAGCCAGCCGCCACCGTAAGAACTCCCGCGGGTGCTCTCCGGGCCCGCCTGCCTTTCACAAAGGTCTCAAGTAAAGTCCATGTAACCGTGTGTCCAAAACATCAAGGTGGTAAACCCGAGGAATCACCCCCGTAGAATTCCACTCGATGTGTACGTCAAGGTGAACTATGAGGAATCACCCCCGAGGTTCACACTTGAGGGGTTGCACGACAGAGTCGTATCGGGAATGGAGAAAGAGGAATCACCCTCGATGACCACGACCGAATAGCTACACTACAGAGTTATCATCCCGAGTGAGTTACGAGGTTTCACCCTCGACACCCGATAGTACCTCTGTAGAGTCGAGCAACAAAGGGGTGTGATGTGATGTGAAATGTCGGGCTCCGGTCTTTGATCACGATGCTCGCGTCGTCGATGATGAAGCAGGGGCAACAAGGACAGTCGGGCTCCGGTCTTGGATCACGTTGCTCGAGTCGTCGATGATGAAGCAGGGGCAACAAGGACAAGGTGGGGGGCACTGTTGGATCACTATCCAACCTATACTAAGCAGTTTAGCATAGCATGTAGGTAACAATAGCATGTACAAAAGTAGGCTATGCATCAGAATAGGATCAATCAATAACAGTAGCAAAATCTAATGAAAGCATGAGAGAGAATGGAATGGGTGATATCGGGATGATCAAAGGGGGGGGGGGCTTGCTTGGAAACTCTGCTGAAACGGAAGGAGGGTCATCGTCCACGTACTCGATCACAGGGGCATCAGTAGCGGCCTCTGGGTCTACCGGAGAAGAAGAGGGGGAAGAAACAATAAATACCAAGCACACATATGCAATACAGATGCATGACATGACAATAAGCGGTGCTAGGGGTGTTCTAACGCAGTGCTACACGATACCGGCGAAGGGGGGAAACATCCGGGAAAGCATTCCCGATGTTAGGTATTTTTGAATAGGCGAACCGGAGGGGGGTTGTTCCATGTTTGGTATGCTAGGGATGTCTGGCGGACGAACGGACCGCATTTTCGGATTCTTCTCAAAATTCTGAGCAACTTTCATGTACAAAATATTTTAATCCGAGTTACGGATAATTTTATATGATTTTCCCAAGTTTTAATAGTTTGATAGAATTATTGTATTTTGTTTAATCCGAATTGACCAAGTCAATTTGACTAGTCAAGAGGGGAGGTGGTGGCCCACATGTCACTGTTCAAATAATTTCCAAAGGGATTTATCTAAACTAATTAGATGGACCCACATGTCATTTGCTAATAGGCTAAATTAGCACTAAACTAATACTAAGCTACACCTAACCTAATTAAACAAGGGTCGGCTGTTAGTGGGCAGAGCCCGCCACACGCACAGCACACTCACACAACACACAGTGCACACACACAGCACACAACACATAATGTTGTGATAGCATTTTGTGATTTTCATAGTATTCAATACATGCATCAAATGAATTTGGTCCAATGGACACATTTGAGCCTTGTCAAGTGTACTACCTTCCCATATTTTTTAGTCATGTTAACCGCTGTTTAACTGCGGATTAGGTGCTGTGTAGGGGGTTAGTCAATGTAAAAATTGAAAAGCTAGCTAGAACTAGTATAGTAAGCAGCGGCACTGCGGCAGTAGTAGTAGGATGCAGCTGCAGCGCCGTGATAGCAATCAGCAGCAGGTAGTAGCATCGCCGCATCAGGTAGTAGGCAGGGCCGCGAGCAACTGCGGGGGCACGCGTTGGACACAGCTAGGGCGAGTGGCGGCCAGCGCGGGGCGCGGCGGGCGCATGCACGCAGAAGGCCGTCGGGCGGCGGCGAGTGTGGCCGGGGGCGAGGTGCGAAGGGCAGGGTGCAGGTAAGGGCGGCTACAGGCGGTAGCTTGCGGCGAGCGGGGCAGCAGCAACGCAAGGAGAAACGCAAGAGAAGTAGCAACATGAATCAACAGAGAAGGAGAGCAGCGACAGCAAGCACGCACGTACGCGTACGCGAGAGCCCGGACGATTTCGGGGAGGGCGGCTATGGCAACCAATCGAGGGGGCAAGGAAGGGGGGTGGACGTGGCTCACTGCGAGGGAGGTCCTGGACGTGCTCGGAACCGCGGGGAGGCCCCGGTGGTGGAGATCGATGGCAATGGCGCCGTAGCCGTGGCAGGGAAGACGAGGATGTATCGGGCACCGCGGGGATCTGCAGCTCGAACGGCTCCTCGAAGACGATGTAGTCGACGACGGTGCTTCTGCTGGACAGCCTCTCACGGCCTGGGGGCGACGATGGCCACACGGTCAAGGGTCTCCATGGCGGCGGCGGTTTGGGTCCTTCCAGATGGAGGAGAGGGTGCAGGGAGAGGGGCGAATGGGGATCTAGGATTCGTTGATGAAGCCGGTGCGGTCTTATACGTGCGGGGAAACGGCGGAGAGGCGCGGGATGGCCGCCACGGCGACGAGCCGTGGCCATGGCGGGCATCGAAGGCATCCACGGTTCCCCTCCTTGTAGCGAGGAAGAGGACAGCGGGGTGGGGCAGGCTGGGCCACCTGCTGGGCGGGGCCAAACTGTCGGGGAAACTGATCGCCCACGAACACCTATGGGACCGGAGCCCCTTTTCGGTACGGCAAGGGGGCGGAGGGTGCACAAAGAGAAGATCGAGGCAGACACGCGAGCAGTTTACCCAGGTTCGGGCCGCACGGATGTGTAAAACCCTACTCCTGCCTTGGTTTGTATTGTGTTCTTGGCTCGGGAGTGAGAAGGGCTACAGTGCTTATCGCTGGCAGTACCGAGCGCGAGAGTGATCGATGATCGGAACCCCTTCTACGTTGCGCATGGACCTCCTTTTATAGGTCAAAGGGGTCACCGACAGGTGGCAACGTAGTCGAGGGTAAAAATGTAAAATGGGTGGTAGTTGGAACAGTGTATGTACAGTGCTCTGTACCTAACTCTGACGGCAGGGGACAAGGGCATTGAATGCCCATCGACGTCGCCCCAAACAGTGCAAAAAGCGTCCGTCAGGGCGCCACCGTCCGCCACGACGGTGGCCTTGTCATCGCACCTTGCCACCGTGTCCCCCAGGCTGCACAGCCTTCCGCCACGCGTGCCTGGAAGGGCCCCAGGGCGACGCGTGGGCGGATGAGCTGGAGCGCGGGCACTTAGTGGAAGTTTGCCACGGCAAACGTCTTGCCGCGGCTGCTACCTTGTCGCGCCCGGAAGCTTGTCGCTCTCCGGGCATTGCCGGGACGAGCGGCGCGTCGCGGCAAGTCTCTTGAAACGCCATGTATGGCCTTCCCGGCAAGTTCTTCTTGCCAGGGTCTTGTGCCAAAGAAGTGGTCTCGATCCTTGAGTGGCCTTCCCGGCAAGCTCCTCTTGCCGGGGCCTTGTTTCTTTAACTTGAATACTTTGTTCTTGAATGGCTCCACAGGAACCATAGTGGGCTTCGGCGATCGCATGGCAAGCCCTGCCACGGGACGCTGCGACTGCCCGTGCACAAGTTCGGGATACTAAGGTACCCCTACATTAATACACCGACAGGAGCCCCCGGGCCTGGGCCACACACGATGCCGAGCGCTGTTGGGCCAGGCCCAAAACAGTGCACGGGCATGCGCGGCCCGCGGCACGCCGTATCCCACTCCGTATCCACCGCTCCCCTCCCTAACGGCACGCGTCAATCGCAGCGTCGTGGGAGAGATCGTGGCCTGTTTCTTTAATGGGGAAATGCGGAACGTCTCCCTCTCCCCCCTTAAAAGCAGGGGAAACAGGGGCAGTTCCTTCCATTCGCCCGTTGCTTCTTCATCCTCCAGAAACCCCCGCTGCCCCCCTCCTCCCCGAAGGTTGAAAGAGAGCAGCGCTCCGCCCTCCCTCCGCCGCCGCCGGCATCACCAGCACCGTCGACTTCCCCCATCGTCCCCGCCATGGCCCCGAAGGGCGAGAAGGCGAAGACCGCGAAGTCCGCCAAGGCGCTGAAGCTAGTAGCAATGCGGAAGAAGATGGCGGTCTTCCCGCCGAGGCTTAGTCTGGAGGAGCTGAAGGACACCTTATACCTCTTCTGGTCGAGGGAGACAAAGGCGCATCCTCGCACAAAGGTACTCCCCGCCGTGGCCTGCGAGATGTTCCCGGGCGGCTATGCCTTTTTTGCTCTATTCTTCTACTGCGGGCTCTGCCCGCCCTTCTCGGAGTTCTTTTGTGATATCATGAATACCTACGGGTTTCATCTCCTTGACTTCACCCCAAACGCCGTCTTGACCATGGCCATTTTCGCACATCTGTGCGAAAATTTCGTCAGAGTTTACCCCGATGTAGCTCTCTTCTGCCATTACTTCATACCTCGAGTCGAGTCTGGGTCTCCTCTGTCTGGCAGAATCTCTTGGATCTTTAGGCTCCATAAGAAAGAGGCTTACTTGACGGGGGAGCTCCACGGTAAGTGGGATGAGTGGAGGGCCAACAGGTGTTGGATTATGGAGGATGACCCGCAGCAGTTCACTTCCCGGCGCCAAGTCACAGTAGTGCGCGGCAATGACTGGAGTGACCTGGCCCCTGAGGACGACAAGCTGAAGATAGCCACCACTAGGATTCTTCGCCTCCGGCAAGCCAAGCTCACTGTAGGTGCTGTCGGGGCAGACTTTCTCCGCCGCCGCATCGCTCCCTTGCAGGAGAGGAAAAGGGCTGCTTGGGAGTTTGATAACGCGGCAGACATCATGAGGCTGCGCCCGGGCCTCAACTACAATTTCACTGTCTTGGAGCTCAACGCAATGCTCCAAGCGCTATTCAAGTACGACTCCGCCCATCCAGAGTGGTTCGCGTTGCCGCAGGGCGTAGTTCCGTTGTGCAACAACTCGTCGCTCAGCGCCATCCGCGCGGCGATGCCGTTGTGTGATTCCCATGGGATCGACCCCACTTGGCGGGAACCTTCTGACGAAACCGTGCAGACGTTCTTCGACAACCTGGTGGAGCTGCCAATCAAACCCGACGAGAAGAGGGGACTCACCCGCGACACTACCGACCAGGAGATGGCGTATATTGCCACCAGGTTGGAGGAGGCAGGTGCAGCCAGGGCCGCGGGCGAGTTTGGATATACTCTGGAGGAGGCGGATGCAACGGAGGCGGTAAGTCTTGCCGAGGAGGAAGAGCTTCGCAAAGCGGGGAAGCTCGCCGGGCAACTTGCCGGGACAAGCGAGGCCGCCGAGCAAGGCGCAGAGTCGAGCGGGCCCGCCGAGCAGGGCGTCGGATCAAGCGATCCTGCCGAACACTTAGGCGGCTCGCTGAACCTCGACTCCTCTTCTTTGTCCTCGGGTAGCTCACCACCACCAGCAAGTCCTCCGGCTCAAACGAGAAGGCGCCTCCGCAAGGCCGCAGACGTGGCGGGGCGGCCGGCGGGCCAGCAGTCGCAGCGCCGTCCAACACACGCCACCGCGGCGAGCAAGGCCGCCAAGGGAGTGCCTCGCGCTTCAACGGCAACTGGAGAGGGGGGTCTTCCCGGGCCAGCTCTACGGCCCCTTCCGCCCCTCGTGCCTCGGCGCCAACCGGAGCGGGGTCTTCTCAGACCGCCGCCCCTGCTCCCGCCAAGCGGCCAAGGGAGCCCACTCCCCCACCTCCTCGCGCCGGGACGCGCGAGCCGGACTTCGATTTCTCGGCTCTCAGCTCCGACGACGAGGAGGAAGAAGAGTAAGTCTTCGCGATTCTTGTTTTTCTTTGGCTTTCTGTTGATTCTTGTCTTGTATTTCTTTTGCCTGATTCTGGTCTTGTCCTTATTCCAGGACTCTGGCCCAGAGGGCGGCGAAGAGGGCCAAAGTCCCGGTGATCGTCATCGAGGACGAGCCCGCCGCAGCAGCAGGGGGTGCGCCTGCGACAAGCTCGTCGGATCCGACAACCGTTCCACGGAGCAGCCCCCAGCGCAGCCCCCAGCGTAAGTCTTTTGTCCACTTTCCTCTTGTCGGGCGCGCGTGGGTCTTCTATCCTTCTTAATGTTCTGTTTGTTGATTTGTGCAGAAGCAGAGCAGCAGCATCAGGAGCGCCAGGAGATCGCTCCCGACGAGCCGCACGCCTCGACCACTCCGCCAAGGAGGAGCTCCCCGGCGAGGGAGAACACCCCGCCAAGGGCTAGCACCCCGCCAAGGGCGAGCACTCCGCCAAGGGCGAGTACCCCGCCAAGGGCGAGTACTCCGCCAAGGGATGGCGCTACTGGTCCTCCGCCGGCGGGAGTTACCTCCACGCCGCCGAGGGAGAGCTCCCCGGCAAGGAACTCCGCCGAAGAGGAGGCCCGCGCAAGTAAACCCTTGGACTTTTCTTTTTCTGAGTTTCTCTTTTTGGATATTTGCTTGACCATTCTTCTGTCTTCTTCTTTTCTTCTGTCAGACCCGTCCGCAGCCGAGCCCATGGAGACGGAGGTCGCCGTCGAGGAGGATGCGCGGGGCAACACCGGCGACGCCGCAGCCACTGACGGGGCGGCCGGCGGTGGCGAGCCCGCCGTCGAAGAGGCAGCCAAGGCTGCTGGCGCGGCAGCAGAGGAGGGGACCGGCAGTCGCACTGACAGTCCTGAGGCCGCAGGAGCGTCAAGCGCTGCGCCGGCCGCCGACCCCTCCGCGGCCATAGCCGAGCCAGGCGCCTATCTGGAGGCCGGCAACGGAGTCTTCATCCAGCTTCCGTGGGCGTCCACATCGAGGGCGCCTGCGGAGGGAGAGGTCTTCGACGGGGAGGTCCTCGCCTCCGCCGGGCTGAAGTTCGTCGACGCGCCCAGTAGCAGTAGCGAGCCCGAGGAGGAGCGGCTTCTGCGGAGGCTTCTGTCCTTGTACCGCGCCCGGCAGGACAAGCTGGAGTCCCGAGAGGCTCTGGCCGCCAAGGCAGGTGTGGACTTGGAGAGGCGCGCAGAAGAGCTCCGAGCCAACAACCAAGCAGCTCTCCGGTCCTTGGCGGAGGAGCGGAAGCAGCTTGCCGAGGCGCATCAGGCGTTCATTTTGGAGAAGGCCGAAGCAGAGGAGCAGCAACGGCTCGCCGCCGAGGAGTTGTCCTGGCGAGAAGGCGAACTGACGCAGCGGAAGGTCGACCTCGATAGCCACGAGGACGAGCTTGTCGTGCGCAAACAGTCTCTTGGCGGAGCTCTGCAGGAAGCGAAGGACACCGCTGCGGCTGCTGAGACCGCCAAGAAGGACTTGGGGGGCGAGGGTGGCGCAACTGGAGGCCAACTTGAAGACGAGCGAAGAGAAGGTTGCCTCCCTTGTGCATGAGAGGGAGAAGGACGCCCACAGCCACACCGAGCTGCAGGTCCGTCTCTCCGACAAGGGCAAGGAGGTCGCCGTCGCCAAGGACTCCATCGCCGATCTGGAGTTGAAACTTTCCACCCTCACCACCACGCTTGACGGCGCCAGAGAGCGGGATGCGAACCTGAAGGAGGAGCTCCGGGTTGAGAAGGCGTTGTTGGATAGCGCCGCCATCTCTCAAAACAACTTCAGGCTGATGGTGGAGCACTGGACCGAGGGCCTTGTCGCCGCCGCTGCCGACGTCGACAAGGAGCTGGCGGAGCTGGGGGCGGAGCACCTCGGGTACTCCACCAACGAGAATCTCCCTCACAGCGCCAAGCTGAGTTTGTTCTTCAGAGGGGTGGCGCCGGCCCTCCAGCAGCTCCGGGAAAGGATCCCGAAGCAGCTGGCGGACGAGTCGCGCAAGCTCTGCGCGGGGGCCCTCGAGAAGGTGTTGATGAAGATAGTGCACCGCAACCCGGGCCTCAATCTCACCAACGTCCTCAGGACCTTGCCGCCGGACGTTGACCAGGAGGCGCTCAAGGCCCTTGTCGCGCCTATCGTGAACAAGGTGGGCGGCATCAAGAGGGTCGAGGGCGACCGCGCGGATTAGTCTCGTTTATCTTCTTCTTTCCTTGTCGCTGCCAACCACGTTATGAACAATAGTCCATTAGTACTGCGACAAGTTGCTTTGTAATATAACTTTATCTTGGGTAGTTAATGCAATGTTATTTCCTCTACTTGACTTCCTTGCTTTGTATGCTTTTACCCTACGCTTTTAGGGAACTTGCCGGCGTAGGGACCCTTGCCGCGAGCGCTGAGTGCGGAACTTCAGCAGCCTGCTGGCAACGCCATTGCCGACAAGAAACCTTGTCGCAGCTAGTCGCAGCACGCTTAGATTGTTGAGCGAACTCGAAAACGAAGTAAGGGCGCGACACTTGTCGCAGCACACTTAAGCCGTTGAGCATGCTCGAAACAAGGTAAGGGCGCGGCTAGCCACGAGTTGGTTCCTCCACGCACAGGTTTTCCATACAAAGTGCGGTCGTTCAAGGAAGATAACTCAAAATTTTAAAAAAAATTGATTGCTCAAACTTTGGCAACTTAGCTTTTGTGTCGTTTGCTTCCCGGCAAGGCAAGGCTTTCTTGAACGGCACTCGGTCCATACCACTATATCCTTCCCCCCCGGCAAACTTGTGCGCGAGGAAAACTTCTTCTGCTTGAGAGAAAAGAAAAGGGAGAAAACAGAGATATGGAGCCTTGCGGCTCGTCATTGCTTACCGGGGATAGGTGCTGCACAAAATGTCAGATAGTACATGCGAGAAAGTAAAAAGGGCATGAATTGACAGGTGTGCGAGGCACATAAGCTTTACTGACGCACGGGGTCTGCGTCCGGCTTTGTACAAAGGATTACATGCATCAACGGCAAGACTTGTACAAAAGGTGGTTGCCGAAGCGGATCACGGCAACCGCGCCTTATGGGTAAAACTTGCGAAGATGCTCAATGTTCCAGGAGTTGCTCACCGGTAAGCCTTCTTCGGTCTCAAGGCGGACAGCGCCGGGCCTTGTGACTTGTTTCACCCGATAAGGGCCTTCCCACTTCGGCGTCAACTTGTTGGAATTCTTGGCGGACTGAACGCGCCGAAGAACAAGGTCGCCTTCCTCGAGACTTCTTGCTTTAACTTTGCGGCTATGGTAGCGACGCAAAGCTTGCTGGTATCGAGCAGCTCGTACAGCAGCCTGAAGACGGTCCTCCTCAAGGAGCAGTGCGTCATCTTGTCGCAGCTGCTCTTGCTCGAGCTCATCGTAAGCGAGCACTCGAGGCGACCCGTATACGAGTTCCGTGGGGAGAACTGCCTCTGCTCCATAGACAAGAGCTAAGGATGTTTGTCCAGTGGCTCGATTTGGCGTCGTCCTGATCGACCAAAGAGCCGCTGGCAACTCCTCGATCCAGTTTCTTCCGCACTTGCGCAGCTTGTCAAAAGTTCTTGTCTTGAGTCCATGCAGCACTTCAACGTTTGCCTCTCCGCTTGACCGTTGCTCCTCGGGTGAGCAACAGAAGCGAAGCAGACCTTGGCGCCAAGGTCTTGGACGTACTGCATGAAGGTGCGACTTGTGAATTGTGTGCTGTTGTCGGTGATGATCCTGTTAGGGATTCCGAAACGGCAAACAATCGACCTGAAGAACTTGACTGCTGATTGTGTGGTCACATTTCTCACTGGTTCCACTTCCGGCCACTTTGTGAACTTGTCGATGGCGACGTACAAGTACTCAAAGCCCCCGGCTGCGCGGGGAAAGGGGCCGAGGATGTCGAGCCCCCAGACCAAAAATGGCCAGGACAAAGGGATTGTCTGGAGAGCTTGAGCTGGTTGATGTATCTATTTGGAATGGAACTGGCACGCTTCACACTTCGTTACTTGTGCAGTTGCATCCTGGAGGGCTTCTGGCCAAAAGAAACCTTGCCGGAACGCCTTGCCGACAAGTGCTCTCGCGCCAATGTGGTGACCACATATGCCTCCATGTATCTCTGCCAACAGCTTCTGTCCATCTTCCCGGGGAATACACTTCAATCGCACGCCGTTGAGTCTTCTTCTGTACAGTTCGTTATCGACAAACTGATACATACTTGACTGCCGGGTTATTCTTTCTGCTTCTTCTGGTTCTTCGGGAAGTTCTCCTGTTTGAAGGAACTAGACAATCTGCTGCGCCCATGCTGGGGCCTGCGGCTCAACAACAAGGACTAAAGGCGCCTGTGCTGCTGCGGGAACGTCAACCTCTACGGCAAGAACCTGCGGTTCGGCCGGAGCTTGACGTTCCCCGGCAAGCTTGCCGGGGCAAAGCTTGTCGGGAACGCCTGCTTCGACTGTACAAACCCTTGGGCTTGCAGGAGCAGACTGTTCCTCAGCAATCTTGTCATTGATCTTGGGGACCTTGTGGGCGGCGGCTTCAGGAAGCTCTGCCGGCAAGTAGTCACCAGAAACCAACTTTCTCTTCTTAATTTGTCCAGCCGATGGTGTTACGGGTGGTTGAGTTAGCTTGAGCACAAAGATTCCCGGTTCCACGGGTAGCTTTAGTGCAGCACACTTTCACAGGCCATCTGCGATGTCGTTTTGAGCTCTTGGAACATGCTCCATCTGTAAGCCTTCAAAGTTCTCTTCAAGCTTTCTCACTTCGTCGACATAAGCTTCCATCAATGGACTCTGGTAGCTCTTGTTCACTTGGCGGACGACCAACTGCGAGTCACCCCGCACGATCAGCTTCTTGATCCCAAGCTCTGCTGCGATTCTGAGGCCGGCAAGCAAACCTTCATACTCAGCAGTATTGTTCGTTGCTTGCTCCTTGGGAAAGTGCATTTGGACGACGTACTTGAGGTGCTCCCCGGTGGGCGCGACAAGCAGCACGCCGGCACCGGCGCCTTGCAGCGAGAAGGCACCATCAAAGTACATTATCCATTCCTTGCTTGTTTCTTTGGCGGGGATGCTTGTCTCTGGAATCTCTTCGTCTGGTGTTGGTGTCCATTCTGCTATGAACTCTGCCAATGCTCTGCTCTAGATAGTCAAAGTGCTTTCAAACTTGAGGCCAAAGCTCGACAGCTCCAGTGCCCACTCGACAATCCTGCCTGTCGCTTCTGGATTTTGCAGTATCCTCTTCAGTGGAAAGCGAGTGACCACTGTTATCTCGTGTGCTTGGAAGTAGTGGCGCAGCTTTCTCGAGGCCATGAGGAGGCCGAAAAGCAGCTTCTGCACCCCAGAGTATCTTGACCTAGCCCCCTGCAAGAGGGAACTGACAAAATAAATTGGGCGCTGCACCATCTTCTTCCGCACCTCTTCTTGCATCTGCGCAGACCCATCCTTGTCGGGACCAGAGCTTGTCGGGGAAGCGCCCTGCTTGTCGCTGGATGTGCTTGCCGGGGCTGTTGGCTCATCATCTGCCTCCCTTTCCGTTACTAACGCAGCACTAACCACTTGATTGGTTGCTGCTAAGTACAGCAGCAACTTCTCTTGCGGCCTAGGTGCGACAAGTGTTGGAGTGGAGGACAGGTACCTCTTCAAGTCCTGCAGCGCTGCCTCCGCTTCCGGAGTCCATTTCATTGGACCTGCCTTTTTCAAGATTTTGAAAAACGGCAGGGCGCGTTCCGCAGACTTAGAAATAAACCTGCTGAGAGCAGCCACACAGCCGGCAAGCCTTCGTACATCCTTGACGTGCTTCGGTGCTTCGATCTGCTCGATGGCTTTGATCTTGTCGGGGTTGGCTTCAATCCCCCTTTGAGACACGAAGAACCCTAGAAGCTTGCCGGAAGGGACTCCGAACACGCACTTCTCGGGGTTGATCTTGAGTTGGATCTTGCGCAGGTTCGCAAAGGTTTCATCTAGATCTTGAATCAGAGTAGCCCTGTCTTTGCTCTTGACCACTATATCATCCATGTAAGCTTCTACATTTATGTGTATCTGTGGCTCAAAAGCTGCATGGACTAACCTTGCAAATGTTGAACTAGCATTCTTCAATCCAAAGGGCATGCGTATGAAGCAGTAGGTGCCACATGAAGTAATGAATGCTGTCTTCTCCTCATCTTCTTCAGCCATAAATATCTGGTGGTATCCTGAATAGGCATCAAGAAATGAAAGCAACTCGCATCCAGCCGTGGAGTCAACGATCTGGTCGATGCGCGGCAAGGGAAATGGATCTTTGGGACAAGCCTTATTCACATCGGTGAAGTCAATACAAAGCCTCCACTTACCGTTTGCTTTACGTACGACAACAGGGTTGGCCAACCACGTGGGATGGAGTACACCTCTGACAAGGCCTGCCGCTTCCAGCTTCTTGATTTCTTCAGCGATAAACTCTTGGCGCTCCACTGCTTGTTTTCTAACCCTCTGTTTGATGGGCCGTGCGTGAGGACAGACGGCAAGCTTGTGCTCAATCACTTTCCTGCGAACACCGGGGATGTCAGATGGTTGCCATGCAAACACGTCGACATTCTCCCGCAGGAAAGCAACGAGCGCGCTTTCCTATTTAGGATCGAGCGTGGCACTGATGGTGAAAGTACCACCAGTGCCGTCCTCCTTGGCGGACACCTTCTTTGTCTCTGGTGGAGCTGCCATTGCCTTCTTGCACTTGCCGGTGGAGCTCGATGGTGCGTCCTCGACGGCAGCGCAGCACTCCGAAGAGGTGCGTTTGCCGGAGTGGGCCCCAGAGCTCTTGCCGGATTTGGTCTTGTTCTTCCCTCCGGGAACTTCAGCGGCAAGTGTTTTGCTATCTGTTGCGGCTGCTGCATCCCGGTAAATCTTGTCGGCACAGATAAGGGCGTCCTTCTTGTCGCCGGGGACAGAGATGACGCTTATCGGGCCTAGCATCTTGAGCATATTGTAGGCATAGTGGGAGGCTGCCATGAACTTGGCGAGCGCTGGACGGCCAAGTATCCCATTGTAAGGCAATGGGATATCGGCAACGTCAAAGGTGATCCTTTCAGTTTTAAAGTTCAGCTCTTCGCCAAATGTCACTGGCAGTGTGATCTTCCCCTTCGGCTTGCTCCTTCCCGGGTTGATCCCTTGGAATGTGCCAGTTTCCTCGAGCTCGCTGTCGGGGATTTGGAGTTTCCGGACCACAGCGGAAGAGATCAGGTTCAGGCCGGCCCCGCCGTCAACCAGCATCTTGGTGACCCTGAGGTTGCGGATAGTTGGCGAAACCAACATCGGCAAGCACCCTACCGCAGTTGTGCGATCAGGGTGGTCCTCAATGTCAAAGATGATGGGCGTGCTGGACCACTTCAGAAGTTTGCGCGACTCGACGGGCGGTTCTGCCGCATTAACTTCCCGCACCCATTGCTTGAGTTGGCGGTGGGAAGAATGCAGGGAAGCACCACCGTCAACGCACAGAACCTCTGTGGCCTTCTGGAACTCCTGCTCGCTGTTATCTCCGGCATCCATGTCTTCGTCGTCGTCTTCGTCTTCGTCCTTGTCGCGACCGCGGGGAGGCCTGTCTCCTTGCCACTGCTTGGCCTTGCCGCGGCGTCCTCCCCGGCCATTGAATGGCCGCTTCTTGCCGGACTCTCCACCACCTCCCTGGGCCTTCTCCTTGTCGCGTCGCTCGTACTCAGCTTTCTGCTGCTCGACGAGATATTTGACCTTTTTGTAGTTCTGGAGATCGTGGCCCTTGGTGCGGTGGATCTTGCAGTACTGCTTGTCCGAGCCGTCCTGCTTGTCGGCGGCTGCCACAGTGTCCTTGCCGGAGCTGCCAGCCTGGGCTTTCTTGGTGCCGGCCTCCTTGCCGGACTGCTCAACGACTAGCACTTCTTTGTTCTTCTTTTTCCTGTTGTTCCGCCGCCGGTTCTTCTTTGCCGGGGTGGCGTCCTCGCTATCTGTTCCCCCTGCTCCTGTATCCTCCCCGGGGAGTCTCCTCCCCTCTTCAGCGTGTGCGCACTTGTCGGCCAGGGCATAAAGCTCACTGACGTCTCGGATCTTGCACATCGCCATTTCCTCCCTCATCCTGCGGTTACGCACGTTCTGGTGGAACGCGCTGATAACCACGGCAGGGTGGACGTCTGGGATGTTGTGCTGGACGCGGCTGAATCTTTGGATATACTTTCGCAGGGACTCTCCTTCCTTCTGGGCGAGTATATGAAGATCACTCTCCTGGCCATGGGGCTTGTGGCCACATGTGAAGGCACCGACAAACAGATGGCACAGGTCGGCCCAAGAAGAAATGGAGTTCTCCGGCAAGTGCATGAGCCAAGATCTGACGTTTGGCTTGAGCACTAGCGGGAAGTAGTTCGCGAGTATCTTCTCGTCTCGTCCCCCGGCAGCCTGCACCGCGATGGTGTAGATGCTGAGGAACTCCGACGAATGTGTCTTGCCGTCGTACTTCTCGGGTACGTTGGGCTTGAAGTTCTTCATGCTGGGCCACTGGACTTGCCGCAGCTCACGGGTGAACGTAGGACAACCCGCCGCGTACGGCAAGTCGCCTGGTTCTCCAAGCGCGTGCATGTCGACAGCGGGCCCAGCGCGCTGGTCGGATTGTCGTCGCGCTTCTCTTCGACGCTCGATGCGAGTTCGAGCGTCCTCTTGTCCTCTGTCGTCAAGGACTTGGCGTTGATCGCGACGAGGTCGTGAATCCGACGACGCAGTAGTGTCGTCGTCGATGTTGATCCTGCGAGTCGGCGATTTTGTCCTTCGGGGCGGGGAGTGCACGGTGGTTGCACCCCTGGCAGTCTTGTCGCCATCAGCCCGTGCCTGGCTAACCTGCCGCGGCGGCGACGTCGTCGGCTGCTGTGGAGAGTCATTGTTGGCAAAGGCGATGAGGCTTTGGATGGTGGCCCGCCAGTCGTCGGCTTTGTCTGCCGCTGGAGGGAAGTCGAGGAGCAGTTGAGCTCGAGCTAGAGCTTCTGCTGGAGTGGCGGGGAGCGGTGGCGAGCGGTGCGAGGAGCGAGATATGCTCGGACTTCTAACTGCATTAGAAGGAGCAGCGTCTCGTCCCGGCGACCGCGCCTTGCTCGTGCCAGCATGTTGGCCTTGAGTGTCCCGCGAACCGCCAGCTTGACCTTGGCCGAGCAAGCGTATGGTACCTTGTGTACCACGTCGCTGCCGGTCCGGCGCCTCCTGAGACGGGCGCGGTGCATGCACGGACGCCGAGGTCTTGGAGTGCGCTCGGTCGTCCGTCTTGTCCTTGGACTTGGCAGTGCCGTGAGTTTCCTCGCCGACGTCCGTCCTTCCGCCGGCGTCCACCCCACCGGCCGTTGGCTCTGGCGGTGGTGGGATCGACGCGGACGGGCCTGCTGCCTCCGAAGCCTTCTTCTTCGGCGGCATGTTGATGAAGTCGATGAAGTTGATGAGGTTGGTGGACATTTCGCCCGCGTGAACGCCGGATCAGGTTCACACAACCTCGACGCACCCCCTACCTGGCGCGCCAAAGATGTCGGGGAAACTGATCGCCCATGAACACCTATGGGACCGGAGCCCCTTTTCGGTACGGCAAGGGGGCGGAGGGTGCACAAAGAGCAGATCGAGGCAGACACGCGAGCAGTTTACCCAGGTTCGGCCCGCACGGATGCGTAAAACCCTACTCCTGCCTTGGTTTGTATTGTGTTCTTGGCTCGGGAGCGAGAAGGGCTACAGTGCTTATCGCTGGCAGTACCGAGCGCGAGAGTGATCGATGATCGGAACCCCTTCTACGTTGCGCATGGGCCTCCTTTTATAGGTCAAAGGGGTGACCGACAGGTGGCAACGTAGTCGAGGGTAAAAATGTAAAATGGGTGGTAGTTGGAACAGTGTATGTACAGTGCTCTGTACCTAACACTGACGGCAGGGGACAAGGGCATTGAATGCCCGTCACCGTCGCCCCAAACAGTGCAAAAAGCGTCCGTCAGGGCGCCACCGTCCGCCACGACGGTGGCCTTGTCATCGCACCTTGCCACCGTGTCCCCCAGGCTGCACAGCCTTCCGCCACGCGTGCCTGGAAGGGCCCCAGTGCGACGCGTGGGCGGATGAGCTGGAGCGCGGGCACTTAGTGGAAGTTTTCTGCGGCAAGCGTCTTGCCGCGGCTGCTAGCTTATCGCGCCCGGAAGCTTGTCGCTCTCCGGGCCTTGCCGGGACGCGCGGCGCGTCGCGGCAAGTCTCTTGAAACGCCATGTATGGCCTTCCCGGCAAGTTCTTCTTGCCAGGGTCTTGTGCCAAAGAAGTGGTCTCGAGCCTTGAGTGGCCTTCCCGGCAAGCTCCTCTTGCCGGGGCCTTGTTTCTTTAACTTCAATACTTTGTTCTTGAATGGCTCGAAAGGAACCACAGTGGGCTTCGGCGGTCGCATGGCAAGCCCTGCCACGGGACGCTGCGACTGCCCGTGCACAAGTTCGGGATACTAAGGTACCCCTACATTAGTACACCGACACAAACACACTGTAGTTGCATAGAGCCCACCAGCATCGTAGTTTGTTAGGCATTTTTTCCCTTTTCTTTTTCGGTTTTCTTTATAGTCTTTGTTTTCTATTTTTCTAAGCTATCAAACCAGTTTTGCTATACATGAAACTTGTCACATAAATATAAGTCCTTATTTTTGGTGATGCCCACAATGTTTCAAGTCAACTGTAAATACATAAGCATTTGTTTGTTCTGAAATAGTTATTATTATTATTCTTGTTGTTGGACTACTTTATATTTTACTAGGGATTAATTAGTGAGTCGAATGATGTTGGTTCCAACATGAAAAATATCCATGGATTATTTACAACACTTTGAACATTTTGTTTTCATGCTTGAGAAATTTGAATCTCGGACTTCAATTTGAACTTGAATTTGAATTATGATTTGGATCAAGCGGGGATTTAGCAAAAATAATGTGATGACATGGCATCATTAATTGAGGATTACTGTAGCTTAATTATTCGGGCGTCACAGCTACTTTGAAGCACAAGTGTGGAAAAAGATAGTTGCAATTGTCCCTTTTTCTTCTTTTTTTCTTTTTTTTCTTTTCCCTTTTTTTCTTTTTTTGGGCCTTTTTTTTCTTGGCCTTTTCTTCTTTTTTCTTCTTCTTTTTTTGGGACAATGCTCTAATAATGATGATCATCACACTTATATTGATTTACAACTCGATATTACAACTCGATACTAGAACAAAGTATGACTCTATATGAATGCCTCCAGCGGTGTACCGGAATGTGCAATGAATCAAGAGTGACATGTATGAAAAATTATGCGTGGTGGCTTTGCCACAAATACGACGTCAACTACATGATCATGCATGGCAATATGACAATATGAAGCGTGTCTGATGTCTACTACACAACCTTCTTCTTGTAGAGGTTGTTGGGCCTCCAAGTGCAGAGGTTTGTAGGACAGTAGCAAATTTACCTCAAGTGGATGACCTAAGGTTTATCAATCCGTAGGAGGCGTAGGATGAAGATGGTCTCTCTCAAGCAACCCATCAACCAAATAACAAAGAGTCTCTTTTGTCCCCAACACACCCAATACAAAGGTAAATTGTATAGGTTCACCAGTTCGGCGAAGAGATGGTGATACAAGTGCAATATGGATGGTAGATATAGGTTTTTGTAATAGGAAAATATAAAAACAGCAAGGTAGCAAGTGGTAAACGTGAGCATAAACGGTGTTGCAATGATAGGAAACAAGGCCTAGGGTTCATACTTTCACTAGTGCAAGTTCTCTCAACAAGGATAACATAATTGGATCATATTACTAGCCCTCAACATGCAACAAAGAGTCACTCCAAAGTAACTAATAGCGGAGAACAATCGAAGAGATTATGGTAGGGTACGAAACCACCTCAAAGTTATTCTTTCTGATCGATCTTTTTAAGAGTCCGTAGTAACGTTCAATCTATCATAGAGTTCGTACTAGAATAACACCTTAAGACACAAATCAATCAAAACCCTAGTGTCACCTAGATACTCCATTGTCACCTCAAGTATCTGTGGGCATGATTATACGATATGCATCACACAATCTCAGAAACATCTATTCAACCAACACATAGAACTTCAAAGAGTGCCCCAAAGTTTCTACCAGAAAGTCAAGACGAAAACGTGTGCCAACCCCTATGCATAGGTTCCCAAGGTCACGGAACCCGCAAGTTGATCACCAAAACATACATCAAGTAGATCACATGATATCCCATTGTCACCACAGATAAACACGTGCAATACATACATCAAGTGTTCTCACATCCTTAAAGACTCAATCCAATAAGATAACTTCAAAGGGAAAACTCAATCCATTACAAGAGAGTAGAGGGGGAGAAGCATTATAAGATCCAACTAGAATAGCAAAGCTCGCGATACATCAAGATCGTGCCATCTCAAGAACACGAGAGAGAGAGAGAGAGAGAGAGAGAGATCAAACACATAGCTACTGATACATACCCTCAGCCCCGAGGGTGGACTACTCCCTCCTTGTCATGGAGAGCGCCGGGATGATGAAGATAGCCACCGGTGAGGGTTTCCCCCCTCCGACAGGGTGCCAGAATGGGTGTAGATTGGTTTTCGGTGGCTACAGAGGCTTTCGGCGGTGGAATTCCCGATCTTGGTTAATTTCCGAAGGTTTCAGTATTTATAGGATTTTTTGGCATAGGGCACACGTCAGGGGGGCTTCTGGGCTGTCCACGAGATAGGAGGGCGCGCCCCCTACCCAGGGCGCGCCCCCACCCTCGTGGGCAGCCCATGGCTCTCCTGGCCCAACTCTTTTGCTTCGGGGGCTTCTTCTGGTCCAGAAAAAATCATCAAAAATTGGCTCGTCTATTGGACTCTGTTTGATATTCCTTTTCTGTGAAACTCAAAAAACAAGGAAAAAACAGAAACTGGCACTGGGCTCTGGGTTAATAGGTTAGTCCCAAAAATCATATAAAAGTGTACATAAAAGCCCATAAGACATCCTAGAAGGACAATATAATAGCATGGAACAATCAAAAATTATAGATACATGGGAGACGTATCAGTGTCATATGAACGGAACGGTGGAAAGTTGCATGGCAATATACCTCGGAATGGCTATGGAAATGCCATGATAGGTAGATATGGTGGCTGTTTTGAGGAAGGTATATGGTGGTTGTTTTGAGGAAGGTATATAGTGGGTGTATGGTACCAGCGAAAGTTGCGCGGTACAAGAGAGGCTAGCAATGGTGGAAGGGTGAGAGTGCGTATAATCCATGGACTCAACATTAGTCATAAAGAACTCATATACTTATTGCAAAAATTTACGAGTCATCAAAACAAAACAATCAACGCATGCTCCTAGGGGGAGGTTTGTAGGAGTTAACCATCGCGCGCCCCCGACCTCCACACAAAGGATGACACTCTACAAATACCTCATGCTCTAACTTCGTCACATAGCGGTTCGCCATACGTGCATGCTACGGGAATCACAAACTTTAACACAAGTATTTCTCAATTTCATAATAACTCCACTAGCATGACCCTAATATCACTATCCTCATATCTCAAAACAATTATCAAGCATCAAACTTCTCATCATATTCAATGCACTTTGTATGAAAGTTTTTACTACATTCATCTTGGATGCCTATCATGTTAAGGCTAGTTTTATAGCCAAAGCACATTACCATGCTGTTCTAATTGACTCTCAAAAGGATATAAGTGAAGCATGATAGATCAACAATTTCTTCAAAATAAAATTACCACCGTGCTCTAAAAGATATAAGTGAAGCACTAGAGCAAACCTATTTAGCTTAAAAGATATAAGTGAAGCACATAGAGTGTTCTAACAATTCCTAGGCCATATTTATCTCTCTCAAAAAGGTGTGTCCAGCATGGATAATTATGGCAAACTAACAAGCAAAGACTCAAATCATACATGACGCTCCAAGTAAAACACATATCTTGTGGTGAATAAAAATATAGTCCCGAGTATAGTTACCGATAGATGAAGACGAAAGAGGGGATGCCTTCCCGGGGCATCCCCAAGCTTAGGCTTTTGGTTGTCCTTGAATTTTACCTTGGGGTGCCTTGGGAATCCACAAGCTTAGGCTCTTGCCACTCTTTGTTCCGTAGTCCATCAAAGCAATACTCAAAACTTGAAAACTTCACAACACAAAACTTAGACAGAAATCTCGTGAGCTCCGTTAGTATAAGAAAACAAACCACCACTAAAAGTTACTGTAATGAACTCATTCTTTATTTATATTGGTGCTAAACCTACTGTATTCCAACTTCTCTATGATTCATACTCCCCAATACTACTCATAGATTCATCAAAATAAGCAAACAACACATGAAAAACAGAATCTATCAAAAACACAACAGTCTGTAGTAATCTGTAACTTTCGCATACTTCTGTAACTCCAAAAAAATTGAAATAAATTGGTAAACATGAGGAATTTTTCTATTAATCATCTGCAAAAAGAATCAACTAAATATCACACTCCAGTAAAATCTGGTGACTATTCTAGTGAGCGCTAACGATTCTGTTTTTTTACAGCAAGATACTATAAAATTCACACAAGTCTTCCCAAAGGTTGTACTTGGCACAAACACTAATTAAAACACAAAACCATATATAAACAGAAGCTAGATTCATTATTTATTCCTAAACAGAATCAAAAACAAAAAATATAAAATTGGGTTGCCTCCCAACAAGCGCTATCGTTTAACGCCCCTAGCTAGGCACGGTACAAGGATAGATCTAGGTATTGCCATCTTTGGAAGGCAATCCATAAGTGGCTCTCATAATAGATTCATAAGGTAATTTAATTTTCTTTCTAGGAAAGTGTTCCATGCCTTTCCTTAACGGAAATTGGAATCTAATATTTCCTTCCTTCATATCAATAATTGCACCAATCGTTCTAAGGAAAGGTCTACCAAGAATAATAGGACATGAAGGATTGCAATCTATATCAAGAACAATAAAATCTACGGGCACATAATTCCTATTGGCAACAATAAGAACATCATTAATCCTTCCCATAGGTTTCTTAATGGTAGAATCCGCTAGATGCAAATTTAAAGAACAATCCTCAAGCTCATGGAAGCCTAACAAATCACACAAAGTTTTTGGGATAGTGGAAACACTTGCACCCAAATCACACAAAGCAAAGCATTCATGATCTTTAAATTAATTTTAATAGTAGGTTCCCACTCATCATAAAGCTTTCTAGGGATAGAAACGTCTAATTCAAGTTTTTCTTCATAAGATTGCATCGAAGCATCAACTATGTGTTTGGTAAAAGCATTATTTTGACTATAAGCATGCGGAGAGTTTAGTACGGATTGCAACAAGGAAATACAATCAATCAAATAGCAATTATCATAATTGAATCCCTTGAAATCCAAAGTAGTGGGTTCATCACTATGCAAAGTTTAAATCTCTTCAGTCCCACTTTTAACAATTTTAGCATCAAGATCCAAAAACTCAGAATCATTGGGACACCTTTTAATTAAAGTAGACTCATCTCTAATCCCCATCTTTATCAAGATTCATACTAGAAAACAAGGATCTAATAGGAGACACATCAATAACTTTTAGATCTTCATCTTTATTTTCATGATAACTAGAAGAACACGCTTTTATATAACTCTTTTTTAGCACGCATCCTAGCGGTTCTTTCTTTGCATTCATCAATGGAAATTCTCATGGCTTTGAGAGACTCATTGATATCATGCTTAGGTGGAATAGATATAAGTTTCAAAGAATCAACATCAAGAGTAATTCTATCCACACTTCTAGCTAATTCATCAATCTTAAGCAATTTTTCTTCAAGCAAAGCATTGAAATTCTTTTGCGAATTCATAAACTCCTTAACACTAGTTTCAAATTCAGAAGGCATCTTTCCATAAGAGTTATTGTAGGAACTACCATAATTATTAGAGGAATTACTAGGAAATGGCCTAGGATAAAAGTTTCCTCTATAAGCATTGTTACCAAAATTATTCCTACCAACAAAATTCACATCCAAAGATTCATTATTATTTTCAATCAATGTGGATAAAGGCATATCATTAGGATCAGAAGAAGCACTCTTAGTAGCAAATAATTTCATAAGTTCATTCATCTTTCCACTCAAAACACTAATCTCTTCAATAGCATGCACTTTTTTACTAGTAGATCTTTCGGTGTGCCATTGAGAATAATTAACCATAATATTATCTAGGAGTTTGGTAGCTTCTCCTAAGGTAGTTTCCATGAAAGTGCCTCATGTGTCCGAATCTAAAAGATTTCTAGAAGCAAAATTCAAGCCAGTATAAAAGTTTTGAATAATCATCCATAAGTTCAAACCATGTGTAGGGCAATTACATATCATTAATTTCATTCTCTCCCAAGCTTGTGCAACATGCTCATGATCTAGTTGCTTAAAATTCATAATATCGTTTCTAAGAGAGATGATCTTAGCAGGAGGGAAATACATAGAGATAAAAGCATCTTAGCACTTATTCCACGAATTAATACTATTTCTAGGCAAAGAGGAAAACCAAGTTTTAGCAGGATTTCTAAGTGAAAACGGAAATAACTTCAATTTAACAATATCGTTATTGTTGGAAATATGCCCTAGAGGCAATAATAAATTGGTTATTATTATATTTCCTTGTTCATGATAATTGTTTATTATCCATGCTAGAATTGTATTGATAGGAAACTCAGATACATTTGTGGATACATAGACAAACACCATGTCCCTAGTAAGCCTCTAGTTGACTAGCTCGTTGATCAATAGATGGTCACGGTTTCCTGACCATGGACATTGGATGTCGTTGATAACGGGATCACATCATTAGGAGAATGATGTGATGGACAAGACCCAATCCTAAGCCTAGCACAGATCGTGTAGTTCGTATGCTAAAGCTTTTCTAAATGTCAAGTATCTTTTCCTTAGACCATGAGATTGTGCAACTCCCGGATACCGTAGGAATGCTTTGGATGTACCAAACGTCACAACGTAACTGGGTGGCTATAAAGGTGCACTACAGGTATCTCTGAAAGTGTCTGCTGGGTTGGCACGAATTGAGACTGGGATTAGTCACTCCGTATGACGGAGAGGTATCTCTGGGCCCACTCGGTAGGGCATCATCATAATGTGCACAATATGTGATCAAGGAGTTGATCACGTGATGATGTGTTACGGAACGAGTAAAGAGACTTGCCGGTGACGAGATTGAACAAGGTATCGGGATACCGACGATCGAATCTCGGGCAAGTATTGTACCGATAGACAAAGGGAATTGTATACGGGATTGATTGAATCCTTGACATCGTGGTTCATCCGATGAGATCATCGTGGAACATGTGGGAGCCAACATGGGTATCCAGATCCCGCTGTTGGTTATTGGCCGGAGAGTTGTCTCGGTCATGTCTACATGGTTCCCGAACCCGTAGGGTAATGCACACTTAAGGTTCGATGACGCTAGGGTTATAGAAAAACTATGTACGCGGTTACCGAATGTTGTTCGGAGTCTCGGATGAGATCCCGGACGTCACGAGGAGTTCCGGAATGGTCCGGAGGTAAATATTCATATATGGGAAGTCCCGTTTAGGTCACCGGAAAAGTTTCGGGCGCTATCGGTAGCGTACCGGAACCATCGGGAGGGTCCCGGGGGTCCACCGGGTGGGGCCACCGGCCCCAGAGGCCTGCGTGGGCCAAGTGTGGGAGGGGACCAGCCCCAAGTGGGCTGGTGCGCCCCCCCCACCAGGGCCCAAGGCGCCTCCAAGAGGGGAGGGGGGCAAGCCCTAGGGCATATGGGACCTAGGGCCCAATCTGGTGCGCCCCCCTCTCCCTCTCCCCCTCTGGCCGCCACCCCTAGATGGGATCTAGGGTGGCCGCACCCCTAGGGGTAGGAAACCCTAAAGGGGGCGCAGCCCCTCCCTTCCCCCTATATATATGTGAGGTTTGGGGCTGCCCATAACACGGTTTGACCTCTCTCGCTTGGTGCAGCCCTACCCCTCTCCCTCCTCGTCTCTCGCAGTGCTTGGTGAAGCCCTGCTGGAGTCCCGCGCTCCTCCACCACCACCACGCCGTCGTGCTGCTGTTGGATAGAGTCTTACCCAACCTCTCCCTCTCTCCTTGCTGAATCAAGGCGTGGGAGACATCATCGGGCTGCACGTGTGTTGAACGCGGAGGCGCCGTTGTTCGGCGCTTAGATCGGGATCAACCGCGATCTGAATCGCTACGAGTACGACTCCTTCATCCGCGTTCTTGTAACGCTTCCGCATCGCGATCTACAAGGGTATGTAGATGCACTCCCCTACCCCTCGTTGCTAGATTACTCCATAGATAGATCTTGGTGATGCGTAGGAAATTTTTGATTTTCTGCTACGATCCCCAACAGTGGCATCATGAGCTAGGTCTATGCGTAGTTTCTTGCACGAGTAGAACACAAAGTAGTTGTGGGCGTGGATTTGTCAATTTACTTGCCGTTACTAGTCTTATCTTGATTCGGCGGCATCGTGAGATGAAGCGGCCCGGACCGACCTTACACGTACTCTTACGTGAGACAGGTTCCACCGACTGACATGCACTAGTTGCATAAGGTGGCTAGCGGGTGTCTGTCTCTCCCACTTTAGTCGGATCGGATTCGATGAAAAGGGTCCTTATGAAGGATAAATAGAAATTGGCATATCACGTTGTGGTTTTGGCGTAGGTAAGAAACGTTCTTGCTAGAAACCTATAGCAGCCACGTAAAACTTTCAACAACAATTAGAGGACGTCTAACTTGTTCTGGCAGCATGTGCCGTGTGATGTGATATGGCAAAAAGGATGTGATGAATGATATATATGTGATGTATGAGATTGATCATGTTCTTGTCATAGGAATCACGACTTGCATGTCGATGAATATGACAACCGGCAGGAGCCATAGGAGTTGTCTTATTTTATTGTATGACCTGCGTGTCACTGAATAACGCCATGTAATTACTTTACTTTATTGCTAAACGTTAGCCATAGTAGTAGAAGTAATGTTTAGCGAGACGACTTCATGAAGACACGATGATGGAGATCATGGTGTCATGCCTTTGACAAAGATGATCATGGTGCCCCGAAGATGAAGATCAAAGGAGCAAAATGATATTGGCCATATCATGTCACTTTATTTGATTGCATGTGATGTTTATGATGTTTTACATCTTATTTTCTTAGAACGACGGTAGTGAATAAGATGATCTCTCACTAAAATTTCAAGAATTGTGTTCCCCTAACTGTGCACCGTTGCTAAGGTTCGTTGTTCCGAAGCACCACGTGATGATCGGGTGTGATAGGTTCTAACGTTCGCATACAACGGGTGTAAGCCAGATTTACACACGCGATACACTTAGGGTTGACTTGACGAGCCTAGCATGTACAGACATGGCCTCGGAACACGGAAGACCGAAAGGTCGAACATGAGTCGTATAGAAGATACGATCAACATGAAGATGTTCACCGTTGATGACTAGTCTGTCTCACGTGATGATCGGACACGGCCTAGTCGATTCGGATCATGTATCACTTAGATGACTAGAGAGATGTCTATCTGAGTGGGAGTTCATTAGATGAACTTAATTGTCATGAACAATAGTCTAAGTTGTCTTCGCAAAATATGTTGTAGACTAATAGCTTGCGTTGTAGCTCCCTATTTAATACGATCCTAGAGAAAGACTAAGTTGAAAGATAATGTGAGCAATGATACGGACTGGGTTCGTAGTCCGAGGAGTGTCCTCACTGCTACACAGAAAGCTTACGTCTTTGATGCACCGCTCGATGTGCAAACCCCTACAACGTTGTCTGCGGATGTTGTGAACACCTGACAGACACGTCCTGATGACTACTTGATAGTTTAGTGCACCATACTTTACGGCTTAGAATCGGGATTACAATGACGTTTTGAACGCCATAGAACATATGAGATGTTCTAAGAGGTGAAATTGGGATTTCGGTCTCATGCCCGTGTTGAGAGGTATGAGACCTCTGACAAGTTCTTTTGCCATAAAGATGGAGGAGAATAGCTCAGGTAGTGAGCATGTGCTCAGAATGTCTGGGTGCTAAAATCACTTGAACCAAGTGGGATTTAATCTTCCAAATGAGATAGTGGTTGACGGAATTCTCTAGACACTATTGTGACGCCCGAGACCGACGTCCCAGAAGATTCCAGAAGATTCCAGATGTTCCGGGTTGCCCGCGTGTTCTTTTTGTTTGTGTTATTTATTTTTGCATTGCATCATGTCATCATGCCATCATGTCATATTTTAATTTTGCATCTCAACTTAATAAATCGTGTGGACCTTCGGTCCATTTAAATCGAGGGAAGAATGTCTTCTCTTTATAACATATAAAAGTCTCTCAATAATTAGGGAGCTATATTTATTAATTATTCCATTGCTTCGGAATCACCATAACACATTTGCAAATTTCCCCATGTCTTTTTCACTTCAAGTTCATCGTCAAAAACCTTGCCAATAATTCTTTTCCCTTGTTTCGAGGTTCCTCCAAAAATTTGAACATTTTTGGACACTTCAATAATCTCGTCTTAGTTTAAACCTATTTGAATTAAATTCAAATATGTTTGAATTATTTTCCGTACTGGCCTTTTATATTTTTCTCCGGTCGTGCTCATGTTTATGATGCCGAGAAAAAATAGCCTCTTGTGTTTTTGCCCTAACCCCCTCCTCTTTCTTTCTTTTTCCCTCGTAGTTGTTTTTCTGCTAAGAGAATTAAAAGAGGAAGAGAGGCCCAGCCTTCCCTCTCCTCCTTCCAGCCCATCTGGGTTCCCAGCCTCTTGGGCCTCCCTGGCCTATCTCCTCTTCCCTCCTCTCTTCGGCCCACTTCTGGCCCAAGGCCCGGTTTCTCCTACCGAACCCTAGCATCGCAGCCTTCCCTCGCAGCTACTCTCCCTCTCGTGCGCCTCCGCCAGCCCTCTCCCTCTCGTTCCGCTTCCCTCGCTCGAGCTTTTCCCTATCTCCCCCGATCCCCTTCCTTCGCTCGATCCCCTAGGCCGACCGCTCGATCGGTTCCCTCCAACCTTCGCCCCTCGCCTCTCCTTTCTCGCAAGCGCCGGCCCTGTCCTCCCCGAGGCCTCGTCGCCTCTTCCTCGCACAGGGTTTCTCGCCCCGCGTAGCCAGCTCGCCAGGGAGAGGTGCTCCCCCGCGCGTTCCCCTCGAACCTCCAGCGGGTAGACCGCCATGAGCGCGCGACTAGTGGCCTCGCCCTCGGGCCTTGCCGCGAGCCGCCGGGCGCCAGGAGCGCCTGCTCCTCTTCGTCACCAGGCCCCTCCCCGTCCTCCAGGGTCGCCGCGCCAGAGGCCTCTTCCTCGCCATGGCCTCTGCTCCCCGCGGCCCCGAGCGCTGCCTCACCTCCAGCAGGCCGCGGCCCTCTTCTCCAGCCACCGCGCGAGTCCCGCGCCGAGTCTTCCTCGCCTCTGCAGTCTCCTGGCATCGTCGCCCTTGCTGTTTTTGGTTTGTTGTTGTGTGCTGCCTTGTTCGGTTAACTTGTCAGATGACCGGAACGACTACTCGACGACGACCCCGTGTACAACTATGACACAACGACCGAACGAGACGATGACAAGAACATCTACGAACGGGAAAACGAGCTCCAAGTTCCACTACGTCCACGACGACCTTATGACAAGTACCACGACACGATGACGGAGGAACATCTACAAACGTGTACCACGACTACCGATGACGTGAACAACTACCGTCGCCGTGTACCACTACCGTCGCCCGGAAACGAGGTTTTCGCCAAGTACCACGACACCCCGTGAACGACTACTTCCTCTCCGTTAACGTGTTCCCCGACTCGCGGAACGACTTCTTCCACTACGACTCGAACCGCCCTGAAACGCACGCTTCGAAGGTATAACCCCGAGACGTGACCCGTGTGTTGTATGCTTGTTGTGTTGTATGAAATGTCTCCCGTGTGTGCTTCGTGCCCGTTCCACCTTTTGTCATGTTCCTCGGTTGCCTCGCCACCGACTCGTGGGAACCCGGCAACGGGATCACCCCATCATCTTGTTCAACTCGTTCACTCCACCTTTTGTTTTGCACCGGTCCCTCACCGAGTTACCGGTACCGATATGATGCCATTGCCTCATGTCGGATCGTTGCCGTGGCACCCTTTCATTCCACCACGGTGACAATGCTTCATATCTTGTTAATTGTCAACCTTTTAATAACTTGCATAAAACTTGATCATGTCATCCGCATCATGTTTAACAACATTATAAATGTTAATTGTTGTTTGCTTATAATTATTAAACATGCTCATGGGGATTTTTCCGGACTTGTTGTTGTTATTTTCCGGCCCCATTTAAAATGTCTTAATAGTGTAGTTTTCTTTATGCTTCACCTCTTGCCATGTTAATAACATTTAATCTTGTCTTGTAATTAATGAGAGTCAACTAAATAATTAATGTGGTGTTTCGTCAATATGCAACTCATTGCATATTGAGCTCCACTTAACTTGTAGTTTTGTTTGTGCACTTTGACATGCCATGCATATTAAACCGGACATGCATCATACTTGGATGTGCATCTTATGCCTTGTTTATGATTGTGTGTTTACCGTGTTGTTTGCTTCTTTCCTGTTTGCTTCTGTTGATAGCTTCGATTTCGTTCCGGAGTTGTGAGGATCCGCTCAACTGTTGCTCCGTCTCCTTCTTGGATCCGTTCTTCTCCTCTGTGGAATCCTAGGCAAGATGACCGAACCCGGATACCATTACTATCTTTGCCTATTGCTAGTAGTCTCGATCTATAGTTTTGCCTCGATGCCCATGTCTTTCCTGTCAGCCTCCTACTTGTAACCACTACCATGTTTAACCACCCTACCTACGCAAACCGTTGCTTGGCTAAGTACGCTTCGCTCAGCCCTTCTTATAGCATTGTTAGTTGCAGGTGAAGATTGAAGATGCTTGCTTCATGTTGAAGTTTGGTTGGGTTATATCACACTATATAACTGCTTAAAATGAAATCATCTATATACTGGCAAGGGTGGAAGGCTAAGCCTTTTGCTTGGTGATTTGTTCCACTCATGCCGTTAGGAACCGTATAAACCGGTGTTATGTTCCTTGATTATGCGTTCCTAACACGGTTGGGGTGTATGGGACCCCCTTGATAAACCGCTAAGTGCTAAGTCTTTTCCAGCAAATCCCAACATTGGTACTATTTGCCTAATAACTAATAAAACTTGCATGTGGACTAGCTATCCCTTTTATTTTAATTCAACCCCCCCCCCGGGCCAGTGCTCCACATGAGTGTTGGTCCGAAACGAGCAGACTGCGGGGCCACCTCAAGGAAACTTGAGGTTTGGTAAAAACCTGTAGGATGACTCATCCGGTCGTGTCCTGAGACTTAGATACGCACGGCTACTATCAGGGTGTCGACACGCCGGGAGGATTTGCTGGATTAGCCTTACCTTAGTTCGGTTTAACTTGAGCACGGGATTCTGAGAATACTCGGGTCTTCCCACCTATGGAGTTGCGACTTCGCGGATCGTGGGCTTGTGATGGGCCAAGTTGGAACACCCCTGCAGGGTTTGAACTTTCGAAAGCCGTGCCCGCGGTTATGTGGTAGATGGGAGCTTGTTAATTCCGGTTGTAGATAACTTGACACAATGTTTCCAATACACTACCAGCGTGTGTACCGTGACTGTCAATTTTCGAATAGGGATTCGGGAGTTGAACACGGTGGGGTTATGTTTGACCGGCTTTAGTTAGGATCACTTCGTGATCATCTTTCGACCGATGCACTTCTCTTCTCGCTCTCTATTACGTAAGTTAGTGCTAGTTGCTGCTGCAGACTCTTGTTTGTTCCTTCACCTCATATTTCTTTCTTCAGCCTTATCCTCACCCAAGGCTTAAATACTCGTGTTACCCGGGAACGGGATTGCTGAGTCCTCTGTGGCTCACAGTTACTTCACAACACCAGATGCAGGTTCAGCCGAGTCGATGCAGGAGTTGGATCAGTTCTTCACCAGGAGCTCGATGAAGAGTGTGGCCATTTGCTTGTGACGTTTCGATGTTCAGTAGTGGTTTCTACTAGGATTCGATCTTGGCCTGTGGCTTTATGTTGTTTTGGTATCTTTCTTTGGTTCTTCACCCGTAGTCGGGTTGTGATGTTCTGAATGATGTCTTGCTTATGTAATGTATTGTGTGAAGTGGCGAGTGTAAGCCAACTATCTCCTTTTGCATTTTAATCCCTCTTTTACATGAGTCGTGCAAAGATACCAAACTTGAGATCATTCTAGGATGGGCTTATACCTTTAAGTCGTGCCTCGACACGTAGGAGGTATAGTCCCATCCTGGGCATTACAAGTTGGTATCAGAGCCTTCTCCGACCTAGAAGCCCCCACTGATTGATCAAATCGTTGACGATTGAGTCTAGGCACACACTGAAAATGTTTTGAGTCCTATATATATATCGGAGAGTAGGATTTCTTTGCTTCTCATCCCTTTTCTCTCTTGTGAGGACTCCTGACGTTTACTCTTGTCTCTTCTACTTTCAAAAATTGCACCAAAATTTTTTTTTAGGATCCCGCGAGTATTCTGGGATTGTTTCGATGTTCTTGTGACAAGGATATTGTTCTCGATGCCTCCTGTTACCGAGGAGTTGAGCTTCGGGGTATCATTGACACAAGCATATCGCGGCAGTACTAAATACTTAAGACGGCCGACATCGAAAATCTCTCCTATACGGCCAGTGGCAAGATAACCCCGACATCACCCAGTACTGGGGAGGTAGTTCGAGAGTATTGCCATAGCTTGTTATAGTGGATGCTTTTCGAAGGTCCGAGGTAAACAGTTTCCGAGAAAGACTGGTTATGTGTTGAAGGATGGATACACCTGGATGTAGGTTTAGAGTTGATTGCGCGGTGCTTCCCGTGTATCCCCAACACCTGATTGCATAACTGGAAACTTTCGGAAATCTATAGGTGGGTTCATCAAGTAGTTCTAGGCATTCTTCCAACGGATGCTCGATATGAAGTTCGGGGTTCTACATTGAGTGATGTGGTTTTATGGACTTGTTCTGATCGGGAGTTGCATCTTAAAGGGTCCTTGGCTATGCTGATCCGGGGATTGCAAAACCCTTTTGTAACACGTTCCATGAGCTTTCAGCACGAAGATGTCGAACGAAACTTCTATCTTGTATTTGTTCTATCTGATCCTTGTTCCTTTTTATTTATTTACCTTTTCCTTCTCCTAAGTGGCTTCTCGTCTAGTTGATGTACCTGCGGAATTCATTCGTTCAATTCTCTGTTCGGATGATATTGTGAAGATTAGGCTGTTGCATATCTACCCTTTGTTTTTGTTTTGATTCTGGTATTCGAGTTGCTTCGATGACAAATGTTGATTCCATACCTTTCTTAATCGGTATTCTCATATTTCTATGGGAGTGCTAGTCCTTCTTATTCATCAAGATGGTTATGTTAAATTCTTTCCAACCGGTGTGCCTTCTCTTCAAGTTATTCCATACAGACGTCGTTGAGAAATCTGGCGATTTGTCTGTTTCATTCATCCCAAGTTGTCTTTGTTTTCCCCACCCTCCCACCCTTCTTCTTCCTGAAGCAAGAAATTCTTAATGAAATATCCATTTTATTCATGTGATGTTTCTTCATTCTTTTCCTCCAATGTTCTTATCCGGTGATTATCGTGAAGATGCTCAAGAGCTTCAAGTTCATCATTCTTTTGTTCTCATATTCTTCTCCGGTGGATGTAATTCAAGATTTCGGTGTTCATCTTATCCTTTTCCTCTTTTCACAATGCTTTCTTATTCCGGTGCACCAATTAATCATTCTCCTCTTGCTATTCATATCCGGAGTGCTGAAGATTCGTGTTTCCATTCTTAATCCTGTCAAGCTATTTTGAGCTTTGTCATCTTACTCAAGCCATTTTAATTCAACCGGTGCAATATCTCCTAAGCAATCTTTCCCAACGGTGATTTCTTTTGAGTGGGCCCTAACCCACAGGTCTTTTCCCAGGATCTTACCTGACTCTTCTTTCTCCGGAGAATTCTTTTCAAAGTGTGATGTAAGAATGATTTCCATCAGTCACATGCCTTCTCCAAGCTTGTTTTCAATTATTTCCATCTTTATCTCAACCTTCCTCTTGTCATTCGTCCGGAGTATCTCGAAATTCTTCATGGCATTTCTCGTCTTCATTCTCAACATTTGGAGACCGGAGAGGTGTTTCTCTTAAATCTTGACCCGTCTTCTTCAAGAGTTGTGGTTCTAGCTTCATGCCATCCTCATAATTGTTTTCGATTGTGGGAATTGTTTTCATACCCATCCGAAGCATTCTTGAATTCTTTTCTTTGTGATCCTCCGAAGGCCATCATTTCAGAAGATTTCTTCGATCTCAGTTTTCAACTTCATCCTCCAAATATTCTTCATTGATGTCTTTTCGTTCGTCTCCATATTCTTTCGGTGCTTCTTTCAAGTTTACCCTTCCGTTGTTATCATTTTAATTCATTTGTTCTTTTCATAATCCTACCGGTGCTTTGTTCAAGATTTATCCAAGCTTGTGCTAGATCCCTCTTTAATTCTTTCCTATGAGAATAAGTAGTATGCCAAATCCTTTGGTTGTCATCAATTTAATTGGTGAAGGAGATGCATAACATAACTCTTATCCTTGTTCCTTCAGGTGATTTAATTCTTTTGTCTGGAGCTTGTTCATCATATCATATTCTCAGTTCTAAGTTCTTCATCTTCTTTTCCGGAGCTCCATGTTATTTCTTTTATATCATTTCAAAGCACCATCTAATTCATCGCAGGCCTTGAATCTTATTCTTTCATCTTCCACTTCTCATGCTGTCATTACCGGAGTTCTTCATGGTGGTTCATCATGTTTTAATTCATCCTTGAAGTTTTCATCAAGATTTTTGTTGGAGCTCAAGCATTCTTCATCATGCTTTCCAATCGCAATTCTTTCTACCTTATCTTTCAGATGGTGTTATGGCATTCTTGATAATTTTCCTTCATGTTTCATGATTCACGAGTTATCAAGAATGAGATAATTAAAACCATCATTTTTCCTTGACCAGAAGATCTTTCCAACCTTTCAATTTATTTGTTGGAGTTATCTTGGGTTGTATTTCACCTAAAGCTTTCCCTAAGGATTGTTATTATGGTGCTTATAAATGACCGAAGTTCTTCATTTATCATTCCGGTGAATAAGTTTTTCGTCTCCTTGTTGATCTCAATCCATTCAATTGTTTCCGTTAGTGGCTGGTTGTCACCTCTTAATTTGGAGATGTTTTCCATAAGCCCACATGAGCTTATTCTTCTCGTTGTTGATTTTCCAACAACTCCGTTCAACCCTTCTTCGTAAGGATGCTCTTTCAAATTCAATTTGGTGGGAGAAGTTGTCATTTTCTTCTCCATTCTTTTCTTTCTTGGATCTATATGCTATTCTTTCATTCCGGAGGCTTTCTGATGTTGCTATCTTTAACCATAATCTCGTTTGTATCAAGATCTTATTCTCCCTTGCTTATCATTTTAACCGGAGTGTTGTATTCTTCATTCAAGTTCTCTCATCTTATCAAGTTTTGCCTATCTTTCAACCGGAGTGCTGTCTGAATCCTTCTTACCCCTTGTGCCATTCTTTTAATGTTCCGGAGGCTATATGTTGTTGATTTCATCAAGTATCATCTCAACTTGGCAAGTTCTTGTTCAATTCCTTCCATTTTCAGACGGAGTGCTGTCCAAATTCTGTCACTCTTATTCCTTGGCTATACCGTTGCAGTTTCATATTCTTTTGGTCCGTGAGCTCTCGTTTCATGTCTTTCAACCTCTCAAGGTTCTCTTTATGTTCCTTGTTCCTCCTTTTTACCGGAGTGCTCTTCATTTCATTCATCTCCGTTGCATTCTTTCTTTCAACTTGTTCAACCTCTCAAGTTTCGTGGTTTCACTCGTCTGTCAAAGAAGCAACTTTGTTTTACCTCTTCCTCTTCCGTTTTTACCCGGCGATATCTCTAGGATCTCGGGTCGAGATCCTCTGTTAGTGTGGGAGAGTTGTGACGCCCGAGACCGACGTCCCAGAAGATTCCAGAAGATTCCAGATGTTCCGGGTTGCCCGCGTGTTCTTTTTGTTTGTGTTATTTATTTTTGCATTGCATCATGTCATCATGCCATCATGTCATATTTTAATTTTGCATCTCAACTTAATAAATCGTGTGGACCTTCGGTCCATTTAAATCGAGGGAAGAATGTCTTCTCTTTATAACATATAAAAGTCTCTCAATAATTAGGGAGCTATATTTATTAATTATTCCATTGCTTCGGAATCACCATAACACATTTGCAAATTTCCCCATGTCTTTTTCACTTCAAGTTCATCGTCAAAAACCTTGCCAATAATTCTTTTCCCTTGTTTCGAGGTTCCTCCAAAAATTTGAACATTTTTGGACACTTCAATAATCTCGTCTTAGTTCAAACCTATTTGAATTAAATTCAAATATGTTTGAATTATTTTCCGTACTGGCCTTTTATATTTTTCTCCGGTCGTGCTCATGTTTATGATGCCGAGAAAAAATAGCCTCTTGTGTTTTTGCCCTAACCCCCTCCTCTTTCTTTCTTTTTCCCTCGTAGTTGTTTTTCTGCTAAGAGAATTAAAAGAGGAAGAGAGGCCCAGCCTTCCCTCTCCTCCTTCCAGCCCATCTGGGTTCCCAGCCTCTTGGGCCTCCCTGGCCTATCTCCTCTTCCCTCCTCTCTTCGGCCCACTTCTGGCCCAAGGCCCGGTTTCTCCTACCGAACCCTAGCATCGCAGCCTTCCCTCGCAGCTACTCTCCCTCTCGTGCGCCGCCGCCAGCCCTCTCCCTCTCGTTTCGCTTCCCTCGCTCGAGCTTTGCCCTATCTCCCCCGATCCCCTTCCTTCGCTCGATCCCCTAGGCCGACCGCTCGATCGGTTCCCTCCAACCTTCGCCCCTCGCCTCTCCTTTCTCGCAAGCGCCGGCCCTGTCCTCCCCGAGGCCTCGTCGCCTCTTCCTCGCACAGGGTTTCTCGCCCCGCGTAGCCAGCTCGCCAGGGAGAGGTGCTCCCCCGCGCGTTCCCCTCGAACCTCCAGCGGGTCGCCGCCATGAGCGCGCGACTAGTGGCCTCGCCCTCGGGCCTTGCCGCGAGCCGCCGGGCGCCAGGAGCTCCTGCTCCTCTTCGTCACCAGGCCCCTCCCCGTCCTCCAGGGTCGCCGCGCCAGAGGCCTCTTCCTCGCCATGGCCTCTGCTCCCCGCGGCCCAGAGCGCTGCCTCACCTCCAGCAGGCCGCGGCCCTCTTCTCCAGCCACCGCGCGAGTCCCGCGCCGAGTCTTCCTCGCCTCTGCAGTCTCCTGGCATCGTCGCCCTTGCTGTTTTTGGTTTGTTGTTGTGTGCTGCCTTGTTCGGTTAACTTGTCAGATGACCGGAACGACTACTCGACGACGACCCCGTGTACAACTACGACACGACGACCGAACGAGACGATGACAAGAACATCTACGAACGGGAAAACGAGCTCCAAGTTCCACTACGTCCACGACGACCTTATGACAAGTACCACGACACGATGACGGAGGAACATCTACAAACGTGTACCACGACTACCGATGACGTGAACAACTTGTTGGAAATATGCCCTAGAGGCAATAATAAAAGAGTTATTATTATATTTCCTTGCTCATGATAATCGTTTATTATCCATGCTATAACTGTATTGATTGGAAACTCAAATACACGTGTGGATGAATAGACAGACTTTGTGTCCCTAGTGAGCCTCTACAGGACTAGCTCGTTGATCAAAGATGACCGTGGTTTCCAGGTCATAGACATGAGTTGTCATTTGATAACGGGATCACATCATTAGGAGAATGATGTGATGGACGAGACCCAAACGTTAACATAGCTTTTGATCGTGTCAGTTATCGCTATAGTTTTCTGCATGTCAAGTATAAGTTCCTATGACCATGAGATCATGTAACTCACTGACACCGTAGGAGTGCTTTGTGTGTGCCAAACGTCGCAACGTAACTGGGTGACTATAAAGGTACTCTACAGGTATCTCCGAGGGTGTCTGTTGGGTTGACATGGATCGAGACTGGGATTTGTCACTCCGTGTGACGGAGAGGTATCTCCGGGCCCACTCGGTAATACGTCATCTCAATGAGCTCAAAGTGACCAAGTAGTTGGTCACGGGATTATGTATTACGGTAACGAGTAAAGAGACTTGCCGGTAACGAGATTGAACTAGGTATAGAGATACCGACGATCGAATCTCGGGCAAGTAACATACCGACGAGACAAAGGGAACTGTATACGGGATTGCCTGAATCCTTGACATCGTGGTTCATCCGATGAGATCATCGAGAAACATGTGGGAACCAATATGGGTATCCAGATCCCGCTATTGGTTATTGACCTGGGAGTGTCTCGGTCATGTCTACATGGTTTCCGAACCCGCAGGGTCTACACACTTAACGTTCGGTGACGCTAGGGTTGTTAGTGAGAAAAGTGCATGGTTACCGAAGGTTGTTCGGAGTCCCGGATGAGATCCCGGACGTGACGAGGGTCTTCGGAATGGTCCGGAGACGAAGATTGATATATAGGATGAAAGGTTTCGGAGTCCGGAAGTGTTCCGGGGAGCATCGGGAAATCGGCGGATGACCGAAAGGGGTTTCGGGGGTTCCGGAAGTAGTTCTGGGCCTATTGGGCCACAAGGGGGAACACCACAGCCCTCAAGGGGCTGTGCGCCCCCCCTGGGCCCTCTCCTCATGCGGCTAAGGGGGTGGGACCCCCTAGGGCAGCCGCACCCCTTTGGAGTGGGGGGCAAGGCACCTAGGGGGGGAAACCCTAGGGCCTGGCCCTTGGCCGCCGCCCCCCCCATGCCCTGGCCGCCGGCCCCCCTAGGGGAAACCCTAGGGGCGCCCCCCTCTCCTCCTTCCCCCTATATATAGAGAGGTAGAGGGAGGGCAGCCAACACAAGTTCGTGCCTCGGTGCTGCCCTCCCTCTCCCGTAACATCTTCTTCTCCCGCGGTGCTTAGGCGAAGCCCTGCTGGAAATCTTCTACACCATCACCACCACGCCGTCGTGCTGCCGGTTCTCCATCAACCTCTCCTCCACCCCTTGCTGGATCAAGAAGGAGGAGACGTCCCCGAGCCGTACGTGTGAAGAACGCGGAGGCACCGTTGCTTCGGTGCTAGGATCTTCGGCGATCTGAATCGCGGCGAGTACGACTCCATCATCCGCGTTCATAACGCTTCCGCTTGGCGATCTACAAGGGTATGTGGATCTTACTCTCCCCTCGTAGTTGCATCTACTAGATTGATCTTGGTGAACGTAGAGAAAAAATTTTGTTTTCCGTGCAACGTTCCCCAACAGTGGCATCATGAGCTAGGATCTTGCGTAGATGCTTTCTCGAGTAGAACACAAAAGGGTTTGTGGCGTTGATGTTTAAATTGCTGCCCTCCTTAGTCTTTCTTGATTCAGCGGTATTATGGGATGAAGCGGCCCGGACCAACTTTACATGTCCACGTACATGAGACCGGTTCCATCGACAGACATGTGACTTTTGTTGCATAAGATGGCTGGCGGGTGTCTGTCTCTCCTATCTTAGTTGAATCGGAATAGAACAAGGCGGTCCTTGTAGAAGGTTAAATAGCAACTTGAATATCACCGTTGTGGTTTTGCGTAGGTAAGAAGCGTTCTTGCTAGATACCCATAGCAGCCACGTAAAACATGCAACAACAAATTAGAGGACGTCTAACTTGTTTTTGCAGGGTATGTATGTGATATGATATGGCCAATGACATGATGAGATATATTTGATGTATGAGATGATCATGTTGTAATAGTTAATAT
>LR738715.1:531388653-531409814 GCA_902687465.1 Secale cereale
GACGCGGGCAAGGCGGCGCCCAGGAAGAAACTGAACATTGCAGACAGTTCAGACTCAATGTCCGAACACAGTTTCCGAGTTCAGCCCATGATCAAGCCCCTAGCCGAATCATAAGTACTCAATCGATCGTTGCTTATGTTCAATTTAGAATAGTATTCAATGTTTTAAGTAATTTCATTCTATTTTAATACAGTCCTCCACACGCACTCCCCGAGGCTTCACTGTCATCGGGGAATTCTCTAGCGCCAGAGATGGTGGAGAGCGACACGCCTCCGCAGGGCTGGTTGCCCGTCTTAGGGACATCGAGGTGTCCTCTCTACAAGCTTCTCCTGTACGAGCAGGTGGGAGAGGGGCAGATGAGAGGGCGCCCGAGGCCAATCCCTCAAACGCCGCTAGCCAAGGGGAGCAATCCCCATGGCGACCGACGACGCGGGGGCCAAGCAATCTGGGCCCCCGCCGAACACCGTTCCGGAGCCTAGTACGGCACCAAAGTCGAGAAGTCAGCCCCTCGTGATGGGGAAAGTAGCAACTACTCCAATGGTGCGCACTGTCAATCCAGAGGTGCCGAACACTCTGGAGGAAGCACTGCGAGGTGCTTCCATCGTAGTGGAACACCGCACTATGATGAGTGCGGTCATGGAGAAAATTTGGTCCGTCAAAGGCGGACTGAACGAAGCCTTCAACAGCCTACTGACAGGCTTCGAGGTATGCGACATAATGTTCTAAAATGAACTCCTTCATTTTATATAGGTTATAAAACCTGGTATACATCCAGCAGCCCCTGATGCTTTGTTTGATTTTGAAAAGAACTGGACAAAGGAACCGTGCCATAGGATCTAACAGAGCAAAACTGTGTACTGTGTTTGAACAGGCTTCGCTAGTAGCTGCATCTATCCAGGCCGTAGAGGTTTCAGAGCTCAATCGGAAGCTTAAACTAGCTGAGGAGTAGCTTGACCTCGTATGTCAAAACACTATATGTTTGATCTTTGTAAATGTGGGCTCATTGTGCGATATGATTTATGTACTAGTTGACACAGCTGAGGTCGAGGCCCTTAAGGGCGAGCTCGTGAAGGCCAAGGAAGAGGCCAAGGTGAGTAAAGCAGCCGCTGACAAAGCGGCTACTCACCTAAAGGCCAAACAGGTCGTGCATCAACAACACGAGTCGCGGGTGGCCAAAGTCGAAGAAGAACTGCGAGATGCCATTCCCAAGTGCGAGGCATTGGAGCAGAAGACTTCGGAGCAAGCCTCCAAACTCAATATGGAAGTTAATGCCGCCAAGTAGGCATGGAGCGAATCACGCATCGCTCATGAGGAGATCAAACAAGTGTGGTAGATTGCAGCTGGTAAGACCTTTCTCTTGCAGAGTATCTTCAGAGGTCGGAGGTATCTTGCGCTGACGCGATTATGGAGTTCTCCAGGCACGTTCGCGGATCTTCCGAGCAATATTGCCTCTGCCGCCCAATTCTTCCGAGCCCACGAGGGGAACAATATGGAGAAGCTGTTCTGGTCAAAGTTTCTTGCGCCAGAACGTCCAGTGCCCCTGAACGACTAGATGAAGCAGCTGGTCGAGCTACATAATATGGTGGGTACGACCATGAGGGACTTAATAGTCTGGGTATAGCCTGCTGATCCAATCCCAAGTAGCTACTTCGGGTTGGTGAAGCGACTCGTCGACGCGAGTCCGCGGGTCGACGTTGTTAAGCATTCGGCCTGCATAGAAGGTGCACTAATGGCCTTCGCCCGCGTCAAGGTGCACTGGGCAAAGACGAAGGCCACTGAGATAGCGACTGCTGGCCCGCCAGAGGGCAAGGATCACCGGAAGCCTGAAAGGTACTTTGGTGATGTCCTAGAAGGAGCCCGCCTTGTAGAGGGCCAGGGCTAAAAGGATATAATCTTTGAGTGATTGTATTCGGATTGTAAGGACTAAGCTTGTGTACCGATGTATATATAATTTTGCGCTCTTGTATTATAAGCGACTTTTCCTCCTGTGTGGCAGTTTATTTAAATTTGAAATTTTCCAGTCGTCGGCTTCAGCCCCCATGTAGATATTACAATGGTGTTTGGTAATGCGCATTAACACTCTTTATCCAACGTCTTGGTCCATAAAGGAGGTGTCCGCGGAGCGAAGCAGGCAATCATACTATGCAGCTTTATTGCTTTCACTTAGCTATAGGATCTTGACTTGTGGGGCTAAGTACTAGCCGCTAGTGCGTGTGCGGCTTTCGGAACTATGGTGCCCACTTTACGCGGCTGGGCGAAGACCAACGCCTCATATAACACGGAGTAGATCACTATCGATCGTAGTATAACACTAGGTCACCAAATCGATTGACCAGCTTTCGTTTCATCATGACAGTCAGTTTTCGGCTTTCTCTACTGAGGTACTTGACCGGGCGAACCAGAAGTACAATCGCAGTAGTTCTCCCTTTAATACCTTAGCCGAACAATGTGGAACGGAACGTGGTAAGCACAAGAGCCGGGCAACCCAACTATAGACCCAAGACATGATTCGGAGCCGATGCATATAATGCAATATCTGGGATGCCGAACAGTTCCCTATAGGTGTTCGGACTTGGAGGTGTGCCAGGCCGAATACAGCCCCTGGTATTAAGTCCAAGTATTAAGGCACATGCGGAACTCTGACGTGGGAAGAGAATACATGTGGTAATAAAAATGAACTCCAAGCAAATTGGAACCAAACTGCTTCTTTTATATCCCGTTTAATATGGCCAGCCAAATGTCGATAACATATTTGGGCATTTTTCATGCCAACAGAAAAAGAAAGAGAAAAGGTTTACACAGAACATGAATCTAACGAAGAAAAATAAATTTCAACGGGGGGCCCTGCTGCACAGCTGCGCCGTTTCCTCCTTTATAATGTGTCCTTGAAGAGGGGAGTCATGTTGGCCGCTTGTAAAAAAGGAAGGAGAACTCTGGAAAAGAATGTCCTTCACAACCGTAGATAAGGTGGGTTCTTTTAATGAACCTTTGAAAGAAAATATATTTTAGAGTCCGAATAGGGTCAAGCCAAACTATGGACTATTTGTATGTAGTGTGCCCCCGGCGCCGCCCAAGGTATTTTAAGGGTGTAATTGTGTACGCGAGGTACTTATGCTACTATCTTATGGGGCAGTCAACAGGGGCGTAACTGCTAATCGAGCTCAGGTTCCTCTGAGCTGCCGCATCGTAGTGCGGGTCGGACACATTTAGCAGTGTCTGTGGTCTTGACGATCGATGAACTATTCAGCTTGAATAAGCCGCTTTGGACCTCGGCTGCTTGGGTCGCAGTGTCTTCCTCTGTACAAAGGGAGCGCTCCATGTTTCCGTCGACTATGATGACGCCGCGTGGTCCAGGCATTTTGAGGTTTAAGTAATCATAATGCGAGACCGCATTAAAGCGGGCAAAGGCCGTTCTTCCGAGTAGTGCATGATAGCCACTTCGGAAAGGAGCGATGTCGAAGATTAACTCCTCGCTTCGAAAGTTATCAGGAGAGCCGAATACAACCTCCAGTGTTAATGAGCCCGTGCAACAGGCCTCTACGCCTGGTATCACTCCTTTAAAGGTAGTGATGTTGGACTTAATTCTTGACGGGTCTATCCCAATCTTGCGGACAGTGTCTTGGTATATCAGATTGAGATTGATGTCGCCATCCATAAGGACTCGAGTAAGATGACATCCATCAATTATAGGATCGAGCACTAGGGCCGCCAAACCTCCATGACAGTTACTGGTTGGGTGATCCATGCGATCAAAGGTGATCGGACAAGCCGACCATGGGTTGAACTTGGGGGCGACAGGCTCTACGGCATAAACGTCCCTGAGTGCGCGCTTGCGCTCCCTTTTGGGGATATGGGTAGTGTAGATCATATTCACGGTTTTTACCTTCGGTGGAAATTCCTTTTGTCTCCCAGTGTTCGGCTGGCGAGGTTCATCCCCGTCCTCGCTTTGAGGTCCTTTCCCCTTATGTTCGACATTTAACTTGCCGGCCTACTTGAAGACCCAATAGTTTCGATTGGTGTGATTTACAGGTTTATCAGGGGTGCCATGAATCTGGCAAGGCCTTTGTAGTATTCTGTCCAAGCTAGATGGACTGTCTCTGTTGCCTTTGAATGGCTTCTTCCGTTGACCGGGCCTGGAGCCATTGAATCCGGCGTTTACTACCGTGTCATCTGTGCTTTTCGGTAGTGTTTCGACGCTTGTTCTTATTACATCGTGGCTTGCCATTGCCATCCCTGACTTCGGAAGTGCCAGGGTCATTGGTACTATTGCTGCTACGAGCTAGCCAGCTGTCTTCGCCCGTGCAAAAGCGGGTCATGAGTGTAGTAAGGGTTGCCATTGTCCTCGGCTTCTCTTGGCTGAGGTGTCTAGCCAGCCACTTGTCCTCGACACTGTGTTTGAATGTTGCTAAGGCCTCGGCGTCCGGACAGTCGACAATTTGGTTCTTTTTAGTCGACAACCGATTCCAAAGCTTGCAGGCTGACTCCCCGGGTTGCTGGATTATGTGACTTAGATCGTCAGCATCCTGGGGCCGGACATTAGTCCCCTGAAAGTTAGCTCGAAAAGCATCCTCAAGCTCTTCCCAGCTTCCAATGGAGTTCTCTGGGAGGCTGTTTAACCAGTGCCGAGCTGGCCCTTTCAGCTTGAGAGGTAGGCATTTGATGGCGTGGAGGTCATCTCCATGAGCCATGTAGATGTGAAGAATAAAGCCTTCTATCCATACAGCGGGGTCCGTCGTTCCATCATACACCTCGATGTTTACAGGTTTAAACCCTTCTGGAAATGGATGATCCATCACCTCATCGGTGAAGCACAGAGGGTGTGCAGCACCCCTGTATCGTGCAATATCTTGGCGTAATTCGGACGGTGTCTGTGTTCGGTGTTGGTTCCGAACTTGACTGTGCCCGGCGTGTTTGGCTTGATAGGCGCCGTCCTGTGTGGAGCACGTTCTCTTGATCCGTAGATTGATCCGTAGGTAGAGGTAGCTGTCCATCGCCCGGTCACGGGCGGGTTTGCACTTAGATCGGCTTCGGCGTCGTGGTCCATGCCATCGATGTCTTCGGAAGCATAATCTAGTATATTGGTTAAGTCTTAGACCGTGGCTACCAAGTGGGTGGTGGGTGATAACCCACAAGTATAGGGGATTGTTTGTAGCCTTTTTCGATAAGTAAGAGTGTCAAACCCAACGAGGAGCTAAAGTTAGAACAAATATTCCCTCAAGTTCTATCGACCACCGATACAACTCTATGCACGCTTAACGTTTGCTTTACCGGAAACAAGTATGAAACTATTTTGTAGGTGTGATGCTAGAACTACTTTGCAAGAGTAAAATTAGAAGTACATCGCAAGATAATAAAAGTAGATAGCTTTTGTCAATAAGAAAGTTATTTGTCCCTAGGTAATCGATAACAAGTACTGGTAATCATTCTTGTAATTTTATATGAGGGAGAGGCATGAGCTAACACACTTCCCGTACTTCGATCATATGCACTTATGATTGGAACTCTAGAAAGCATCTGCAACTGCTAAAGATCATTAAGGTCGTGAAACCCAACCAAGGCATCAAGTATCAAGTCCTCTTTACTCCCATACGTCATACTCCCCTTACTCGAGTTTAAGTTTCTGTTACTCTCGCAACCCACTGTAAACGAACCATGAACATATTGCAACACCCTACAACGGAGGCCCCTCACATTTGCGCGAGAACGTAGGGCACCATAGGACAGCACCATAAATAAAATATACAATCATACCAACCAAGATCATGATTAACCCACGGGACAAAACAGATCTACTCAAACATCATAGGATAACCATATATCATTGGGAAATAATATATGGAGCTGAGCACCATGTTTAAGTAGAGATTACAATGGGGGGAAAGAGGTGTTACACCACTGCAAAGAGTTGGCGTGGACGGTAGCAAGATTGTTGATGTAAATCACCGTCCCGATCGTTGCCCCGGTGGCACTCCGGCGCCACCGGAAGCGAGGGGGAGAGAGCCCCTCCTCCTTCTCCTTCTTCCTTGGCCTCCTCCCTAGGTGGGAGAAGAGTTCTCCCTCTGGTCCTTGGTCTCCATGGCATGGTAGGGGCGAGAGCCCCTCCGAGATTGGATCTGTCTCTCTGTCTCTCTCTGTTTCGCGTTCCCCAGATCTGGCCGAAAACCGTTTCTTATATTCCCAGAGATCCGTAACTTCGATTGCGCTAAGATTTTACACGACCGGATATAAGCTTCCTTGCGCCCGAAGTAGAGCTCCAACCGATGTTCTAGGAGCGCATAAGACATCAAGACGCGCCTGGGCCAGGTGGCGCGCCCTGGTGGGCTGTAGGCACTACGGGCCCCCGTTTGCGTTGCTTTCACCTCCCAAAAATCAAATATATTCCAAAATAATTCTCTATGAAATTTTATTGCATTTGGACTTCGTTTGATATGGATTTTCTGCGATACAAAAAACATGCACAAAAACAGGAAGTGGCACTGGGCACTGGATCAGTAAGTTAGTCTAATAAATCATATAAATAGTTGCCAAAAATATGTGAAAGTTGTATAATATTGGCATGAAACAATCAAAAATTATAGATACGACGGAGATGTATCAGCATCCCCAAGCTTAACTCATGCTCGTCCTCGAGTAGTTAAATGATAAAAAAATAATTTTTGATGTGGAATGCTACCTAGCATAAACTTGATCATATATCTATTCATGGCATCAATATTAAGACATGAGTGATTCAAAGCAATAGTCCATAATTTGACATAAAGACATCAATACTCGGGCATCCCAACAAACAATCATGTCTTTCAAATATAAAATGCTAAAGAACGTTATCCCTACAAAATCATATAGTCTTGTCATGCTCTGTCTTCCCAGCTCAAAGTATAAATCATGTACTACCCCGGTGTCAGCCAAGCAATGGTTCATACTTTTTAACGCGCTTCAACATTTTCAACTCTCACGCAATACATGAGCGTGAGCCATGGATATAGCAATATAGGTGGAATAGAATGCGGTGGTAGTAGACAAAAGAAGGGAAGAAAATCTCACAACAACTAGGCAAACTAATGGACTATGGAGATGTCCATCAATCGATATCAGTGTGAGGATTAGGGATTGCCATGCAACAGATGCAACTAAGAGCTATAAGTGTATGAATGCTCAATGTGAAACTAAGTAGGTATGCATCAAACTACTATGAAAAGTTCCCACTAGTATATGAAAGTGAAAGCATAGGAGACTCTCTACATGAAAAACATGGTGCTACTTTGAAGCACAAGTGTGGTATTTGCATGTCCTTTTTTTCATTCATTTTTTCTTTCTTTTTTCTTTTCTTTCTTTCCTTTTTCTTTCTTTCTTTCTGTCTTTTTTTTCTTTTTTTCGGAGTCTCATCCCAACTTGTGGGGGAATCATGGTCTCCATCATCCTATCATCATGGGGCATGCTCTAATAATGGATAATGATGATCATCACACTTCTGTTTACTTATAACTCAAAAGAAATAAAATTTACAACTCATACCTATGACATAATATGACTCTAAATGAATGCCTGTGGCAGTGTACCAGGATGTGCAATGATCTAGCATAGCAAAGATATAAAAAAACCGGACAAGCCATGAAAATATCATGCTAGTTGTCTTACGATCATGCAAAGCAATATGAAAATGAATGCTCAAGTTAACTATATGATGGAAGTGCATGGCAATATATCTCAGAATGGCTATGGAAATGCCATAATAGGTAGGTATGGTGGCTGTTTTGAGGAAAGTATAACAAAGTTTATGCACCGACGAAAGTTGCGCGGCACGAGAGTGGCTAGCAACGATGGAAGGATGAGACTGTGTATAATCCATGGACTCACATTAGTCATAAAAAACTCATATACTTACTACAAAAGTTTATTAGCCCTCAAAGCAAAGTAATACTACGCATGCTCCTAGGGGAGAGGTTGGTAGGAGTTAACCATTACGCGCCCCCGACCTTCACACAAAGATAGGACAATCAAGGATAAATTGTGCTCCAACTTCCCGGCATAACGAGAGAGCATATGTGCATGCTTTGGGAATCACGAACCTTAACACCAATATCTTACTAAACATAATCATCCACTAGTACCTCCCACATATTATCATCTCTATATCTCAAAACTATTGCAAGGAATCAAACATATCATATTCAGTGATCCATAAGTTTTATGTATGATTTTATGACTAACCATGCAATTGACCAATTCCTGTTGACTCTCTAAATAGATATAAGTGAAGTAAGAGAGTTTAATTATTTCAACAAAAGATCATGCTCTAGCAAATATAAGTGAAGCACGAGAGCTTTCTACGAACATCGGTTTTCTATGTGAAGAGAAACATGCAATCCAAACTACAAATAATATAAGTGAAGCACATGAAGCATTCTATAAAGGCATACTCAAAAGATATAAGTGAAGTGCAATGAGCATTCTACAAATCGACCAAAGACTATCTCATACCAGCATGGTGCATTATTAAAAGAAAAAGAAAAAGCACACGACGCTCCAAGAATTTACGCATATCATGTGAACGAAACGAATCCGAAAACATACCGATACTTGTTGAAGAAAGATGGGATGCCTTCCGGGGCATCCCCAAGATTAGATGCTTGAGTCTCCTTGAATATTTACTTGGGGTGCCTTGGGCATACCCAAGCTTGAGCTCTTACCTCTCCTCCTTCTCCTCACATCGAGACATCCTCGATCTTCGGACACTTCATCCACACAAAACTTAACCGAACTTTTAGTGGCGGGGTTAGTGCGTATGATAAATGAAATCTCATCATGCACTTCTCTAATATTATTGTATAATTATAAACAAACATTACCCACTGTATGCTATCACAATTCTATGGCCCCAAGTCGTGGAGGCTTCAAGAAGAATTCAAACATATGCAAATAATGAAGCTATAACAGCAATCTGTGAAAACAGGACAGTCTGTAAAGATTTGAACATCCACCATACTTCTATAACTCTAAAAATTCTGGAAAATTAGGAAAAATAAACATTTTGTATAGCAAGACTGTGAAAAAGGTTTTAGAACCGTTTGACTCTCCAGTAAAAAATGAAAAATCATGCACTACAGCCAAAGTTTCTGTTTTGCACCGCACAAACCAGCAAACAATCTAATCACCTTAAAGGCAAACTCTTGGAACATTATTTTTATAATACAATGGAATTGTAAAGGGGATAATTATTTTTGTTGAAAATTTTCTGTAATTCAAGATTAGGAAAGTTTCCATGGGCATGAACAAAGTTCAAGGAGCTCCCCCATTTCAACGGTGCTCATCCTTCTTACTTTCACTTTTCTTTTTGAAAAGTTTTAGGTTCCCCCCTATATTTTATTGTTTTTAAACTTTATAAAAGCACTCAACAGAAATAAATGACACTTTTTTTGAACTTCCGGGTTGTCTCCCTAGTAGCACTTTCTTTAAAGCCATTACGCTAGGCATAAAGTGCTCAAGTAATGAATCCACCCGGATCCCAAGGTATATCAAAGACAATTTTAACTACCAATGGTTTGGCATTTAGTAGTGAGCACAAAGTGATATGTGTCATGCAAAAACGAAGTCTAACTCTCTTCCTATGCATCGGCATGTCATACGAGAACAATTCATTCACATCAAGTAAAGACCAACTCATAGTATAAGCAGTTTCTTGCAATTTTATTGTGTTGGAAACATAGAGAGGCGGAGATGTAGTTCCTCTCTCATAATAATTGCAAGTAGGAGCACCAAGCACAACACATTATATTCATAAAAAAACATCATGTGCAACAGTAAAAGGCAACCCATTAATATAATCCTTAATAAGTGCAAACTTCTCCGATATAGTGTAGTTTGGAGAATTTAAAAAGATAACAGGACTATCATGTGTGGGTGCAATAGCAACAATTTCATTCTTAACATAACGAAGTTCAGCAAGTTCATCTCCATAAACATAATTCATTAAAAAGGGATATTTCAAGTGAACCAACGGGATCATAGCAATTATGATAGCATTCATCCTTCGGTAAGCACGAAGGGCAATTAAACAATGTATGAGTTAAGGGGTTACTCTCATCAAAAGGTGGGCACGGGTAGCTAATCCGTTCTTCCTCCTTTTGTTCTTCGCTCTCCTCCTCATCTTATTCATTCAATGAGCTCACAATGTCATTAATTTCTTCTTCCATAGACTCCTGCAAAATATTAGTCTCTTCTTGGACGGCGAAGGAGTCCTCAATATATGGTTTAATATAAGCATTAGAAGCATAATTATCATAGCAATATTGAAGTATGGAAAAAAATTCAGATTTGTAGAGAATAACAGCATACTCTTCAATCAAAGAAGCAATTTCATAAGCACCCTTAAAAGCAACAAATTCTTTAATTTGTTGAACATCATAGTAATTATAAACATCCTTAGCATACGAAGATACGATTCCATTATCACTAAACTCGCATTGGTATGGAAGGTGTTTCTTAGGGTCTTCAGAACAACAAGTAACATCATATATTTCACATAAATTCCAAGCATAGCATTGCAAACGATGAATTTGATCCAGTAAAAGTTTCCCTTTTTTAGAAATGCGATGTCACACATAACAAGCATGCTCATCTAAAGATTTTTCCCTCAACTAAGCCATTTGGGGTTTCAGCCGGAGCACATAGGGATCAAAGATGATCCAAGTAAAAAGTTTCAGTAGTGTGATAGATTTTGGGTGGTTCTTCAACCATTGGTTCAGTAGGTACCACTATTTTTTTGGTATTTCGCGCTTTCTACCCATAACTAAAGATAGAAAACAACTTAGAATAGAAAATAAAAACTACTTAGTGATAAAGCAAACAAGCACACACGAGAATATTCAACCCACGCTATAACTCCCCGGCAACGGCGCCAGAAAAAGGTCTTGATAACCCACAAGTATAGGGGATCGTTTGTAGCCTTTTTCGATAAGTAAGAGTGTCGAACCCAACGAGGAGCTAAAGGTAGAACAAATATTCCCTCAAGTTCTATCGACCACCGATACAACTTTGCGCATGCTTAACGTTTGCTTTACCGGAAACAAGTATGAAACTATTTTGTAGGTGTGATGCTAGAACTACTTTGCGAGAATAAAACTAGAAGTACTTCAGAAGATAATAAAAGTGGATAGCTTTTGTCAATAAGAAAGTTATTTGTCCCTAGGTAATCGATAACAAGTATCGGTAATCATTCTTGTAATTTTATATGAGGGAGAGGCATGAGCTAACACACTTTCCGTACTTTGATCATATGCACTTATGATTGGAACTCTAGCAAGCATCCGCAACTACTAAAGATCATTAAGGTCGTGAAACTCAACCATAGCATTAAGTATCAAGTCCTCTTTACTCCCATACGTCATACCCCCTTTACTCGGGTTTAAGTTTATGTCACTCTCGCAAACCATTGTAAACGAACCATGAACATATTGCAACACCCTACAACGGGGGCCCCTCACGTTTGCGCGAGAACGGAGGGCACCGTAGGACAGCACCATAAATAAAATATACAAGCATACCAACCAAGATCACGATTAACCCACAGGACAAAACGGATCTACTCAAACATCATAGGATAACCATATATCACTGGGAAATAATATATGGAGTTGAGCACCATCTTTAAGTAGAGATTACAGCGGGGGGAAAGAGGTGTTACACCGCTGCAATGAGGGGGAGAGAGTTGGTGTGGACGGTAGCAAGATTGTTGATGTAGACCGTCGTCCCGGTCGTTGCCTTGGTGGCACTCCGGCACCACCGGAAACGAGGGGGGGGGGAGAGCCCCACTCCTTCTCCTTCTTCTTTGGCCTCCTTCCTATGTAGGAGAAGGGTTCTCCCTCTGGTCCTTGGTCTCCATGGCATGGGAGAGGCGAGAGCCACTCTGAGATTGGATCTGTCTCTCTGTCTCTCTCTATTTCGCGTTCCCCAGATTTGGCCGAAAACCGTTTCTTATATTCCCGGAGATCCGTAACTCCGATTGCACTGAGGTTTTTACACGATTTTTTTTTCCGGATATAAGCTTCCTTGCGCTGAAGTAGAGCTCCAACCGACGTTCGAGGAGGGCATAAGACACCAGGGCATGCTTGGGCCTGGTGGCGCGCCCTGGTGGGTTGTGGGCACTACAGGCCCCCGTTTGCGTTGCTTCCACCTCCCAAAAATCACATATATTCTAAAATAATTCTCCGTGAAATTTTATTGCATTTGGACTTCGTTTGATATGGATTTTCTGCGATACAAAAAACATGCAAGAAACAGGAACTGGCACTGGGCACTGGATCAGTAAGTTAGTCCAATAAATAATATAAATAGTTGCCAAAAATATGTGAAAGATGTATAATATTGGCATGAAACAATCAAAAATTATAGATACTACAGAGACGTATCAGTGGGTGGGAAGCAAAATTCCCTATCTTCAGCCCCCAGTTCAAACTGGGCATAGTTCGGTTGGGAATCCTCTGTTAAGGTGAGAGATTGTAGTAAGTTCAGCGCCTCGTTTAAAAGCGAGTGCTGGATATATGTTCGAGAATCTACGGGGAAGAGTTCGGTGACAACCACTCCATTGGCCTGAAAAGTGCGGATCCTGAAAGTCCGGAGCTCGTAAACGGGGACGAGACCGGTGTTCTAGCGACGGGGGGAGTCCCGCTCAATACTGGGTCTGTGAGCGTCTCGAGCGCCGCTAAATCTGCGGTTTCCGTGGCGGGGTTGATCTTCCCATCCTCGGACGAAGCGATCTGCTCCGGATCTAAGGCCAGAGCTTTCACAAGTGTTGACCCCTGGACGGTATCCGATGACAGATCTAAGACGTCTTCATCGTGGAGGCAGGGGGCAGCTGCCATGGGTGCGAATCCGTCGAAGAACAAATCTCCATGGAAGTGAGCAACATAGTTCAAGCTTCCAAATTTGATCTGGTGACCAGGGGCGTAGCTGTCAACCTGCTCGAGGTGGCCTTCTGTTGGCACGAAGCACGAAGCAGCCGAACACAAAAATCTGGTCGGGGAGAAAAATTCCCTCAGTGGTGGCGCCGTCGTTCATGACGAAGCGAGCCATTAATAATTCTGTTGATGACACAGTAGAACTCTCAATGAAAGCACCAATGTCGGTGTCAAAACCGGTAGATCTCGGGCAGGGGGTCCCGAACTATGCGTCTGAGGATCGATGGTAACAGGAGACCGGGGACACGATGTTTACCCAGGTTCAGGCCCTCTTGATCGAGGTAATACCCTACTTCCTACTTGATTGATTTTGATGAATATAGGGTTACAAGAGTTGATCTACCTTGAGATCGTGATGGCTAAACCCCTAGGAGTCTAGCCTATGCAATTGTGATTGTGTCTCTACGGACTAAACCCTCCGGTTTATATATGCACTGGAGGGACCTAGGGTTTTACATGACCATCTTGCAGAGGAAGGAAAATATTACACCCGGACTCTAAACTTGCTATTTTACACATATGGGAGTCCTATCCGGATACGAGAGATAATCTTCAGCAATAATCTTCACATCCCACCAGTCCCGCCCATAACGAGAAATCCGACCACCCGAGGACCCCTTAATCCAGGACTCCCCTAGTGAGGAAAAGGAGGGGTCTTTATCCTTTTATAGACGGTAAAAATACCAAACATCCCCCACTCAAACCATAAAACTCACCTGTTCGCAACAAAATCGTGCGTAAGGTACGGTTGGGTTACCCAAACCATATTGATGAAGATCCCGTAATGGGCGTGCACGATCTTTCTTTTGACAAGACGTGTCAATGGAGGCTATGCCTTGAAACGCGAAACAAGAGGCGAGAAAACGGTTCGAAATGTTAAAGGGTCAAGTGTGACATTTCGCCGAAAAAAGTTGTCAGTAAAGACACTGTTGCTATTTTAACTTCTTCCCTTCGTGGCTAAGGGTTGTATTAATCATGCAGAGCCAGACATAGTTCATTTACGTAGGGAGCTAACTTAAAATGTTCAGAAGAAGAAACCTGCCTTGAAATGCCGAAGACAGTATGCGTGTCAAACACATCGTCATCGAAGACTGGTTCAAAGGCTACCGATGGAGTCCCGGACTATGGGGTCCTCGGGTGTCCGGACTACTCGATATGGGCCGTGAAGATAAAGCAGAAGATTATCTCATGTGTCCGTGTAAGACTCCTATGTGTGTATAATGACAAGTTTTGTGTCCGGGTGTAATGTTTCCTTCCTCTGCAAGGTGATTTTGTACAATCATAGGTCCCTCCGGTGTGTATATAACCGGAGGGTTTAGTCCGTAGAGGCTATCAGAATAATCTGAGGCTAGACAACTAGGGTTTAGCCAATACGATCTCAAGGTAGATCAACTCTTTTAACCCCTATACACATCAAATTCAATCGAGCACGAAGTAGGGTTTTACCTCCATTAAGAGGGCCCAAACCTGGGTAAACATCGTGTCCTTGTTGTCCCTTGTTACCATTCCTCAGATACACAGCTTGGGACCCCTTACCCGAGATCTGCCGATTTTGGCACCGACAGCCGCACCCTTTACGCGCCACGGCGCTGCCCCTCCTCTCGCTCGTAGCCCTCTTCCTCTCCGTAGTGCTTAGCGAAGCTCTGCTGACATTTCTCCACCACCATCGTCACCACACCGTCGTGCTGCCGGAGGACTCGAGCTACTACTTCACCATCACTTGCTGGGTCGAGGAGGTGAAGGCGTCATCGAGCCGTACGTGCGTTGAACGCAGATGTGCCGTCCGTTCGGCACTAGATCGCGAGTTCACGGGGCGGATCGTGATTGGATCGCGAAGACGTTCGACTACATCAACCGCGTTTCTTAACACTTCTGCTTACCGATCTACAAGGATATGTAGATCCAAACTCTTCTCTCGTAAATGATCATCTCCTAGATTGATCTTGGTGAGCGTAGAATTATTTTGTTGCCCATACAACATTCCCAACACACATAACATCAATGTAGGTTGTCATAAAATTTCAAGTTAAAATTCAAAACATAATTAAACAAAAAAGACAAATTCAATGCTGAATAGCACATAACATAACCTGTGATTTAGATTTTGATCATTATCGTACTGATGTTAAATTTACCATGTTTGGATCACAAAAAATATTTCAAACTTTATACGAAATTTTGTGACATCATACACTGATATTGTGTTAAGAGCGATGTTACACGTACGGATTATTTCTACAGAGTATTACGGAGTGGCTTATCTAGCTGATTATGATTGTGTAGAAATAAACTGACGGGCCCACCCCACTGAAAATCAGGGAGGAGAGAAGATTAGTTTGGAAACATGCCCGTAATGCTGCGTAAACCGTCTGTGTGTATAAGATTTTCGTTGTGTTATAATGTGCTAGATATTTATCCTAAAAAAAATGTGCTAGATATTTTATACAAATGCCGGTGCACCGGATACATCCCCACACAGGCCACAGTTCACGTCTCGTCGGCCCACCCTGAGCTCCGCGGCCGCGCGGAGACGGAGCGCCGCCGGACGCCTCCCTGCTCCATAAGGTTCCGAGAACGGCGGACGCGGCGCTTTCGGCGGTGTATGGCACGAGAGAGCCGCCATTGGATCGGCATTTTGCTCCCCGTTTCTAGGTTGCAGCTGATTGTTGGTTTTTAGTGCCAGCTCTCCTGCTCCCCATTCTAGTTAGCTGGTTGGTTGTTTTTGCGGCCATTTTTGTGATTCTCGCACTTCACCCAAGTTATAAAATGGTTGTAGTCTGCACGAGCTTGGCTTAAGAAAGGGATTGCCCTTTGCACTGGCCGGCAGTTTGTTCAAGTTTGGTTCCTGGAATGCTTCTGTAAATTTACCAGATCCAGTTTGACTGGATGGCCATGGGATTGAACTATGTACATTTGCCTTCCTGACGCCGTATTAGGCTACCTGGAACTGTAATCTGGGAGTACGAGGGTTTGGCATTTTGGGGTATTTTAACTCTTGTCCTTCAGAAAACTTTTAGTTTCACCTGAATGCTAGTCTAACAGTGCCTGATAGTTGTACTTGTACCTATCCAATTGGTGTGTCATCTTAGCAAGTTTCTTCAAGACTACTGATTGAATTCAACAGATGAAATTACCAAGCATCTGCTTGTGACCTCAAAACTTGTTAGTCACTACCTTTCGTGTGCAGGGCTACGTATCACCATCTGCTCAAGTGAATGCACTGGACATTGGAAATTTCTTCTTGCCAATGGCCAACACGTCCAACAAGCTCATGAGACCAACAGGGTTTTTGGATATCACAAGTGACAGGATCAGCAGCCTCCCTGATGAGATTCTCCACCATATCCTGTCTCTCATGACTGCACGAGAAGCAGTGCAGACATGCGTGCTATCCACGAGGTGGCGCGACTTTTGGATGTCTTTGCGGCGCATTGAAGTTGAGGCACAGGAATTCACCAACAAGGAGAGATTTGTGATGTTCATGGACAATCTACTACTGCGCCGTGGTTTGGTACCTCTAGATAGCTTTTGCCTCATGGGCTGGAGCGATGATTTCTCCCTCAACCATCCCAGAGCTAACCTGTGGGTCTGCCATGCCCTTAGGAGTAATGTCCGTGTGCTTGAGATCTTCAGCCGTAAATTATTTAATCTTGAGTACTCTCCCTTCATTTCGTCGCATCTGAAAATACTCAATCTCCGTGATGTTTCCATCGCTGCCCTCTTCATTGAGAAATTATTTTCTGGCTGTCCACAACTGGAAGAACTATCCTTGGTAGACTGCCGTGTTCCTGCCACCAAGTTCTCCTCTAGGACCCTGAAGAAATTAACATTTATCGCACATACCCCCTATGGTGCTGATGATGTCCATACTGATTTTGAAGACCTTGTAATAGATACCCCCAGTCTTGTTTCGCTGCATCTGGAGGACATTCCGTTGTTAACTCCTTGCCTTGTGAATGTCTCATCTGTTATCAAGGCTTCATTTCGCCTGGATGAAGAGTGTTTCTCGAGTCCTTATGTAAACTGCAATATTATCAGTGCCCTGTCGAATGTTATGAAGTTGAAGTTGTTCTTTGGACTTGACAATATGAGTTTGTCTTCAACTCTGCAATGACTCGTTCTTCATACATTTATCTTCTAGCTTTGCAAAAAAAAAAAAAAAAAAAGAATCATGGTTTCGTCTTGTGTAGGAAACTGTAAGCAAGGTTGTAAGAAGAGATCTTTGGAGGTGCCAGGCATTCGACAACCTGAAAACTTTGTCTGTCAGTGGCTGGTGCATAGATGATGACATCCGTGCACTGGTCTACTTTCTTCAACGCTCACCTGCCTTGGAGAAACTGACTCTGTGCCTCAGCCAGGCAAGGATATATTTTGTCTTATCACATTGGGGTTTTACTTGTTCATAAAGATATTTACATGTCTTTGGTTCTTGTCAGGTTGGAACTTCAGACAGGCTTCAGCGAAGGGACAACATGGAGTCCAAGGAAACAAACACATCATTTAATTGTGAACATCTGAAGAAGGTCAAGATCAGATGCCCTCAGGGTGACAAAAGGGTGGGCAATATTCTGAATGTCATACTTGCTAGCGCCTCTCTCCCGGAAATTGTCATCAATCCATATGAGGGCTGGGATCCTTTGGAGTAAGCCTCTCTTTGTTCCTTGATGGCAATTTTTCTTTTTTCTTTTAGTAGCTGTTCTACCGAAGGCAATTAGAAACTCACTGCTATTTTCTCTACCTTGTACTAGGTAGGGAGATGCGCACAACCCATGCGTTATTACTGTGGATTAGAGCTTCTGATGGTTGGCAAGTGTTGCTTCTGATTTGATGTGGAAAGGCTTCTTAATGTTCGTGTGATCACAAGGCCAACAAGTTGATATCATTATTGTTCCTTTAACTGAATCAGGTTATGTGTTTGACTTTCCCAAGAAATTTGATACTATTAGGGTTGTCTTTAACATTATTGGATTACTGTAATCTCATCGTTTGGTTGACTGTTTTTCCATATTTTGCCATGTGGCCACCCTCTCACGGTATACAAGGCCGAACATATCCAGTTTAAAATCATGCTCTGGCTGAAATGCAAACAGCAATTGACGGAAATGTTGTGGCGCAGGCCTTCCTCCATCCGTAGAAAAGCTAACGTCAACAGAGGCACAAAAGTGGCAAGTGCCCTCGGCGGCCTCCCAGCTTCCACCCCCAGTTCTTCTCTTCCTCGGTTCCTATCCTCCCCGTTTCTTTAGCATCTTGCTGCCGCTTTCTAGTTGGCAAACAAAGAGTCAAATGCATCACAAGTCCTAAAACTATGTTCAGTCCTATAACTTCGAAACTGCAGTTTTGGGTCCTAAAACTATCGAATGTGTGTCACTTTAGTCCTATTACTCTGAAGCTGCAGTTTTCGGTTCTAAAACTATTGGAGGGGTGCCAGTTTAGTCCTATAACTTAAGTATTACAGTTTTGGGTCCCTGTGACGCCCTCGATTTGACCGTACACTAATCATGCACGCAAATGTGTACGACCAAGATCAAGGACTCACTGGAAGATATCACAACACAACTCTAGACACAAATTAAAATAATACAAGCTTTATATTACAAGCCAGGGGCCTCGAGGGCTCGAATACATAAGCTCGAAAACACAAGAATCAGCGGAAGCAATAATATCTGAGTACAGACATAAGTTAAACAAGTTTGCCTTAAGAAGGCTAGCACAAAACAGCACGATCGAAAAGGCAAAGCCTCCTGCCTGGGACCTCCTAACTACTCCTGGTCGTCAGCTGTCTCCACGTAGTAGTAGGCTCCGTCGAGGTAGTAGCAGTCGTCAAGTGTGGCATCTGGCTCCTGGACTCCACCATCTGGTTGCATCAACCAGCAAGAAGAAAGAAGGGGGAAAAGGGGGAGCAAAGCAACCGTGAGTACTCATCCAAAGTACTCGCAATCAAGGATGTACACTACATATGCATCGGTATCAATGAAAAGGGGTAGTATCTATGGACTAAGCTGCAGAATGCCAGAATAAGAGGGGGAGAAGCTAGTGCTATCGAAGACTAGCATAATCTGGAAACCACCGTCTTGCAGCAAGAGGGGGAAGTAGAGTAGTATATCATAAGTCATATTTATGTTGTTGTTTCAACGCTCCGGGATCCTTTCTCGACCCCCGAAGCAACATATCCAAACAATGCCTCAGCATCCAGTTCTAGTTGTAGCGATCGGGATACAACTCCAAGTGTCCGTTACCGTAGGACAGGCTATCGATAGATGTTTTCTTCCCTGCAGGGGTGCACCAACTTACCCAACACGCTTGCTTAACTCCGGCCGGACACACCATCAGGTCATGCCCGCCCTCGGCCAAACAATACGCCGCAACCCGACCTAGGCTTAATAGAGAGGTCATGCACGCCGGACTAAACCCTATGCCCCCAGGGGTCATGGGCCAATCGCCCCGGGAACTTCTGCACGTTGCGTGGGCGGCCGGTGAGCAGACCTAGCAACCACCTTTAAAAAGGTAGGAGCCTAACCAGTCCAACCCGGCGCGCGCCGCTCAGTCGCAATGACGTCAGTTAAGCTTCGGCTGATGCATACGACGCAGAACGCCCATACTATGCCCACGTGATGGTTAGCGCTATCGGGCCAGAGGCCCCTTAGATCAAATATCCAAACCGTTTAGTGTCTTGGGAACGCGCGGTAACGAGCAGAGACTCACGAAAATGTGACCCCATCGCCCCGTCTCGAGAACTTGCGACAAGGGCGAGTGCCCGGCCACGCCTCGTAATTATCTCGCGGGCACCTTCCAGGTCAACCCGACTACACATCACTCGCAATTAAGCTCGCGCGGGTACCCCTCAGGGTCGACCCGTCTTTAGTAACCAGGCTCAGTGTAAAGTCATAGTAACCATAGTAACTGTGTGTCTGACACCAAAGGAAAACCTGAGGAAATCACCCTCGATGGAATTCCACCTGATGTTTATCGTCAAGGTGAACGAAAGAGGAGTCACCCTCGAGGTCCACTCTTGAGGAGTTGCAAGACAGTGTCGTTATCGGGAGTGGAGAAAGAGGAATCACCCTCGATGACCACAACCGATGAACTAACCTACAAGGTTAACATCAGAAGTGCTGATGAGGTCTCACCCTCGGCACTCGATAGTAACCCAGTAGTGTCGAGCAACTAAGGGGAAAGTGATGTGCGGTGCCGGGTCTTGGTCTTCGATCCCGTTGATCGGGTCTTCTGGTAATCCAGCGGGGTAGTCGGGACAAGGTAGGGGTCACTGGTGGATCTCTAACCAGCCTATACTAAGCAGTTTAGTATAAACATGTAAGGTATGAAAGCAGTATCAACAACAGGCTATGCATCAGAATAGGATCATACAAAAGCAGTAGCAGTTCTAATGCAAGCATAAGAGAGAAGAGAATGGGCGATATCAGAATGATCAAAGGGGGTTGGCTTGCCTGGTTGCTCTGGCAAGAAGGAGGGGTCGTCAACACCGTAGTCGATCACTGGGGCATCATCTGTCTCGGGGTCTACCGGAGAGAAGAGGGGGAAGAAACAGTAAATACAAAGCATAAAGATGCAATAAAGAAGCACGGCAAGTAACGCGGTGGTACACGGTACCGGCGAAGGGGGATATCACTCGGGAAAGTATCCCCGATGTTTCGTGTTTCGGACAGCTGAAACGAAGGGGGAAAGTTGCAGGTTCACTATGCTAGGGACGTGTGGCGAACGAAAGGACCGCGTATTCGGATCCGTCTCGTCGTTCTGAGCGATTTTCATATATAAAACTTTTTCATCCGAGTTACAGATTATTTTATATGATTTTCTAAAGTTTTATTAATATTCTGAAATTGTTATTAAAACAAAAGGTGGGGTTATTGCATCAGCATGACGTCATTATGACGTCAGCGGTCAACTGTGCAGTTGATTGGTCAAACTGGGTAGTGGGGCCCATTCGTCATTGACTAGTTTAATTAAGCAGGTTTAACTAAACTAAATATGCTCATTAGGTTAACTAAACAAAGTTAATTAAGTTAAATAATTAATCAAGCAATTAATTAATTAATTAATTTTAATATTATTTTAAACTTATTTTTTTTTTGGGCGCGGGCCCCAGGTGGCAGTGGCCCAGGGCCAGTGGGGCGGGGCGGGTTAACGGGCGCTGGGGCGGGGCGCACCCAGGCCCCATCGAGCGCGCGAAGGGGGGGGGGGGGGGGG
>LR738715.1:531409907-531421832 GCA_902687465.1 Secale cereale
GCGGAGGCGAGGCCGTGACCGGCGGCGGCGAGGCCACGGCGGGCCGGCGCCGGGAAGCAAGCGCTGCGGGCGGCCAGTGCCGGGGCAAGGGGCGCTGCGGGCGACCGGCAGCGAGGCGAGGCCCGACGGCTGGAACCGGCGAGGGCGGCCACCAGCGCGAGAGCGGGAGGAGCGGCGTGGTGCTGGCGCCGGAGCGCGCGGCCATGGTGGGGCGAGCGGCGATGAGGGCCAACAGGGCGTGCGGCAAGGCGACGCAGGCACGCGCGGGCGGCAGCAGCAAGTGGGCATAATCGGCAGCAAAAGCAAGCAGCAGCGTACGCACGCACGCGCACACACAGGAGCTCGAGCTTCTGTCCATGGCGGCCGAGCGAGGGAGCGGCCTCAACGGCGACAAATCGAGCCAGGGAGAGGGAGGATCAGATGGGGAAGCTCACTGCGGAGTCGGAGGAGTAAACGGCGAGGCCGGGGGTGGTCGGGGCAGTGCAGATCGACGACAAGAAGGCGACGGACGAATGCGAAGAAGACCGGCGATGGCGAGCTTGGCAGCGCCCCGACTTGAATCGAAGCCCGGAATGGACGAAGACGGCCACGCTGGACCTCCTGGACGTGTCCCGGAGCAACGACGTCGACAGTGGCAGCGGTAACGACGGCGAGTAGCTCGGTCACCGCGGAGGTCACATGTTTGAGAGCGAGCAGAAGGGGATGGGGAGACGAGGGATCGAGGGGGGACAAATGTGGGCGATCTAGGGTTTCGTGGGTGGACGTGGGGACTGCTTGTAGGGGGTTGGGGGAGGCTGGATGGCCTCCACGCCTCCAGGAGCGGCCATGGATGGCTGCCACGCCTCCCTACCTCCTGTAGCGAGGTTGAAGGACACGGGAGGTGGGCTGGGCAGGCCTCTTTGCTAGATGGGCCATTGTGCCCAGTAGTTTAAGTCCTCAACTTCTTTTCCCTTCCTCTTTTCTTTTATTAATTTATGTTTCTTATTTACTCTCTACTTTGCATTTTATTTTTACACCAATTGAATTTTATTAAAAGTGAGGCTTGTCACAAAATACCTTGTGTTATTATGGGATTGCGCAAACACTTACAATTTATTTTGAAAAGTTAAAACATTTGTTTAGTTTGAAAGACCAAAATATTTGTGGTAGGACCACTTATTATTTTACTAGGAATTTATTTGTGAGTCCAATGAAGTTGGTTACAACATGACAATGATTAGGGGAAATTACAGAATTATGCGAACATTTTAGTTCTCCCGCTCGGAGAAATAATAATTTCACTTGCAAATTAAATTTGAATTTGACTACAATTTTCAAAAGATAAGGACCAAAGTGATTAAGAATTGTTTTAGCAAAATGATTAGCTTAACCCCAAGGGTTACTGTAGCATCATTACACCGGGGTGTTACAGTCCCAAAAGTATGTAAGTTTGTTCATCACAAGTCCCGAGCTTGCATGACCAGCATCTATGGTGTATTTTTTCAGTTGAGTCGTTCATATGTATTTAGTTTCCCCAAAAAGGTCCATACGCTTCCGTGTGGCATTGTGTGCTACAACCTGTGTGGCCGTAAGTTGTAGGACAGGCTCATTGAGAGGTTTGGCGTGGCCGCCGGAAAGACCCCGAGCCAGTCGTAATGGAGGACGACATCCCTTTCCCTGGGCGCGGTTGCCCTGAGATCCTGGGCCAACCTGGATGAAGGACGCAATCCCACTCACCCCCTCTCTCTTACGACATTGCCATCGCCCCGACACCCTTGTCCTAGAGCTATTCATGTAGGTTGTTGTTTGGGCACGAGCATGACAATAAGTGCGGACTTGTCGTTGTAGCCGGACGACACGAAGGAGTGCACGGAAACCGTGAAGACAATTTAAAGGCCAGTGAGAGTGGATTGCAATTGGACGTTGTGCATCTCCAAACGCCCCCTCTCTCTCATGACATTTTCGTTTCCCAAAAGAATCTAAGTATAAATGAGGTGTTGCTTAAGATCTCAAGTGAAACAAACTTATATAGTTTGGGGACCCAAACTTGCAGTTTCGAAGTTATAGGACGAAATTGACACACCCCAATAGTTTTAGGACCCAAAGATGCGGTTTCAAATCTATAGGACTAAGCTGACACACCTCCGATAGTTTTAGGACCCAAAACTGCGATTTTGAAGTTATAGGACTAAACTGACACACCTTTGATAGTTTTAGGACCCAAAACTGTAGTTTCAAAGTTATAGGACTAAAATGATACACCTCCAATAGTTTTAGGACTTATGATGCATTTTACTCGCAAACAAAGATTAGGGGTAGCATGTTCGGATGAGAGATTTTACAGCATTAGCCTTTTCTCTCTACACTAGGGCCCTCTCCCACCTTGTGAAGTGTTTTTGAATCTCAAGCGAGAATGCGTGTTCGGTTCAGGTTATCACAACAGCCGGGGACCTGTAGGGCCAGCCGCCACCTCCAAAAAACTAGGTATTCTGCCTCCCACCGGCGCCGGTCCGTCCCGTCTCCGGTGGCCTTAGGGCCATGGAGGCAGAGTGGATCTCGGCCCTTGCCGGTGGGAGGGCTCCATTTTTAGATCTTTTTTCGATCTTTGTTAGGGTTTATGTCCTACTCAGGAAGGTGAGACGGCGGCGGCTCCCTGAAGATGGTATAAGGGTCTCCCCGCCTAGCCCCCGTTTCGGTGATGTGTCTAGCATCATCGGTGGGCGTGTGGAGGTGTGTCTCTGGCGGATTTATCTTTGGTGGATTTGCTCGGATCTGTCGTCGTTCGTCTTTGTTCGTGTGTCTTCATGTTAAATCCTTTTGATCTACACTCTTAATCTACGGCGGTTGCTGTTCTAGTGCGTTGGTTCTATGGGGCCTTAGCACGACGACTTCCCTACTGTCTACTACAATAACGTTTGCCTGGCTCCAGCGAGGGAGGGGCGATAACTGCGACGCCTTCGACTCGCTAAGCGAGAAATTATGCTTCACACGCAGATCTGTTGAGCTTGGAGTCTCTTGCTCTTCCACTCTTTCTTGTTGGTTGGTCCTTTGGTCGCCAGAATCATCGGCGGAGTGCTTTGGAGGCAATTTTTCGTATTTTTACCATATTTTGAAAGTTAATCGAAATTTGATCCCAGTTTGTAAATCTTTTGAGATTTGACCCTTTTGCTACCGCCGGGCGTCTTGGCAGTAGGGGTACAACCTACCGCCGGAGACATTGGTAGTTGGAAACACCCCTACCGCCAAGGTGCCCGGCGGTAGGTGCAAGCATGCACTGTGTTTCATACTTAGAATTTTTTTGTTATAGGACGTGCAATCCTACCGCCAGGGTCTTTGGCGGTATGCTGTTAGAGCATCCACAGTGTGCTCTTTTCTCGCCTCTGAGCCCATCTCTAGCGACTTGGAGACCGGCGCCATACAATGCAAGGGATCACTTCTAAGCTAAAGTGGCTGGCATCACCTCTAAGCCAAGAGGCGGCCTCCAAGTTCTCTCCCGACTAAAATAATTCTGCATCCCCACCAGTCATACTCAGTAGTGCATGTTGCATGCTAGCATGGCCGATGAAAAAAGGTATTCTTTATGTGTATGCTGCATGCAGTGGGGTCCATCTTAGAGGCCAGATTAAATTTGATACACTGCGTGACCTTAGGAAAATCTTAGGGCATGTACAATGGTTCTATCTTAAGAGTGCCACGTAGGATAAATGATGAGGTAGATGAGAGAGAAATCATAAGAGAAGGCTTGTCTTCTCTTATTTAAGAAAAGCTAAGAGATGATCTCTTAGCATAATTTGTCTCACCATGTTTTTAGGAACAACTAATTATTGAAGATAAGGCTAACAGATGACCCATTGTAGACAACTTTTTTTGTCATATCTAACTTACATGCAAAACTTAAGATAAGACTATCTTATCAACCATTGTACATGCCCTTAGAGGCAGGTAAATGGAACCCAGCTTAGAGGCCATGTTGCCTCTACACGCTGTGGGTGCCCTTATACCCTGCTGCCATGGACCCTGGCGGTAAGAAAAGAGTCAGATCTCAATTTTTTTTGCAAAGCATAGTCAAATCTCGATCAAGTTTAAAAAAGGGTCAAAACACAAAAAATTGCATGCTTTGGATTGTATCGCAAGCAATGGCCGTCAGTGACGGGATCAGCGGCCTCCCCGAATCCACCGCGTCATGTCCTCCCCGCCGGCTCGGGACGCTGTGCACACGTGCGTGCTGTCACCAAGGTGGCGCTACCTCTGGTTGTCTGCACTCTCGGGTTCACCAGCAAGGTCAGATTCGCCCGGGAACGACTAGAATAGAAGAAGAGGTTTAGGTGTAAAAATAGAAAAATCAATTCTGAGCCATTAGATAGACCACGCATGGTACATATTGTGTCGAGTAGAATCCATGCGCAAAATTGCCATTCGAGTCCCTCGCTCCTAGCTATTTTCCTCCTCACACCCTTGTTCTTCGAGTCCCTCCTAGCGGCAGCGCAAGCCCATGCGTAACAATCCCTCTCCAACCCTACCCCTCCGCTGCGGGTTTTTTGATTCTTTGCTACCAATTACTTTGTACTTCATCCGTAAACTAATATAAGAGCGTTTAGATCACTATATTTTAGTGATCTAAACGCTCTTATATTAGTTTACGGAGGGAGTACTATGATAATTTACCACTCTTTACATTGTAATTCATCTGTTGCCACTTTTTACATCGGACTTTGATTTTTTGCTCTATGTCAGATGGGCCCCGCATATACTGACCAAAATGCCCGTGCTCCCAGATTGTTGACCAGGAACGGGAGAGGAGCTCTTGGTCACTCCTCTCACCCCCTTTCTCTGGCCGGCAGCAACACCAGGAGACCGCTACAGCTACTCAACGGTGAGTCGCGCTCAGTGGTCCTTGACGACTGATGGCTTTGGTCGTGCGCGACGACTACATTCCAGTGAGGGGAGTCCTCTGTCCCGCCCCCCTCTCGTGGCGGCTACATCCCGACGTGTGCTCTGCTGCCGGCCACCATGTTGCCCTTATGTAGACGAGCCCGTGGACGTCTCTGGTCGTCCGCGACTCGAACCCCTGGATGTAGACAAGGCAGCAGACGACGACGCACCTCCCAGGCAAGGATCTAGCCGGTGGGAACAATGGTGAGCGCGAGGTTGAGGACGGCTACGACTGCGGTGTTGGGGAGCGTAGCATGCAATTTCAAAAAAATTCCTACGCCCATGCAAGATCTATCTAGGAGATGCATAACAACGAGAGGGGGAGAGTATGTCTACATACCCTCGTAGACCGAAAGCGGAAGCGTTTGACAACGCGGTTGATGTAGTCGAACTTCTTCTCGTTCCGACCGATCAAGCACCGAACGTACGGCACCTCCGAGTTCTGCACACGTTTAGCTCGATGGCGTCCCTCATTCGTTTGATCTAGCAAGGTGTCGAGGAAGTAGATGAGTCCCGTCAGCACGACGGCGTGGTGACAGTGATGGTGAAGTGATCCGCGCAGGGCTTCGCCTAAGCACTACGAGAATATGATCGGAGGCGTAAACTGTGGAGGGGGGTGCCGCACACGGCTAACAATTATTGGTGTGTGTTTTAGGCGCCCCCTCCTCACGTATATATATGTGGGAGGGGGAGGGGAGCAGCTATAGGGTGCACCAAGTAGGAGGAATCCTACTTGGGCCCCTAGTCCAGTTCAGGCCCCCCTTACCATATTTTGGACAAGGGGGAAAGGAAGGAGGGGGAGGGGAAGGAAGTAGGAGTCCTACTTCATACTTTCCTTTTCCTCTTCTCCTTTCCTTTCCTCCCCACATGGCTGGCCCTATAGGGGGCGCACCAGCCCCTTGTAGGCTAGTGCGTTCCCTCACTTGGCCCATTAAGCCCATATCTTTGCCGGGGGGAGGGGGGTGCCCGGAACCCCTTCCGGTGACTCGGTATCACCTGGAACACTTCCGGTGTCCAAATACCATCGTTCTATATATCAATCTTTAACACTCGACCATTTTGAGACTCCTCGTCATGTCCATGATCTCATCCGGAACTCCGAAGAACATTCGGTAACAAATCACATAACTCAAATAATACAAAATCGTTATCGAACGTTAAGCGTGCAGACCCTACGAGTTTGAGAACTATGTAGACATGACCGAGACACCTCTCCGGTCAATAGCAAATATCGGAACCTGGATGCTCATATTGGCTCCCACATATTCTACGAAGATCTTTATCGGTCGAACCGTTATGACAACATACGTTATTCCCTTTGTCATCAATATGTTACTTTCCTAAGATTCGATCGTCGGTATCTTCATACCTATTTCAATCTCGTTACCGACAAGTCTCTTTACTCGTTCCGTAATACATCATCCCGTTACTAACTCATTAGTCACTTTGCTTGCAAGGATTCTTATGATGTGTATTACCGAGAGGGCCCAGAGATACCTCTCCGATACTCGGAGTGACAAATCCTAATCTCGATCTATGACAACCCAACAAACACTTTCGGAGATACCTGTAGAGCATCTTTATAATCACCTAGTTACGTTGTGACATTTGATAGCACACAAGGCATTCCTCCGGCATCCGGGAGTTGCATAATCTCATAGTCGGCTAAATATGTATTTGACATGAAGAAAGCAATAGCAGTAAAACTAAACGATCATTATACTAAGCTAACGGGTGGGTATTGTCCATCACATCATTCTCATAATGATGTGATCTTGTTCATCAAATGACAACACATGTCCATGGTTAGGAAACATAACCATCTTTGATTAACGAGCTAGTCTAGTAGAGGCTTACTAGGGACACTGTGTTTTGTCTATGTATTCACACATGTATCAATTTTCCGGTTAATACAATTCTAGCATGAATAATAAACATTTATCATGATATAAGGAAATATAAAATAACAATTTTATTATTGCCTCTAGGGCGTATTTCCTTCAGTCTCCCACTTGCACTAGAGTCAATAATCTAGTTCACATCGCCATGTGATTAACATCCACAATTCACATCGCCATATGACCAACACCCAAAGGGTTTACTAGAGTAAATAATCTAGTTCACATCGCTATGTGATTAACACCCAAAGAGTACTAAGGTGTGATCATGTTTTGCTTGTGAGAGAAGTTTAGTCAACGGGTCTGTTATATTAAAATCCATATGTATTTTTGCAAATTTCTATGTTTACAATGATCTTCATGGAGCTACTCTAGCTAATTGCACCCACTTTCAATATGTATCCAGATCGAGACTCAGAGTCATCCGGATTGGCGTCAAAGCTTGCATCAACGTAACTCTTTACGACGAAGTCTTTATCACTTCCATAACCGAGAAACATTTCCTTAGTCCTTTTAAAGGTAACTAAGGATAATTTTGACCGCTGTCCAGTGATCTACCCTTGGATCACTATTGTACCTTTCTTGCCAAACTCATGGCAAGGTACATAGCATGTTTGTTACACAACATGGCATACTTTATAGAACCTATGACTGAGGCATAGGGAATACCTTTTCATTTTCTCTCTATATTCTGCCGTGGTCGGATATTGAGTCTTACTCAACTTCATACCTTAATACACGCAAGACCCTTTCTTTGACTGATCCATTTTTTAAACTTCTTTCAAAACTTTATCAAGGTATGTGCTTTGTGAAAGTCTTATCAAGCGTCTTGATCTATCTCTATAGATCTTGATGCCCGATATGTAAGTAGCTTCACCGAGGTCTTTCTTTGAAAAAATCTTATTCAAGTATCCTTTTATGCCATCTAGATATTCTACATCATTTTCGATCATTAATATGTCATCCACATATAATATCAGAAATGCTACAGACCTCCCACTCACTTTCTTTTAAATACAGGCTTATCTGAAAGTCTATATAAAGACATATGCTTTGATCATTTCATCAAAGCGTATATTCCAACTCCGAGATGCTTGCACCAGTCCATAGATGGATCGCTGGAGCTTGAACACTTTGTTAGCACCTTTAGGATCGACAAAACCTTCTAGTTGCATAATATACAACTCTTCTTTAAGAAATTCATTAAGGAATGCAGTTTTGACGTTCATTTTCCAAATTTCATAGTCATAAAATGCGGCAATTGCTAACATGATTCAGACAGACTTAAGCATCGCTACAGGTGAGAAAGTCTCATTGTAGTCAACTCCTTGAACTTGTCGAAAACCTTTCGCAACAAGTCGAGCTTTGTAGACAGTAACATTACCATCAGCGTCAGTCTTCTTCTTGAAGATCCATTTATTCTCTATAGCTTGCCGATCGTCGGGCAAGTCCATCAAAGTCCACAATGTGTTCTCATACATGGATCCTATCTTAGATTTCATGGCCTCAAGCCATTTATTGGAATCTGGGCTGATCATAGCTTCTTCATAGTTCGAAGGTTCGCCTTGGTCTAGTAACATGACTTCCAGAACAGGATTACCGTACCACTCTGGTGCGGATCATGCTCTGGTTGACCTAGGAGGTTCAGTAGCAACTTGATCTAAAGTATCATGATCATTATCATTATCTTCCTCTCTAGTTGGTGTAGGCATCACGAAAACAGTTTTCTGTGATGTACTACTTTCCAATTCAAGAGAAGGTACAATTACCACATCAAGTTCTACTTTCCTCCCACTCACTTCCTTCGAGAGAAACTCCTTCTCTAGAAATGATCCATTCTTAGCAACAAAGATCTTGCCTTCGGATCTTTGGTAGAAGGTGTACCCAATAGTTTCTTTTGGGTATCCTATGAAGACACACTTCTTTTATTTGGGTTCGAGCTTATCAGGCTGAAGCTTTTTCACATTCGCATCACAACCCCAAACTTTAAGAAACGACAGTTTTGGTTTCTTGCCAAACCACAGTTCATACGGTGTTGTCTCAACGGATTTAGACGGTGCCCTATTTAACATGAATGCAGCTGTCTCTAATGCATAACCCAAAAACGATAGTGGTAAATCGGTAAGAGACATCATAGATCGCACCATATCTAATAAAGTACTGTTACGACGTTAGGATACACCATTATGCTGTGGTGTTCCAGGTGGCGTGAGCTGTGAAACTATTCCACACTGTTTGAAATGAATACCAAACTCATAACTCAAATATTTGCCTCCGTGATCGGATCGTAGAAACTTTATTTTCTTGTTACGATGATTCTCTACTTCACTATGAAATTCTTTGAACCTTTTCAAATGTTTCAGACTTGTGTTTCATTAAGCAGATATACCCATATCTACTCAAATCATCTGTGAACGTGAGAAAATAACGATACCCGCCGCGTGCTTCAACACTCATTGAACCGTATACATCGGTATGTATTATTTCCAGTAAGTCATTAGCTCGCTCCATTGTTTCGTAAAACGGAGTTTTAGTCATCTTGCCCATGAGGCATGGTTCGCAAGTATCAAATGATTCATAATCAAGTGATTCCACAAGCCCATCAGCATGGAGTTTCTTCATGCGCTTTACCCAATATGACCTAAACGGCAGTGCCATAAGTATGTTGCACTATCATTATCAACTTTGCATCTTTTGGCATCAATATTATGAATATGTGTATTACTACGATCGAGATTCAATAAACCATTCATCTTGGGTGTACGGCCATAGAAGGTTTTATTCATGTAAACAGAATACCAATTATTCTCTAACTTAAATGAATAATCGTATTGCAATAAACACGATACAATCTTGTTCATGCTCAACGCAAACACCAAACAACATTTATTTAGGTTTAACACTAATCCCAAAAGTATAGGGAGTGTGCGATGATTTTCATATCAATCTTGGAACCACTTCCAACACACATCGTCACCTCACTCTCAACTAGTCTCCGTTTATTCCGCAACTCCTGTTTCGAGTTACTAATCTTAGCAACCGAATAGGTATCAAATACCCAGGGGCTACTTACGAGAACTTGTAAGGTACACATCAATAACATGTATATCAAATATACCCTTTTCACTTTGCCATCGTTCTTATACGCCAAATATTTGGGGTAGTTCCGCTTCCAGTGACCATTTCCTTTGTAGTAGAAGCACTCAGTTTCAGGCTCGGGTTTAGCTTTGGGCTTCTTCTCAGGAGTGACAACTTGCTTACCATTCTTTTGAAGTTCCGTTTCTACCCCTTGCCCCTTTTCTTGAAACTAGTGGTCTTGTTAACCATCAACACTTGATGCTCTTTCTTGATTTCTACCTTCGCCGATTTCAACATCGTGAAGAGCTCGGGAATCGTTTCCGTCATCCCTTGGTTATTATAGTTCATCACGAAGTTATAGTAGCTTGGTGATAGTGACTAGAGAACTTCTGTCAATCACTATCTTATCTGTAAGATTAACTCCCACTTGATTCAAGTGATTGTAGCACCCAGACATTTTGTGCACATGCTCTTTAGCTGAGCTATTCTCCTCCATCTTGTAGGCAAAGTATTTGTCATAGGTCTCATACCTCTCGACACGGGCATGGGTCTGAAATACTAATTTCAGCTCTTGGAACATCTCATATGCTTCGTGGCGTTCAAAACATTTTTAAAGTCCCGGTTCTAAGCCGTAAAGCATGGTGCATTAAACTATTAATTAGTCATCACATCGAGCTTTGCCAAACATTCACAACGTTTGCATCTGCTTGATGTTTACTACGCAACCTTCTTCTTGTAGACGTTGTTGGGCCTCCAAGTGCAGAGGTTTGTAGGACAGTAGCAAATTTCCCTCAAGTGGATGACCTAAGGTTTATCAATCCGTGGGAGGGGTAGGATGAAGATGGTCTCTCTCAAACAAACCTGCAACCAAATAACAAAGAGTCTCTTGTGTCCCCAACACACCCAATACAATGTTAAATTGTACAGGTGCACTAGTTCGGCGAAGAGATGGTGATACAAGTGCAGTATGGATAATAGACATAGGTTTTTGTAGTGTGAAAATATAAAAACAACAAGATAACTAATGAAAAAAATCAGCGTAAATGGTATTGCAATGCTAGGAAACAAGGCCTAGGGTTCATACTTTCACTAGTGCAAGTTCTCTCAACAATAATAACATAACTGGATCATATAACTATCCCTCAACATGCAACAAAGAGTCACTCCAAAGTCACTAATAGCGGAGAGCAAACGAAGAGATTATTTTAGGGTACGAAACCACCTCAAAGTTATTCTTTCTGATCGATCTATCCTAGAGTTCGTACTAGAATAGCACCTTAAGACACAAATCAACCAAAACCCTAATGTCACCTAGATACTCCATTGTCACCTCAAGTATCCGTGGGCATGATTATACGATATGTATCACACAATCTCAGATTCATCTATTCAACCAACACAAAGAACTTAGAGTGCCCCAAAGTTTCTACCGGAGAGTCAAGATGAAAACGTGTACCAACCCCTATGCATAGATTCCCAAGGTCACAGAACCCGCAAGTTGATCACCAAAACATACATCAAGTAGATCACGTGATATCCCGTTGTCACCACAGATAAGCACATGCAAGACATACATCAAGTGTTCTCAAATCCTTAAAGACTCAATCCGATAAGATAACTTCAAAGGGCAAACTCAATTCATCACAAGAGAGTAGAGGGGGAGAAACATCATAAGATCCAACTATAATAGCAAAGCTCGTGACACATCAAGATCGTGCCATCTCAAGAACACGAGAGAGAGAGAGATCAAACACATAGCTACTGATACATACCCTCAGCCTCGAGGGTGAACTACTCCCTCCTCATCATGGAGAGCGCTGGGATGATGAAGATGGCCACCGGAGAGGGGTTCCCCCTCCGGCAGGGTGCCAGAACGGGTCTAGATTGGTTTTCCGTGGCAACAGAGGCTTGCGGCGGCGGAACTCCCGATCTAGGTTTCTTTTCGGGGGTTTCTGTATTTATAGGAATTCTTGACGTCGTTCCCACGTCAGGGGGGGTCTCCGAGTCATCCACGAGATAGGAGGGCGAACCCCGGGGG
>LR738715.1:531423208-531486341 GCA_902687465.1 Secale cereale
GGGGGGGGAGGTCGCGCCCTCCACCCTCGTGGATGGCTCGGGACTGTTCTGGCCGAACTCTTTTACTCCAGGGGCTTCTTTTGGTCCATAAAAAATCATCAAAAATTGGCACGTCAATTGGACTCCGTTTAGTACTCCTTTTTTGTAAAACTCAAAAACAAGGAAAAAACAGAAACTGGCACTGGGCTCTAGGTTAATAGGTTAGTCCCAAAAATCATGTAAAATAACATATAAATGCATATAAAACATCCTAGATGGATAATATAATAGCATGGAACAATAAAAAATTATATATACGTTGGAGACGTATCAAGCATCCCCAAGCTTAATTACTGCTCGTCCTCGAGTAGGTAAATGATAAAAACAGAATTTTTGATGTGGAATGCTACCTAACATAATTTTCAATGTAATTATCTTTATTGTGGCATGCATGTTCACATCCGGAAGATTCAAGACAAAAGTTTAATATTGACATAAGAGTAATAATACTTCAAGCATACTAACAAAGCAATTATGTCTTCTCAAAATAGCATGGCCAAAGAAAGTTCATCCCTACAAAATCATATAGTTTGGCCATGTTCCATCTTCTTCACACAAAATATTCTAATCATGCACAACCCTTGTTTCAGCCAAGCAATTGTTTCATACTTTAATATTCTCAAACTCTTTCAACTTTCACGCAATACATGAGCGTGAGCCATGGATATAACACTATAGGTGGAATAGAGTGGTGGTTGTGGAGAAGATAAAAGTGGAAGATAGTCTCACATCAAATAGGCATATCAATGGGCTATGGAGATTCCCATTAATAGATATCAATGTGAGTGAGTAGGGATTGCCATGCAACAGATGCACTAGAGCTATAAATGTATGAAAGCTCAACAAAAGAAACAAAGTGGGTGTGCATCCAACTTGCTTGCTCATAGAGACCTAGGGCATTTGAGGAAGCCCATCGTTGGAATATACAAGCCAAGTTCTATAATGAAAATTCCCACTAGTATATGAAAGTGTCAAAACAAGAGACTCTCTATCATGAAGATCATGTTGCTACTTTGAAGCACAAGTGTGGAAAAAGATAGTAGCATTGTCCCTTCTTTTCTTTTTTTTATTTTATTTTTTATTTTTTGGGCCTTCCTTTTTTCTTTGGCCTTTCTTCTTTTCTTCTTTTTTTTCTTTGGGACAATGCTCTAATAATGATGATCATCACACTTTTATTTACTTACAACTCGATATTACAACTCGATACTAGAACAAAGGATGAATCTATATGAATGCCTTCGGTGGTGTACCGGGATGTGCAATGAATCAAGAGTAACTTGTATGAAAAATTATGCATGGTGGCCTAGCCACAAATACGATGTCAACTACATGATCATGCATGGCAATATGACAATGGTGAAGCGTGTCATATGAACGGAACGGTGGAAAGTTGCATGACAATATATCTCGGTATGGCTATGGAAATGCCGTGATAGGTAGGTATGGTGGCTGTTTTGAGGAAGGTATATGGTGGGTGTATGGTACCGGCGAAAGTTGTGCGGTACAAGAGAGGCTAGCAATGGTGGAAGGGTGAGAGTGCGTATAATCCATTGACTCAACATTAGTCATAAAGAACTCACATACTTATTGCAAAAATCTACAAGTCATCAGAACAAAGCACTACACACATGCTCCTAGGGGAAGGGTTGGTAGGAGTTAACCATCGTGCGATCCCGACCTCCACACAAAGGATGACAATCAATGAAATACCTCATGCTTCAAATTTGTCACACAACGGTCACCATACATGCATGCTACGGGACTTGCAAACCTCAACACAAGTATTTCTCAAATTCACAACTACTCTACTAGCATGACTCTAATATCACCATCCTCATATCTCAAAACAATCATCAAGTATCAAACTTCTCATAGTATTCAATGCACTTTATATGAAAGTTTTTATTATGCCCATCTTGGATGCCCATCATATTAGGACTAAATTCATAACCAAAGCAAATTACCATGCTGTTCTAAAAGACTCTCAAAATATTATAAGTGAAGCACTGAGAGTTCATCTATTTCTTCTAATATAACCACCACCGTGCTCTAAAAAGATATAAGTGAAGCACTAGAGCAAATGACAAACTACTCCAAAAGATATAAGTGAAGATCAATGAGTAGTTGAATAATTATGTAACTATGTGAAGACTCTCTAACATTTAACAATTTCAGATATTGGGATATTATTCAAACAGAAAGCAAAACAAAATAAAACAAAATGACGCTCCAAGCAAAACACATATCATGTGGTGAATAAAAATATAGCCTCAAGTAAGGTTACCGATAGACGAAGACGAAAGAGGGGATGCCTTCCCGGGGCATCCCCAAGCTTAGGATTTTGGTTGTCCTTGAATTTTACCTTGGGGTACCTTGGGAATCCCCAAGCTTAGGCTCTTGCCACTCCTTATCCCATAGTCCATCGAATCTTTACCTAAAACTTGAAAACCTCACAACACAAAACTCAACTGAAAACTTGTAAGCTCCGTTAGTATAAGAAAATAAAACCACCACTTAGGTACTGTTGTGAACTCATTCTAAATTCATATTGGTGTAATATCTATTGTATTCCAACTTCTCTATGGTTCATACCCTCCGATACTACTCATAGATTCATCAAAATAAGCAAACAACACACGGAAAACAGAATCTGTCAAAAACAGAACAGTCTGTAGCAATCTGTAACTTTCGAATACTTCTGTAACTCTAAAAATTCTGAAATAAATTGGTGGACGTGAGGAATTTGTATATTAATCTTATTCAAAAATAATCAACTTAATAGCACTCTTCTCTAAAAAATTGCAGCTAATCTTGTGAGCGCAAAGTTTCTGTTTTTTACAGCAAGATCACATTAACTTTCACCCAAGTCTTCCCAAAGGTTCTACTTGGCACTTTAATGAAACAAACCTATAAAACATGATTAATATAGTATCTTAATCATGTGAACACACAAAAACAGTAGGGGTAAATATTGGGTTGTCTCCCAACTAGCGCTTTTCTTTAATGCCTTTTAGCTAGGCATGATGATGACAATGATGCTCACATAAAAGATAAGAATTGAAACATAACGGGAGCATCATGAAGAATATGACTAGCATATTTAAGTCTAACCCACTTCCTATGCATAGGGATTTTGTGAACAAACAACTTATGTGAACGATAATCAACTAGCATAGGAAGGGAAAACGAGCATAACTTCAATCTTTTAAGCACATAGAGAGGAAACTTGATATTATTGCAATATGTAGAAGCATATGACCCTCTCTCATAATAATTTTCAGTAGCATCATGAATGAATTCAACCATATAACCAGCACATAAAGCATTCTTTTCATGATCTACTTGCATAGAAATTTTACTACTCCCATCATAAGCAAAATTCTTCTCATTCATAGTAGTGGGAGGAGCAAATTCAACAAAATAATTATCATGTCAGGCATAATCCAATTGAAAACTAAAATCACGATGAAAAGTTTCATGTTATCATTATTCTTAATAGCATAAAAGTCATCACAATAATCATCATAAATAGGAGGCATGCTTTCATCATAATAAATTTGCTCATCAAAACTTGGGGGACTAAAAATATCATCTTCATCAAACATAGCATCCCCAAGCTTGTGGCTTTGCATATCATTAGCATAATCGATATTCAAAGGATTCACACTAACAACATTGCAATCATGCTCATCATGCATATATTTAGTGCCAAACATTTTATAGCATTCTTCTTCTAACAATTGAGCACAATTTTCCTTCCCATCATTTTCACAAAAGATATTGAAAAGATGAAGCATATGAGGTAACCTTACTTCCATTTTTTATTTTTTTTATAAACCAAACTCGTGATAAAATAAGAAACTAAAAGATTCGGTTGCAAGATCTAAAGATATACCTTCAAGCACTCACCTCCCTAACAACGGTGCCAGAAAAGAGCTTGATGTCTACTACACAACCTTCTTCTTGTAGACATTGTTGGGCCTCCAAGTGCAGAGGTTTGTAGGACAGTAGCAAATTTCTCTCAAGTGGATGACCTAAGGTTTATCAATCCGTGGGAGGCATAGGATGAAGATGGTCTCTCTCAAACAACCCTGCAACCAAATAACAAATAGTATCTTGTCTGCCCAACACACCCAATACAATGGTAAATTGTACAGATGCACTAGTTCGGTGAAGAGATGGTGATACAAGTGCAATATGGATAGTAGATATAGGTTTTTGTAATCTTAAAATATAAAAACAGCAAGGTAACTAATGATAAAAGTGAGCATAAACGGTATTGCAATGCTAGGAAACAAGGCCTAGGGTTCATACTTTCACTAGTGCAAGTTCTCTCAACAATAATAACATAACTGGATCATATAACTATCCCTCAACATGCAACAAAGAATCACTCCAAAGTCACTAATAGCGGAGAACAAACGAAGAGATAATTGTAGGTACGAAACCACCTCAAAGTTATTCTTTCTGATCAATCTATCCTAGAGTTCGTACTAGAATAACAAATTTAGACACAAATCAACCAAAACCCTAATGTCACCTAGATACTCCATTGTCACCTCGAGTAACCGTGGGCATGATTATACGATATGTATCACACAATCTTAGATTCATCTATTCAACCAACACAAATAACTTCAAAGAGTGCCCCAAAGTTTCTACCGGAGAGTCAATATGAAAATGTGTGCCAACCCCTATGCATAGATTCCCAAGGTCATGGAACCCGCAAGTTGATCACCAAAACATACATCAAGTAGATCACGTGATATCCCGTTGTCACCACATATAAGCACATGCAAGACATACATCAAGTTTTCTCAAATCCTTAAAGACTCAATCCGATAAGATAACTTCAAAGGGAAAACTCAATTCATCACAAGAGAGTAGAGGGGGAGAAACATCATAAGATCCAACTATAATAGCAAAGCTCGCGATACATCAATATCGTGCCATCTCAAGAACACGAGAGAGAGAGAGAGAGAGAGAGAGAGAGAGAGAGAGAGAGAGATCAAGCACATAGCTACTGATACATACCCTCAGCCCCGAGGGTGAACTACTCCCTCCTCGTCATGGAGAGTGCTGGGATGATGAAGATGGCCACCAGAGAGGGACTCCTCCTCCGGTAGGGTGCCAGAACGGGTCTAGATTGATTTTCGGTGGCAACACAGGCTTGTGGCGGCGGAACTCCCGATCTAGGTTTCTTTTCTTTTTTTGTATTTATAGGAATTTTGGGCGTCGGTCCCATGTCAGGGGGGGTCTCCGAGTCGTCCACGAGATAGGAGGGCGAGCCCGGGGGGGGGGGTAGGGCCCACCCTCCACCCTCCTGGACGGCTCGGGACTCTTCTGGCCCAACTCTTTTACCCCCGGGGCTTCTTTTGGTCCATAAAAAATCATCAAAAATTGGCACGTCAATTGGACTCCGGTTGGCATTCCTTTTCTGTAAAACTCAAAAAACAAGGAAAAAACAGAAACTGGCACTGGGCTCTAGGTTAATAGGTTAGTCCCAAAAATCATATAAATAGCATATAAATGCATATAAAACATCCTAGATGGATAATATAATAGCATGGAACAATAAAAAAATTATAGATACGTTGGAGACGTATCACTGCTCCTGCAATAGGTCTGTCACCTAGAGGTGCATCAAGGACATAATTCTTCTGTGCAGTAATGAGGATAATCCTTAGATCACGGACCCAGTCCGCATCATTGCTACTATCATCTTTCAACTTAGTTTTCTCTAGGAACATATGCAAAACATAGGGGAGCTATACGCGAGCTATTGTTCTACACCATAATTTGCAAAAATTATCGAGACTAAGTTCATGATAAATTAAGTTCAATTAATCATATTAAGAACTCCCACTTAGATAGACATCCCTCAAATCATCTAAATGATACGTGATCCAAATCAACTAAACCATGTTTAATCATCACGTGAGATGGAGTAGTCTTCAATGGTGAACATCTCTATGTTGATCATATCTACTATATGATTCACGTTCGACCTTTTGGTCTCCAGTGTTCTGAGGCCATGTCTGTACATGCTAGGATTGTCAAGTTTAACCCGATTATTCTGCATGTGAAAAACTGTCTTGCGCCCGTTGTATGTGAATGTATAGCTTATCACACCCGATCATCATGTGGTGTCTCAGCACGACGAACTGTCGCAATGGTGCATACTCAGGGAGAACACTTATACCTTGAAATTTTAGTAAGGGATCATCTTATAATGCTACCGCCGTACTAAGCAAAATAAGATGCATAAAAGATAAAGGGATAATTGTATTCATGCCACTAGTTGTGTCCCACTCGGCTGATTTGCCCCTAGTTTTCGAAAATCCTCGGTTTTGACCAAGTTAGTTTGCTCCTCTTCTGTTTTTACCCTTCCATCACGTTTCCGTCCAGTTAGTGTCGTTTGACCGTCAGTTGACCATCCATGGAATTTTTGCTGGACCATTTTGCCCCTACTTCCTCGAACTATTGTGAGACACTGCCAAGTGGGGCCCATCACAGAGAAAACCACCCCTCTCTTCCCACTATCATGTGGGACCCACAACATACCAAATATCTGTAAATTCTGCATAAATTTTTGATGCAATAATTAACACACCATAAACTAATTAAAATAGCAGTAATTAACACAAAATCGGTACTTAAGGTCAGTATCAACTTGAATATAACTAAACGTTAGCTCATAGTTGCTAGTTAAATATACTAGCAAATTACATTGGGTCAAGTGTAAAAAAAGTACAATGGGTCAACGACTAGATGCTGCCCTATGTTGTACGAGGATGAGCTCGTCGGAGCCAAAGGATTCATAGCCGGAGCTGACCAAATCCTCCTCGTCGGATGTGAGAACGAGAATGAGCTCGCCGGCGCCATTGGTGACGATTCCATGGCGGATCTCGCCGGATCCACAGGAAAATGGAGATGGGACAGCGAGGCATGCAAGTCCCGTGGCAGAACAGAGCTCGATCTGGGGCTCATGGCACCATGGCCATGGCGGGGAGGTCCATGTACTCGACGGAGGAGCAGGCAAACGGCAGCACGTCGACGAGGTTGGCGTGACCTATCACTCTCGGCCTGCAGCCCAGCCAGGATCCGCCTGAGCTGCGCGGAGGTGGAGGAGGAGGCCGCGGCCGCCGCGGTGGAGCCCAGGAGCAGGTCGTCAAGCCCGGCGCCCAGCCTGCGGAGGAAGGGGATGGGTCCATTGCAGGCGGTCCGGGGCGGGGGGCGGTGCAGGCGCGCTTGGAGGAGGAGGCCGAGGGGGAGGAGGAGGAGGGGGTGCTGGCGGCGACGCGCTTGCGGCTGCACGTTTCCATGCACGTGGCGGGCGGTCCGGCAGGGCGGCTCGCTGCCGTGCCTAGGCGGCGGGCACATCGGGCGGATCTGCGCCTGGTCAATTCCCGCGGCACGGATCGCCGGCGGCCGGAATCGATCCGGCGGTGGCACGTGGGAGGGGAATGGATCCATAATGGAGGTGGGAGCGGGCGCTAATGGTGTGGGATTTGGGGATTTGATATGACAGATGGGGGAGGGGATCTCGGGCTAGGTTCTGACCTGCGGGAGAGAAGGCAGATAAAATCTGGAATGATTTTCACAGGGATGGCCCCACTTGGAAGTGTCTCGTGAGAGAGTGAGGAAGTAGGGGCAAAATGGTCCAGAGAGAAGTCCAAAGACGGTCAACACTGTAACATCCCAAATTTTCAATTTGGATGTTTATAAATAGATCATTCATATGCATCCATGATTTATGCATTTTTGTATTATTTGCTTCTGATCCAAGGAACTTTGAGCAACTCAAGGACCAAAAGAGAGAGTTGGAAGTTTCCCTAAAACCCACTTTTGAAATTTCAAAATTTGGAAATTGGATCAAACTTGGTTCCATAAAAAAAAATTATTCCAAAAATCTTGTAGCGACCCGACCCAAATGGATCGAAGTCTCTGTGCTTAAGTGTCATCCCTGGATCGGTATGCTGACACACACAGTACTCGATGAATTATAACAGAGTTCAATCACACACTTTATTACATCGAGGTCCTCAAAAGAGTATTTATTACAATAATATGGCCAAAGGCCATCTGGATAAAATAACTACGGAAGCAACAAAAGTAAAATGAGTCCATCAACTCCACGGCAAACTGAGTGCAGAACAACGACCTATCGCACCTTTACTCCTCGTCGGAAAACTCTGCAACATGAGACGTTGCAGCCGTGTAGGTCAGCACATGGAATATGCTGGCAATGTCACACCATAGAAATAATAATAAAGAAAAAGACTATCTCTATATGCAAATTTAGCTGGTGGAGGCTCTAAGTTTAATGTTTGCATAAAGCCAATTTTACCCTACAACAAAGGAATAAATTTTTATTTAGTACTAAGTTAAAAAATGCCATTATTGAGAAGGTTCCTCCAACTCAATCCCAAAAATTCCCAAGTTATTAGTAACCCAATGATTTCATTAAATAAAGTGATGAGATCAACCAATAATTCACTTCTAGATACTCAAGTTGTCCATAACCGGGGACACGGCTAATCATGATTAGTTTGTACACTCTGCAGAGGTTTGCGGGAAGACCGGACACTACGCCACCGAATGTCCCGAGGCGAAGAATGGGAATGGCAACGGAAGATCTGGAAAGAAGCCAAATCCTTTTACCAGAGGTCAGGTGAACCATGTCAATGTGGAGGAAGTTTATGACCAGCCTGACGCCGTTGTTGGTAAGTTCTTGATTAATTCATTTACAGCCCTTGTTCTTTTTGACACTGGTGCATCGCATTCATTCATATCAAGGGGGTTTGTGGATAAGTTTAAGTTGCCGGCCGTAGCCCTTAAAACACCAATGTTAGTGAGTTCCCCAGGAGCAGAGAATATAGTCGGGGATGTTTTCAGTTGCCATTGACCATAGGGAGACACGTTTTCCCCACAGACCTCATCATCCTAGAATCACAAGGATTGGACGTAATTCTAGGCATGGACTGGTTATCCAAGTATGAAGGGAATATTGATTGTGCTAGTAAGTCGATTCTTCTCACCACCCCAGAGGGGAGACGGATCAAGTATGTGTCGAGGCATACGCCAAGGAGGACTCAAGTGAATTCTCTTTCAGGAGTTGTTCAGGAAGAAGTACGAGTTGTGAAGGATTATCCCGATGTTTTTCCGGAGGAACTACCAGGCATGCCACCGGATAGGGACATAGAGTTTTTGATTGAATTGTTACCAGGCACTGGACCAATATCCAAGAGACCGTACCGGATGCCCGCAAATGACCTGGAGGAAATTAAGAAGCAGATTAAGGAATTATTGGAGAAAGGTTATATTCGACCGAGTTCATCACCTTGGGGAGCCCCAGTGCTTCTAGTTGAGAAGAAGGATGGATCCTTGAGAATGGTTGTGGATTACCGAGCGTTGAATGAGGTGACGATCAAGAACAAGTACCCTCTGCCGATGATCAATGATTTGTTTGACCAGCTAAAAGGAGCAAAAGTTTTCTCAAAAATCGATCTTCGATCTGGATATCACCAGCTGAAGATTCGAGAACAGGATATACCCAAGACAGCCTTTACCACGAGATATGGGCTTTATGAGTATACAGTCATGTCTTTTGGTTTGACTAATGCCCCTGCCTATTTTATGAATATGATGAATAAAGTATTCATGGAGTTCTTGGATAAGTTTGTTGTGGTATTCATTGATGATATATTGATTTACTCAAAGAATGAAGAAGAACACAAGGAACATTTGCGCTTGGTTCTTGAGAAGCTCAGGGAACATCAATTATATGCAAAATTCAGCAAGTGTGAATTCTGGTTGAAGGAAGTTGGATTTCTCGGACATGTTATATCAGGGGAAGGAATAGCAGTGGATCCTTCGAAAGTTGAAGCCGTCACCGAATGGAAGGCACCCACCTCAGTCGGAGAGATTCGCAGTTTCCTTGGACCCGCAGGATATTATCAGAGGTTTATTGAGAATTTCTCCAAGATCGCGAAGCCCATGACAGAGTTATTGAAGAAAGACACCAAGTTTAATTGGACCGAGGAATGTGAGGCCAGTTTTCAGGAGTTGAAGAAACGTTTGGTCACAGCCCCAGTACTAATTCTTCCGAATATACGCAAGGATTTTCAGGTATATTGCGACGCTTCTCGTCAGGGACTTGGAGGTGTTCTTATGCAAGAAGGAAGAGTTGTTTCATATGCCTCACGTCAGCTTCAACCCCATGAGCGGAATTATGCCACGCATGATTTGGAGTTAGCAGCCGTAGTGCATGCGCTCAAGACCTGGAGGCATTTTCTTATTGGAAATCATTGTGATGTTTACACGGATCACAAGAGTTTGAAATACATCTTCACGCAGAAGGAGTTGAACCTCAGGCAGAGAAGATGGTTGGAGCTCATAAAAGATTATGACATGAAATTGCACTATCACCCGGGAAAGGCAAATGTTGTGGCAGATGCATTGAGCCGCAAGAGTTATGTCAATACCCTCACAGCAGGAGGATTACCTCAAGAGTTAATTGATGATCTCAGAGATCTCCGATTGGAGATAGTACCACGAGGTTTTGTTACCACAATGGAAATTCAATCCACCTTGTTGGGAAAGATTCGAGAAGCCCAGAAGTTAGACAAAGGTATTGCAGAAATAAAGGAAAGGATGAACCAAGGAAAGGCAAAAGGATTTCGTGAGGATGAACACGGAACCTTATGGTTTGAGCAGCGTATTTACGTACCCAATGACACAGAGATCAGGAAGTTGATTCTTCAGGAGGCTCATGATTCGCCTTATTCAATACACCCAGGAAACACCAAGATGTATTTGGACTTGAAGGAAAGTTTCTGGTGGACAGGTATGAAAAAGGATATTGCCGAGTATGTCGCAGTATGTGATGTATGTCAAAGGGTTAAGGCAGAGCACCAGAAACCAGCAGGATTACTTCAGCCTTTGCCGATACCGGATTGGAAGTGGGACAAGCTTGGCATGGACTTTATTACCGGATTACCCAGGACACGATCAGGCTATGATTCTATTTGGGTATTAGTTGATCGCTTGACCAAGGTAGCTCACTTCATCCCCGTGAAAACCACATATACAAGCGCTAAGTTGGCCAAGATATATATGACCAGGATCGTATGTCTGCATGGAGTTCCGAGGACCATCGTATCAGATAGAGGAACACAATTTACCTCAAAGTTTTGGCATCAGTTACACGAAACTTTGGGTACCAGGCTAGAGTTCAGTACAGCCTTTCATCCGTAGACAGATGGGCAGACCGAGAGAGTCAATCAGATTCTGGAGGACATGTTGAGAGCTTGTGCGCTAGATTATGGATCTAGTTGGGATGATAATTTGCCATACGCAGAATTCTCATATAACAACAGCTATCAAGCTAGTTTGAAGATGGCCCCTTTCGAAGCTTTGTACGGAAGGAGGTGCAGGACACCATTAATGTGGGATGGAGTTGGAGACCGTAAATTATTTGGTCCCGACCTTATCAGAGATTCGGAGGAGAAAGTCAAGTTGATCCGTGACAGACTTAAGATAGCCCAATCCAGACAGAAGAGTTATGCCGATACAAAACGCAAGGAAGTAACTTATGAAGTCGGAGATAGAGCATATCTTCGTGTGTCTCCACTTCGAGGAGTTAAACGGTTTGGAGTTAAAGGCAAACTAGCACCACGATTTGTGGGGCCATACAAAATTTTGGAACGCAGAGGAGAAGTTGCATATCAGTTGGAGTTACCCGAAGCCTTGTCTGGAGTTCATAATGTGTTTCATGTTTCTCAGTTGAAGAAGTGCCATGCAGAGATGGCTGATATTCCTTTGAGAGATACAGTGCCACTAGAAGCCATACAGTTGGATAGTGATCTGACCTATGAGGAGAAGCCCATCAAGATTCTCGAAATAGCAAGCAGGGTTACCCGCAGCAAGGTCATCAAGTTTTGCAAGGTTCAGTGGAGTCATCATACTGAGGAAGAAGCCACCTGGGAACGCGAAGAAGATCTTCGACAAGATCACCCACACCTTTTTGCTAGCCAACCCGAATCTCGAGGGCGAGATTCATCTTAAGGGGGGTAGGTTTGTAACATCCCAAATTTTCAATTTGGATGTTTATAAATAGATCATTCATATGCATCCATGATTTATGCATTTTTGTATTATTTGCTTCTGATCCAAGGAACTTTGAGCAACTCAAGGACCAAAAGAGAGAGTTGGAAGTTTCCCTAAAACCCACTTTTGAAATTTCAAAACTTGGAAATTGGATCAAACTTGGTTCCATAAAAAAAAATTATTCCAAAAATAAAGAGAGAAGATAAAATGACTTCTTCAAAATCAGAAGGAAAATATTGGAATTTGAATTTGGAACCAAAATATATTTGTTGGGTTTTATTTGCAATTTATTTTACTAGTTTAACAAAAATGTTTTTTTATTTGCATTATAGGCAGGATAAATGTTCACAAGGTCATATATAAGACCATATTATTATGTGAACATTTTTCTTCAGATCTAAATAATAATTCTGAGAGGAGCAAACATGACACTCCAAAAAGTCAGAAGAAAACAATGCCAAAAAATTTGAATTCAAATTTGAGTTTCTTTTGAATTTTTTTAGAAAAATGTTTTTTATAAAGTTTTTATTTAGCCTCTGAAAAATAGTTCATCATGTAGGATTTATTTTTCTGATTTTTTTGATATATATATGTCCTATATAAAAATATTTTTTATTTTTTTTCCTCTTTGTCTATTTCGAAAAAAAAAACGCAGCCCAGAAGGCCCATGCGAGCGCTATCTTCTTCTTCGTGGTCGTTCATGTACAGAGGAACACGAACACACGGTCATCCATGGCGCCTCCACCTCTCTCTCCCCTCAACTCCCTTCCCCCGCACTCAATAACCCCCGGAATCGGTTCCCCTCGCCTTCCTCTACCCCTTCCCCTTCCTAGTGCACCTTGGAGTCGCCTGTAATGGCCATTACGAGGCAGAGAAACAGCCACCATTAACACACCTCGCTCCACCCAACTCTAGACCTCCCCAAGCCCTATAAAAGGCACCCCGCGAGCCCCTCTCACCCCTCGTCCGAAGCCCTCTCCTTCTGGAGCTTTCCCCCCTCCCAAACCTCACCAATTGCTCGCCGGAGTTCGTGAAGTCTGGCGACCTCTCACTGTGTGTACATGAAGCTATCTTCAACCAAAACTTGATCAAGAGGTTCACCACATCGTCCTCTACACCGTCCCGTACGCGTCCTTCGCCGAAACACACCAGAGCCACCTTCTTCCTCGTCTCCGGCGACAAGTCCGGTGAACACCCTGTTCAATTTTTTTTCTCTTTTATCAGTATATTTTCCAATTCAGATTCTTTACCGAATCTTGTTTCTACTATATCTTTTAGTCTATAGATCAGATTTAGTTGATTCTTTTTCCTACGGTTTCATAAAAATATTCTCTATCCAGAGAACCAAACGAAATATATTTTTGAAAATTTTAAAATTTGAATTCAAACAGATCTGAATTCAAACTTCGTTAGGCCATAACTTGAGTTTCGTAACTCCGTTTTGGGTGATTCTTTTTGCAAATCGAAACTTGCGACATGTACCTTCTGTTAAAACCAAAACCATTTATTTTTGTTGCTGTGAAAATTATATTCTGTACAGAAACTTTATTTTGGTCTTTTTGGAGTTTTCGAAGTCTTTTATTTGTTTTCTTTTTGGATCTTTGCTTGTATGCTTATGTATGTTATTGCTTGCTTACGCTAGATCATCCGGAGTGCGAAGCTTGCTACTACGAATCTTTAGAGTTCAACGAACGTCAGCAAGGCAAGTTCACACTTTGATCATAAGTTTAAATACCCAGCTTTTACTATGCATTAGTTTCACCCTCAAAGATTGCATGAGTAGGATTGGGAACATGTGGTTATGCTATGTAGTTCATTTGGTAGGAACCTATGACCTTTTATCACCCCGGGAATATTCGTTATGTCATATATTGCTTAGCCATGCTCGTAGACGGGGATTGGTATGTGTGATTCATGCAAGTTGCGAGAGATAATAATTTTGGGACAACATAAGGTGGCAACTTTAATACACATCTGGGTGGATTGTTTGGGGCACCTGGAGAAACCAGTTCTTGCCCAAGGGGAATCCCGGAGTACCCGTGTGATTACCCTAGGTCCGCCACCCAGGCTCAAAGGGATCATAAGATATTTCATGCCTAGAAACTTCCGTGTGCAGCCACAAGCCATTAGGGGCTCTGGCATAGTTGAGTAAGTTGTGTGACCTCTTTCCGTGGTAGACTAGCTGATGTAGGGGAAAGTAGGTGTACCGGTCTACCCAGGGTTTGGAGGAAATACTTCAAAAAGACTATGTCTCGATCTTCCGATCATGGAGGTGGTCGAGTCTTGTGGGGAAAAGTGCGCAAACCTCTGCAGAGTGTACAAACTAATCATGATTAGCCGTGTCCCCGGTTATGGACAACTTGAGTATCTAGAAGTGAATTATTGGTTGATCTCATCACTTTATTTAATGAAATCATTGGGTTACTAATAACTTGGGAATTTTTGGGATTGAGTTGGAGGAACCTTCTCAATAATGGCATTTTTTAACTTAGTAGTAAATAAAAATTTATTCCTTTGTTGTAGGGTAAAATTGGCTTTATGCAAACATTAAACTTAGAGCCTCCACCAGCTAAATTTGCATATAGAGATAGTCTTTTTCTTTATAATTATTTCTATGGTGTGACATTGCCAGCATATTCCATGTGCTGACCTACACGGCTGCAACGTCTCATGTTGTAGAGTTTTCCGACGAGGAGTAAAGGTGCGATAGGTCGTTGTTCTGCACTCAGTTTGCCGTGGAGTTGATGGACTCATTTTACTTTTGTTGCTTCCGCAGTTATTTTATCCAGATGGCCTTTGGCCATATTATTGTAATAAATACTCTTTTGAGGACCTCGATGTAATAAAGTGTGTGATTGAACTCTGTTATAATTCATCGAGTACTGTGTGTGTCAGCATACCGATCCAGGGATGACACTTAAGCACGGAGACTTCGATCCATTTGGGTCGGGTCTCTACAAACACATGGTCAAACGGCACTAAATGGGCGGAAATGTGACGGAAGGAAAAAAACATAAGAGGAGCAAATGGACTTGGGCAAAACCGAGAATTATCAAAAACTAGGGGAAAATTAGCCGAGTGGGACACAACTAGTGGCATGAATACAATTATCCCAAAGATAAACATCACATGCAATCAAAATATGCGACATGATATGGCCATCATCATCTTGTGCTTTTGATCTCCATCTCCAAAGCACCGTCATGATCTCCATCATCACTGGCTTTGACACCTTGATCTCTATCGTAGCGTCGTGGTCTGATACGTCTCCAACGTATGTACTTTTCCTCACGTTTTTCCTCTTGTTTTGGACTCTAATTTGCATGATTTGAATGAAACTAACCCCGAACTGACGCTGTTTTCAGCAGAACTACCATGGTGTTGTTTTTGTGCAGAAATAAAAGTTCTTGGAATGAAACAAAACTTTGTGAGGATTTTTTATGGAATAAAAGAAAAATACTGGTGCCAAGACCCACCAGAGAGGGGCCCCTGGGTGGGCACAACCCACCAGGGTGCGCCCCCTCTCCTGGCGCGCCCAGGTGGGTTGCACCCACCTGGTGGACCCGCAGACGCCAACCCTGATACTATAAATTTCTATTTTCAGAGAAAAAATCAGGGCGAAATAATTATCGTGATCCACGAGACGGAGCTGCCGTCACCTCCCGTTCTTCCTTAGGAGGCCAGATCTAGAGTCTGTTTAGGGCTCCGAAAAGGGGGATATTCGTTCTTCATCATCCCAACCCTTCTCCATCGCCAATTCCATGACGCTTCCCACCGGGAGTGATTAATTCCTTCGTAGGCTCGCTGGTCGGTGAGGAGTTGGATGAGATTCATCATGTAATCGAGTTAGTTTTGTTAGGGCCCGATCCCTAGTGTCCACTATGTTCCTAGATTCATGCAGCTATGACTTTTTTTATGCTTAATGCTTGTCACTTTGGGCCCGGGTGCCATGATTTCAGATCTAAACCGTTTATGATATTACCATTATATTCATGTTTTAGATCTGATCTTGCAAGTTATAGTCACCTACTACGTGTTATAACTCGGCAACCCCGGAGTGACAATAACCAGAACCACTCCCGGTGATGACCGTAGTTTGAGGAGTTCATGTATTCACTATGTGTTAATGCTTTGTTCCGGTTCTCTATTAAAAGGAGGCCTTAATATCCCTTAGTTTCTAATATGGACCCCGCTGCCACGGGAGGGTAGGAAAAAAGATGTCATGCAAGTTCTTTTAATAAAGCACGTATGACTATTTACGGAATACATGCCTACATTATATCAATGAACTGGAGCTAGTGTCGTATCGCCCTAGGTTATAACTGTCACATGATGAATATCATCCAACAAGTCGCCAATCCAATGACTACGATTCTTTACATATTGATCTTGCTGCATTACTATTGCACACTTGCTAGAAAACTACCGCTATCACTGTTACTGTTACTATTGCTACTCTCACTACTATCAAAACTATCATATTACTGTGCTACTGATCACTTGCTGCATATAATTAATCTCCAGGTGTGGTTGAATTGACAACTCAGCTGCTAATACCTTCAAATATTCTTTGGCTCCCCTTGTGTCGAATCTATAAATTTGGGTTGAGTACTCTACCCTCGAAAATTGTTGCGATCCCCTATACTTGTGGGTTATTCATACGTCTCCAACGTATCTATAATTTTTGATTGTTCCATGCTATTGTATTATCCTTCTAGGATGTCTTATGGGCTTTATTATACACTTTTATATGATTTTTGGGACTAACCTATTAACCCAGAGCCCAGTGCCAGTTTCTGTTTTTCTCTTGTTTTAGGGCTTTACAGAAAAGGAATATCAAACGGAGTCCAATTGACGAGCTAATTTTTTATGATTTTTTCTGGACCAAAAGAAGCCCCCGAAGCAAAAGAGTTGGGCCAGGAGAGCCACGGGCTGCCCACGAGGATGGAGGGCATGCCCTGGGAAGGTGGTGGCACCCTCCTATCTCGTGGATAGCCCAGAAGCCCCCCTGGCATGGGACCTATGCCAAAACTTCCTATAAATATTAAAACCTTCGGCAATTAACCTAGATCGGGAGTTCCGCCGCCGAAAGCCTCTATAGCCACCGAAAACTAATCTACACCCGTTCTGGCACCCTGCCATAGGGGGGGGGGAATCCCTCTCCGGTGGCCATCTTCATCATCCCGGCGCTCTCCATGACGAGGAGGGAGTAGTCCACCCTCGGGGCTGCGGGTATGTACCAGTAGCTATGTGTTTGATCTCTCTCTCTCTCATGTTCTTGAGATGGCACAATCTTGATGTATCGCGAGCTTTGCTATTGTAGTTGGATCTTATGATGCTTCTCCCCCTCTACTCTCTTGTAGTGGATTGATTTTTCCCTTTGAAGTTATCTTATCAGATTGAGTCTTTAAGGATTTGAGAACACTTGATGTATGTCTTGCACGTGTTTATCTGTGGTGACAATGGGATATCATGTGATCCACTTGATGTATGTTTTGGTGATCAACTTGCGGGTTCTGTGACCTTGGGAATCTATGCATAGGGGTTGGCTCACGTTTTCGTCTTGAATCTTTGGTAGAAACTTTGGGGCACTCTTTGAAGTTCTATGTGTTGGTTGAATAGATGTTTCTGAGATTGTGTGATGCATATCGTATAATCATGCCCACAGATACTTGAGGTGACAATGGAGTATCTAGGTGACATTAGGGTTTAGGTTGATTTGTGTCTTAAGGTGTTATTCTAGTACGAACTCTATGATAGATTGAACGTTACTATGGACTCTTGAATAGATCGGCCAGACAGAATAACTTTGAGGTGGTTTCGTACCCTACCATAATCTCTTCGTTTGTTCTCCGCTATTAGTTACTTTCGAGTGACTCTTTGTTGCATGTTGAGGGCTAGTAATATGATCCAATTATGTTATCCTTGTTGAGAGAACTTACACTAGTGAAAGTATGAACCCTAGGCCTTGCCTACTATCATTGCAACACCGTTTATGCTCACTTTTACCACTTGCTACCTTGCTGTTTTTATATTTTCTTATTACAAAAACCTATATCTACCATACATATTGCACTTGTATCACCATCTCTTCGCCGAACTAGTGCACCTATACAATTTACCATTGTATTGGGTGTGTTGGGGACACAAGAGACTCTTTGTTATTTGGTTGCAGGGTTGTTTGAGAGAGACTATCTTCATCCTACGCCTCCCACGGATTGATAAACCTTAGGTCATCCACTTGAGGGAAATTTGCTACTGTCCTACAAACCTCTGCACTTGGAGGCCCAACAACGTCTACAAGAAGAAGGGTGCGTAGTAGACATCAAGCTCTTTTCTGGCGCTGTTGCCGGGGAGGTTAGTGCTTGAAGGTATATCTTTAGATATTGCAATCGAATCTTTTAGTTTCTTGTTTTATCACTAGTTTAGTTTATAAAAGAAAACTACAAAAAAATGGAATTAAGGTTACCTCATATGCTTCATCTTTTTAATATCTTTCGTGAAAATGATGGAAAGGAAAATTGTGCTCAAGTACTAGAAGAAGAATTACATAGAATGCTTGGCATAAAATATGTGCATGATGAGCCTGATTGCAATGTTGTTAGTATGAATTCCTTCAATAACCATGATGCTAATGATATGCAAAGCCACAAGCTTGGGGATGCTATGTTTGATGAAGATGATATTTTTAGTCCCCCAAGTTTTGATGAGCTAATTTATTATGATGAAAGCATGCCTCCTATTTATGATGATTATATTGATGAAACTGGATTTGGAGAGGTCATGACTTTATTTAGTGATGAATCCACTATTTCAGAAGAGGTTCCAATTGATTATGAGAACAAAGTTGCTATCTATGATGATTATTGTGATGACTTGTATGCTATTAAGAATAATGATAACCATGAAACTTGTCATCATGATTTTAGTTTTCAATTGGATTATGCTTCACATGATAGTTATTTTGTTGAGTTTGCTCCCACTACTATGAATGAGAAGAATTTTGCTTATGTGGAGAGTAGTAAAATTTCTATGCAAGTAGATCATGAAAAGAATGCTTTATGTGATGGTTATATTGTTGAATTCATTCATGATGCTACTGAAAATTATTATGAGAGAGGATCATATGCTTCTACATATTGCAATAATATAAAGTTTCCTCTCTATGTGCTTAAAATTTTGAAGCTATGCTTGCTTTGCCTTCCTATGCTAGTTGATTATCGTCCCCATAAATTGTTTGCTCACAAAATCCCTATGCATAGGAAGTGGGTTAGACTTAAATGTGATATTCATATGCTTCATGATGCTCCTGTTATGTTTCAATTCTAACTTTTATGTGAGCATCATTATGCCTAGCTAGGGGCGTAAAACGATAGTGCTTGTTGGGAGGCAACCCAACTTTTATTTTGTTTTTGTTGCTGTTAGTGAATAAATATTGCATCTAGCTTCTGTTTAGATGTGGTTTTGTGTTTTAATTAATGTTTGTGCCAAGTAGAACCTTTGGGAAGACTTGTGTGAAGTTTATGTGATCTTGCTGTGAAAAACAGAATCATTAGCGCTCGCTAAAGTGGTCTTCAGATTTTACTGGAGGGTGGTTTTTAGTTGATTCTTTTTGCAGATGATTGGTAGACAAATTCCTCAAATTTACCAATTTATTTTCAATTTTTTAGAGTTCCAGAAGTAGGCGAAATCTGCAGATTACTACAGACTATTCTGTTTTTGACAGATTCTGTTTTTTGTGTGTTGTTTGCTTATTTCAATGCATCTATGAGTAGTATTGGGAAGTATGAATCATAGAGAAGTTGTAATACAGTAGATTTAACACCAATATAAACAAATAATGAGTTCATTACAGTACCTTTGAGTAGTGGTTTGTTTTCTTATACTAATGGAGCTCACGAGAATTTTTGTCTAAGTTTTGTGTTGTGAAGTTTTCAAGTTTTGAGTATTGCTTTGATGGACTATGGAACAAAGAGTGGCAAGAGCCTAAGCTTGGGGATGCCCATGGCACCCCAAGTAAATTCAATATAATCAAAAGCCTAAGCTTGGGGATGCCCCGGGAAGGCATCCCCTCTTTCGTCTTCATTCATCGGTAACTATACTTGGAGCTATATTTTTATTCGCAACATGATATGTGTTTTGCTTGGAGCGTCAATTTAGTTTATTTTGTTTTTCTTGCTGTTTGAATAATATCCCAATATCTGAAGTTCTTAAATGTTAGAGAGTCTTCACATAGTTACATAATTATTCAACAACTCTTTGATCTTCACTTATATCTTTCGGAGTAGTTTGTTGTTTGCTCTAGTGCTTCACTTATATCTGTTAGAGCACGGCGGTGGTTTTATTTTGAAGAAATAGATGAACTCTCATGCTTAAGTTATATCCTTTTGAGAGTCTATTAAAACAACATGGTAATGTGCTTAGGCTATAAAACTAGTCTTCACATGATAGACATCCAATATCAATGTAGTAAAAACTTTCACACTACGTGCATTGAATATGATGAGAAGTTGGATGCTTGATAAATGTTTTGAGATATGAGGATAGTGATATTAGAGTCATGCTAGTGGAGTTATTATGAAATTGAGAAATACTTGTGTTAAGGTTAGTGATTCCCGTAGCATGCACATATGGTGAACCGCTATGTGACGAAGTTAGAGCATGATGTATTTGTAGAGTGCCAACCTTTGTGTGGAGGTCGGGGGCACGCGATGGTTAACTCCTACCAACCTCCCCCCTAGGAGCATGCGTTTATTGCTTTGTTTTGATGACTCGTAGATTTTTGCAATAATTATATGAGTTCTTATGACTAATGTTGAGTCCATGGATTATACGCACTCTCACCCATCCACCATTGCTAGCCTCTCTTGTACCGCGCAACTTTCACCGGTACCATAAACCCACTATATATCCTTCCTCAAAACAGCCACCATATTATTCCTCAAAACAACCACCATACCTACCTATCATGGCATTTCCATAGCCATCCCGAGATATATTGCCATGCAACTTTCCATTGTTCCATTCATATGACACGCATCATATTGTCATATTGCCATGCATGATCATGTAGTTGACATCGTATTTGTGGCAAAGCCACCATGCATAATTTTTCATACATGTCACTCTTGATTACTTTCACATCCCGGTACACCGCCAGAGGCATTCATATAGAGTCATACTTTGTTCTAGTATCGAGTTGTAATGAAAGTGTGATGATCATCATTATTAGAGCATTGTCCCATGGAAGGAAAGGCTAAATCTATAAAGCCCCTCGACAAGAAAAAAAGAAAAAGAAGAAGAAGAAAGGCCAAAGAAAAAAGAAAGGCCCGAAGAAAAGAAAAGAAAAAGGACAATTGCTTCTATCTTTTTCCCAACTTGTGCTTCAAACAGCACCATGTTCTTCATGATAGAGAGTCTCATGTTTAGTCACTTTCATATACTAGTGGGAATTTTCATTATAGAACTTGGCTTGTATATTCCAACAATGGGCTTCCTCAAATGCCCTAGGTCTTCGTGAGCAAGCAAGTTGGATGCACACCCACTAGTTTCTTTTGTTGAGCTTTCATACATAATTAGCTCTAGTGCATCCGTTGCATGGCAATCCCTACCCACTCACATTGATATCTATTGATGGGGATCTCCATAGCCCGTTAGTACGCCTAGTCGATGTGAGACTATATCCCTCCTTTTTGTCTTCTCCACAAACACCTCTATTCCACATAGTGCTATGTCAATGGCTCACGCTCATGTATTGCGTGAAAGTTGAAAGGTTTGAAAGAATAGAGTATGAAAACAAGTGCTTGGCTGAAACCGGGGTTGTGCATGATATGAATATTTTGTGTGATGAAGAAGGAGAATAGCCAGACTATATGATTTTGTAGGGATAACTTTCTTTAGCCATATTATTTTGAGAAGACATGATTGCTTTGTTAGTATGCTTGAAGTATTAGTATTTCTTATGTCAATATAGACTTTTGTCTTGAATCTTTCAGATCTGAACATTCATGCCACAATTAAGAGAATTGCATTGAAAAACTATGTTGGTTAGCATTCCACATCAAAAATTCTGTTTTTATCATTTACCTACTCGAGGACGAGCAGGAATTAAGTTTGGGGATGCTGATACGTCTCCAATGTATCTATAATTTTTTATTGTTCCATGATATTATATTATCCTTCTAGGATGTTTTATGGGCTTTATTATACACTTTTATATGATTTTTGGGACTAACCTATTAACCCAGAGCCGAGTGCCAGTTTATGTTTTTCTCCTGTTTTAGGGTTTTACAGAAAAGGAATATCAAACGGAGTCCAATTGACGAGCCAATTTTTTATGATTTTTTCTGGACCAAAAGAAACCCCCAAAGCAAAAGAGTTGGGACAGGAGAGCCATGGGCTGCCCACGAGGGTGGAGGGCACGCCCTGGGAAGGTGGTGGCGCCCTCCTATCTCATCGACAGCCCAGAAGCCCCCCCAACGTGGGACCTACGCCAAAAATTCCTATAAATACTGAAACCTTCGGAAATTAACCTAGATCGAGAGTTTCGCCGCCGAAAGTCTCTGTAGCCACCGAAAACAAATCTACACCCGTTCTGGCACCCTGCCGGAGGGGGGGGGATCCCTCTCCGGTGGCCATCTTCATCATGCCGGCGCTCTCCATGACGAGGAGGGAGTAGTCCACCCTCAGGGCTAAGGGTATGTACCAGTAGCTATGTGTTTGATCTCTCTCTCGTGTTCTTGAGATGGCACAATCTTCATGTATCGCGAGCTTTGCTATTGTAGTTGGATCTTATGATGCTTCTCCCCCTCTACTCTCTTGTAATGCGTTGAGTTTTCCCTTTGAAGTTATCTTATCGGATTGAGTCTTTAAGGATTTGAGAAGACTTGATGTATGTCTTGCACGTGTTTATCTGTGGTGACAATGGGATATCATGTGATCCACTTGATGTATATTTTGGTGATCAACTTGCGGGTTCCATGACCTTGGGAATCTATGCATAGGGGTTGGCACACGTTTTCATCTTGACTCTCCGGTAGAAACTTTGGGGCACTCTTTGAAGTTCTATGTGTTGGTTGAATAGATGTTTCTGAGTTTGTGTGATGCATATCGTATAATCATGCCCACGGATACTTGAGGTGACAATGGAGTATCTAGGTGACATTAGGGTTTTGGTTGATTTGTGTCTTAAGGTGTTATTCTAGTACAAACTCTATGATAGATTGAACGTTACTATGGACTCTTGAATAGATCGATCAGAAAGAATAACTTTGAGGTGGTTTCGTACCATACCATAATCTCTTCGTTTGTTCTCCGCTATTAGTTACTTTGTAGTGAATCTTTGTTGCATGTTGAGGGCTAGTAATATGATCCAATTATGTTATCCTTGTTGACAGAACTTACACTAGTGAAAGTATGAACCCTAGGCCTTGCCTACTATCATTGCAAGACCGTTTATGCTCACTTTTACCACTTGCTACCTTGCTGTTATTATATTTTATTATTACAAAAACCTATATCTACCATCCATATTGCACTTGTATCACCATCTCTTCGCCGAACTAGTGCACCTATACAATTTACCATTGTATTGGGTGTGTTGGGGACACAAGAGACTCTTTGTTATTTGGTTGCAAGGTTGTTTGAGATAGACCATCTTCATCCTACGCTCCCACGGATTGATAAACCTTAGGTCATCCACTTGAGGGAAATTTGCTACTGTCCTACAAACCTCTGCACTTGGAGGCCCAACAATGTCTACAAGAAGAAGGGTGCGTAGTAGACATCAGTTATCAAGACCTTTTTCTGGTGCCGTTGCCGGGGAGCATAGCTATATTTGTTGAGTCACTTGGGATTATTACCATATTATCACTATGAAGAATCTAAAGGATCGAAAGACTAAGATATTTCCCTCAAAGACGAGGGTAGGTAAGGAAATGCCATCAAGTTCTTCTTTAGATTCACCTTCTGTTATGAGTAAAGTTGCAACACCACCACATGCTATCAATTCTAATATGTCGCAAGTTATTGATGATGCTACTTATACTCTGAATGATGCTTATGATGATGCTAGTACTTTGCTTGATAATGATGAGGTGCCACTTGGTGAATTTATTGATGAACAAATTGCTAGAGTAATACAACATGATGTTGTTGAATCTGATGATGAGGTTGAAACTGAAACTCCTAAAATACCCGCTAGAACTAGCCTTAATAGATATTAATTGCCTAAGGTACAAGAAGGTTATGTTATGAGTGAAGAAGCAACTAGAGATATTCTTGCTTGTAATGATAGAGATGATCTAGAGAAACTACTACACAAGTATAAAGAAAAATCTCTGAATGCTAGAATGAAATGTGATCCTAAGTTTGCTACTTCACCTATCTTTATTGATGATAAGGATTATGAATTCTCTGTTGACCTAGAGTTAATCACTTTGGTTGAATCTGATCCTTTCCATGGTTATGAAACTGAAATTGTTGTGGCACATCTTACTCAACTAAATGACATAGTCACCCTTTTTACTCATGATGAGAAAAATCGCTACTACTTTATTATCAAATTATTTCTGTTCTCATTAAAGGGTGTTGCTAAAGCTTGGTACAATACTCTTACTCCTGGTTTTGTGTGTAGTCCCCAGGATATGATTTATTACTTCTCTGAAAAATATTTTCCTGCCCATAAGAAACAAGCTGCCTTACAGTAAATATTTAACTTTGTGCAAATTGAATAAGAGAGTCTCCCACAAGCTTGGGGGAGGATTTGCCAGTTACTTAATGCTTTTCCTGATCATCCTCTTAAGAAAAATGAAATACTTGATATCTTCTATAATGGACTAACCGATGCTTCTAGGGACTTCCTAGATAGATGTGCTGGTTGTGTTTCCAGGGAACGCACTATTGCTCAAGCTTAAGAATTATTGAATAACATATTGAAAAATTATGATGATTGGACTATTCCTGAACCACTAGCTAAACCCACTCCGAAGAAGAGGGGTATATTATATCTCAGTCCTGAAGATATGCAAGAGGCAAAGAAATCTATGAAGGAAAAAGGTATTAAAGCCGAGGATGTTAAAAATTTACCTCCTATTGAAGAAATACATGGGCTTCATACACCACCACTGCCTAAGGTGGTAGAGGTAAATTCTCTTATGAAGTTCAATGAAAATGACAATCCTCACAATATGCATCCTAGTCAATGCCTTTATGAGTTTGAAAACTACATTAGAAAACAAGATCACTTCAATGCAAATGTTATGAAACAACTGAAACATAATTCTGATATGATTTCTCACTTGAGTGACTTGTTATTTAGAATTTCAAATGATGTTAGAGGTGTTGGAAAACATGCTTCTATGGTTCAAACCCAGTTAGAACAAGTTGCTAAATCACAAAGAGAATTGCTTGATGAAATGAATAGTAATATGCATGACTTTGCTATTAGAGTTGCAACTAGACGAGGTAAAATGACTCAGGAACCACTTTATCCTGCGGGACACCCAAAAAGAATTGAACAAGATTCACAAAGAAACAATCCCACTGCACCTTGTCCTTCTAAAAAGAAAAAGAAAAAGAGAAGTGATAGGACTATGCATGCTACTAGTGAACCTGAAGTAGAAAAACCTCCTGACAATGATAATGATGTTTCTATCTCTGATGCTGAAACTCAATCTGGTAATGAACATCCACCTAATGACAATGAAAAAGATAATGCTGATGTTCATGAAGATGCTCAACCAAATGAAAAAGAACGAGATAATGATGTTGAGATAGAACCACCTGTTGATCTTGATAACCCACAACCTAAGAATAAAAGGTATGATAAAAGAGACTTCATTGCTAGAAAACATGGGAAAGAAAGAGAACCGTGGGTTCAAAAACCTATGCCTTTTCCACCCTAGCTAACTAAAAATAATGATGATGAAGAATTTGAACGCTTTGCTGAAATGCCGAGGCCATTGTTTTTGCGTACTCGCTTGACTGATATCATAAAAATTCCTCCGTATGCAAAGTATATGAAAGACATCATCACTAATAAGAGAAAAATACCGGAAGCTTAAATCTCAACTATGCTTGCTAATTATAGTTTTAAAGATGCAGTACCTAAAAAGTTGGAGATCCGGGTACACCAACTATACCTTGCTCTATAAAAAGTAATTATGCGAAAACTGCTTTGTGTGATTTAGGAGCTGGTGTTAGTGTTATGCCTTTCTCTTTATATAAAAGAATTGAGTTGAATAAACTCACACCTACTGAAATATCTTTGCAAATGGATGACTAGTCAACTGCCATACCTATCGGTATTTGTGAGGATGTGTCCGTTGCTGTTTCTAATGTCACTATCTTGACTGACTTTGTTATACTTGAGATGCCCGAGGACGACAATATGTCTATTATTCTTGGTAGACCCTTCTTAAATACTGCAGGGGCTGTTATTGATTGCAATAAAAGCAAGGTCACCTTTCATATCAATGGTAATGAGCATACGGTGCACTTTCCGAAGAAACAATTCCAAGTGAATGGTATTAATGTTATTGAAAAATCTCCGACAATCACTATTAGATGTTTTCAAATACCTCTACCTACTATCAAAAATAAATATGAAATGCTTATTGTTGGGGATTTTCATATCCCCGTTGAGGTAACTTAGTGATTTACGAAAGTTCTTCGGTTTCATGCCAACCGAAAGTGGTTGTTAATAAGACTTGATCAACCTTATTAACGAATCATTTTTGAGCGGTATGAAGTTGATGAATTTAGTAAGCACTACCTTTTGTCCCTACTTTTTATTTTCTATTTTTATTAGTTAAATAAAATACAATGCCATGTTTTGTCTGTTTTCTGAATTTTCCGTGCAATAAAAAATGACCCAAAAATAAAAGTTCTCACAATGCCATGAAAATTTTATACGTTTTTTTCTAAATATTTCTAAATTTTTGATGCAAATAATACCAGAGGGAGGTGCACCAGGTGGGCACAACCCACCTGGGCGCGCCAGCACCCCTAGGCGTGCCCTAGTGGATTGTGGCCCCCACGTGGGCCCCCTCACTTATCTATTTAGCTCACATCATCCCTTACATCTAGAAAAAAATCTCCATTGCCATCTCTCTCGTGTTCTTGAACTCAAACCCGCAGATTTCGATCTCTTTGCTCGAAGCTCCGTTTCCGAAACTGTTTCGGGGGATTGTTGCTTGGTATGTGACTCCACCATTTGTCCAATTAATTTTTGTTTTAATGGTTTATATTTTGAATAATTATCTACTCTTGGTGCTGCTGTAGATGGGCTTGCATGTTGAATTCTTAGTGTTATAAGTAGTTTGAATGCTTGCTATTACTTCTATGTATCCCTATGAGTAGTTGCTACCAATCTTGTGAAGTTTTGTTGAGAAAAATTTGTGGACTAAAATTTCAGGTTTTTGTTCGTAGGAAAAAATTGTACGTGGACATTATGAACTTGTTTGGAAGGAGTTCTTCGAGGAGAAGATCCTCGGGAGCATCTTCTCACTGAATCATTTGTCAAAGGGTTTAAATATTTTCCACGCGAGTCTAGGGTGTCTTTTATGCTTTATGATAACCCATTTACTATCCCACTAGGAATTTTGCTTACCATTGCAAACTTCCATTTTGGGGTTCACTCGATGGGCCACCAACGGCTGAGTTCGAGTCTTTCTTGACTAGCCTTTGTTAAGCTGAAAATAAGAGAGTGACACAGGGTAGAATACAGAGTATACATTTTCCCGCAATTCAGTATTTGCATTATTCAACGGGAAATGCGTAGTAGGCAAACAAGATTGTAGTGCACTTTGTGCTCCAGACTTGAGCCTCATATGCACTGCCCTTACTGGTGAACGAAATTATAACCTTGGGCCAATTGTTGCACGCAGACTTCAACATAATGCTAACAATGGCTGGTTCTATGGTGGAATTTATGCTACATGTTTAGCACGATGGCTGGGTATTTCACCTTTGCCCTTTGACCCTATCCTACTTACTCGGTATTTAGATTTTGGTGCTTTAAAAGACCATAAATTCCTTAGAGGAAAGATTCATAACTTCACTTACAATTTGTTGTTTAACCAATCTTCTGTTGTGGACACATATTTGCCTGCGCCTGCTCTGTTTGATTATCACTGTAGAGGAAGATATTTTGTTCTTGAGAGCGAGGCTAGAGCTTACAACGCAACAGTGAGGGTAGCACAGCAGGCTAAGGCTTACGCACCGAGAGCCTCCGTGAGCTACGACTCCGACTACTATCCAGGCTACTGATCGACTGCCAAGCTAGGCCAAAAGCCTAAGCTTGGGGGAGTACATGTTTCTCACCGACATTAAATTTATGTTTACATATCATTCTATTTGTCGGTGCTCACACTTTTTCATTGTAGCATCCATGCCTAGATTATTTTCTTGCTTTCTTCTTGTGTGTTTGAAAAACTTTAGAAAAATAAAAAAATAGTTGTAGTAATTTACTTTCTAGCATGCTTAGTAGTAGTACTAAAAAGAAAATCCAAAAAGATTTTCATGTTCTTCTTCTGCTTGTTGGAAGCTTTCCCGTGTAAATAGTTTTTCTTGTATTTGCTTTTTCCTTGTATTTGTGTGTTCAAGAAAACCAAAAAACTCCAAAAATATTTCAATGTGCTTCTCTGATTTTTTTTTCCTTTTATTCGAGTTGTATCGAGGAGAAGACCACGATGAAAATGTTGAGTGGCTCTCATATGAAATATTGTTGAACTGATAAAGATCACATTTTACCTTGTCTTCTCCTGTTGAATAAAATGTTTTGCAGATTCCAGCTTAGTTCACAGCACTCTTGCATTATTATTATTTTCATATCATTCGGTCGTGCAAGTGAATGGAAATAATAACGATATTCGATGAACTGGCCTTGGCAGAGCGAAACTGGTATGAACTCAACTTGTTCTTTTTGTATAAATATGTTTAACCTAGTTTCCATGATTCAGCCTATTATGATTAAACATGTTTGCAATGACAATTAGAGATTATAGTTTCTCATGCCATGCATAAGTACCTAGGAGTTGATAATGACTTATCTTGGACATCAACATAGCGTTAAAATGATTGTGATGTAGTATGATCATATGGTATCCTCCTCTGAATGTTTGAGTGGCCTGACTTGGCACATGTTTATGCATGTAGTTGAATCAAAACCAACATAGCCTCCATGATATTTATGTTCATGGTGTCCATATCCTACTCATGCGGGTGTCCAATATTTATTATGCATGATGCATGTTCATGACCATTGTTGCTCTCTAGCTGGCCGCTTCCCAACCTATTTGCTAGCCTTCACCTGTACTAAGCGGGAATACTGCTTGTGCATCAAATTCAAAAACTCAAAGTGATGCGGGGTCAACCCGTTCTAGGCCGATCTTTCACGAAGAGGAGGGAAACCCACGATGAACACAAAGAACACAAAGGGGAATCACGAGGGAAAACACTCAAGAACAAGTCCAATCACACATCCACTAGACAATCAAACACACAAGATCACAAGGTACATGAACAACAAAGGTAAAAATACAAGGTAAAGTTCATCTCCGTGAGGAGGTCTTGAATCCGCGAAGGATCTTCCCATTAGGGGTCTTGAATCCAAGGTGGATCTTCTCCGTAGAGGGGCTGCAGTCTCTCGTAGGAGTAGAACCACTAAGATGAGCAAAGCTCTAGTCTAAAATGAGCTATCACATTTGTTCCCCTAAAATGGTGGAGGTGGAGGAGTATATATAGTCTAGGTCCACGGAGGGGTAAGTGAGGGGCGAAACAGGTACATGGGCCTCGGCCCGAACGTTGCACGCATGCAGGGCCGGATGATCCGGGTGAGGGTCCGGATGATCCGTGCGACGTCGGCCCGGATGATCCGGGAGCACGTCCGGATGATCCGGCTTCATGGTGAAGCTTCGGGTGTCGTCGACGCAGTTATCCGGACGATCTGAGGGAAGACCCGGATGATCCGGCTGGGTCCGGATGATCCGGACGGACGTCCAAATGTCCTACCCGACTCCAGCAGCCGCTCCATCTTCTTCTCCTTCCTTCCGTCTTCTCTTCCACGCTTCCCTCGCGGATGGTGTAGTCGTTCCTTGGCGCTTGCACTCCTCCTTGACATTCGTGAAGCTCCGACAATACCTATGCATGCACACGAGTGGAGTGTCAAGTAGTATACCATCCTCGAAGGGGTCAAGTGAACACGTGTAAAGGAGAAGATTCACCTTTATGTATAAGAAGTAGAGGTCACACGTGTCACTTGCTGAACGGACTCTTGCCATGGTGATGTCCATAGGATGCTCCGCATCATCCCCTCCCCCTTGGAAAAGATCCGACCTCGGATCGAAAACCAAATCACCATGGGAAAGAGATGGCGTTGTCGTGTAGATGTGGACGATCACGAAGTACTCATCATCTTGAAGCTCTACATGGGCACTCTCCAATGTCGCACCGTCTAGTGATTCCTTCAAAAGGGGCAAGGAAAACAAACACTTTGAAAAACAAATGTGGTTAGCGTTAGTGCAAAACCAAGCATTCAAGAGGTGATTCACCCAACAAGTGTTGTCATCAAGCATAGCATAGGGTGTGACAAAGGGTTGTGGCATGGCAGGTAAGCACATCAATTGAGCACAATCAAGGTCATCATGGAAACAAGCATGTAAATGTGAGGTGGAGATGCACATATGTGTGACAAGATAATAAGCATCTACGTCGAAGTCATAGCAAGCATGCATAAAGCGCTCAATGAAAGGTCTATGGTAGGCATAAGAATCATTCACAACACCAAGTAAAATGAAGTGTCTAAACACATGGGTCAAGTGCAAGACAATCCAAGCATAACGTGCATAGGGTGTAGTGAAGATAGTATGGCACTCAACACGATAGAAAGAGTAATTGTTCATCATGTGTGAGGCAAGCAAGCTAAGCATGTGACAAGCAATGGGACATGACATATGTGTAGAGATGACATTGTTGCAACCAAGCATATGATAGGGACAAGTAATACACAAGTCGGATGCAACACACAAGGCATATATAGCAAGAGGCATAGTAATGTGACAGTGGCAAGTCGAAGAAAGATCTCTAGCATGTGTGCAAAGTGTCATGGTGTAAGCAACACATGAAGTATGATCCACAATGTTCATGCTCATGGTTTTCGAGTTCTCGAAGGATATCACCTTGAAAGCATGTCCTTGTGCATCCTTCACAATGCCGAAGTACAAGCAAGTGCGATGTAGGAGCGTCGTGGTAGAAAGTGGTTCGCTCTCAAGAGCTCGAATGGTCAACTCACGTGAAGTGGAAGTCGACACGAAGTCCAAGTATCCTACACATGCACACAACAAAACAAAGAACGTATGTGCATGGTAGATAAACACATCATCCGTCATGATGGTTCTCTTTTCTTGCACGTAACCATTAGAAGCAAAAGTGCATGAATAAGATGATGCAACAATGGCTATATTCGTGGCACTAGGCATATAGTGCAAAGAGGTAAGACAAGCATGCTTCATAAGAAATATGTCAAAATCTTCGAATAAATGCGAGAATGCTATGGGGGCAATCTCATTGGCAAGACTAAAATCATGGTTGTGCTCAATGCATGGACAATCATATAGCATGAGAGAGGCAACATGTGGAGACATATGACAACAAGCAATATAAATCATGTCGTGCAAACTAGTGGAGCGAAGATGCAACACACTAGATGAGTTCATAGCAATCATGTCATGTGAGCCAATAGTAGGCATAAGCAATGCACACGACATATAACAAGCACAAGCACATAGGATGCACAAGGTATCATCATAGGCATTTGGCACAAAGCAAACATGGCAATAATAAGAAATATCTTCACCAAGCTTGCAAATACACATACAAGTATGAGAATCAATCATCATGTGTAATGCAAAGCATGGGTCACAAATGCATGGCAAAGGCATATAAATGAGCATATCATGCAAAGTGAACATGGCAAGAGGGGCATAAGAGATATAATGGACAATAACCCATAACCATGTGAGGGCCATGTAGAAGAGATGCGCGAAGTCTTTGCGCGAAGGTAGCGGTTGGAAGGATAATCCTCGATATCCCAAGTCACCGTTGCTCTCTAGAGCTCTTTTCGTCAACTCATGCATTCGTGAAGTTGACGAGTATGCATGGGTACCTACACAAAAGAGACACAAGCCAAAGAAAGTGTGTGCGTGGTAAATGTACACATCATCCATCATGATGTGTATGTGCACATGTGAATTAGCACAAGATAAGCATCGCTCAAAGAAATTTGAGGCACGATATATAAATTTGTCATCCATCATGAAAGAATAGTTGTCATGTATAGCACGATGGGGACACCAATTAGAGCAAGTATGTGGCACAACAATAGCATGTTCATTCATGGGGAGCATATTGTGCATACAAGTATGGGGATCATGCAATGGACGGGATGGATCAAAATCTCCAAAAATGTATGACGAAACTATGGGGTCTCCTCATGAGCAATATCAAAAGCATAATATGGAGAAGTGGAACAACATCCAAAACAATGCACGTCCGAAGCTAGGTAATCATGGCATGGCATATGATGGATATGATGCCAAGGAAGCATGTCAATATCATCACAAGAAAAACAAATGCCACTAACCATGGGCTTGTCATCTATGCCATAAGTACAAATTGGGTTTATTTTAATGGCATGTGCATAGTCACTACGATGAGATTGCAAATGTGACATATTGTTGATCTCATGCATAGCATACGACAAGTCAAGCGGGATGTCAAACATGATGTGACTGAGAAAATTATCACAAGAAATCCTACGCAACATTTCATCACAACTAATAGACTCCACATGGCAATCATCAAACTCATCATAAATGGGTAAATCATCGCATGGGGAAATCATACTAGAATGAAGCATGGCAATAGGTGGATCAACATCATGCAAGCAAACAATGTCAACATAGTCCACTAGTGGGACGAGATCATCACCTTCACCTTTGTTACCTTTTTCATTCCACTCATGTGGTGTAGGTGAGGTGGGAAAGACCAAATTGTGGTCATTATCTCCATCTAGATGGAACCATGTGGGGGTGCATCATATTCCACTACGGCCATCGTCTTGTCCATAGGAAGGACGAAGTCGTCGAGGATCGGCGCGTCATCATATATGGGACCTAGCACCAAATGAGAAGACACAATAGAGGTAGAGGTCAAGTCGTTAGTGTGGAAAGTGGCCTCACATGACCTATCAACTATCACTCTCTCTATGTGGTGGCTCACTCACTCCCTCAAAATAGGTGCACTCAATGTCAGATATGGTGGAGTCACTCATCTCACTCAAGTGGTGGGGGTTGTGGCTCTCCTCACATGGGAATTGGGGCAGCTCATCATATATGCGGCTAGTGATGAACTCGCTCTCACTCTCAATATGGTGGCACAAGTCACTCAAGTCATCATACGCCGCCGTGGTTGAAGGGAAAATCCCATGCTCAACCATCTCGTCATCGTCGCCGTGGATGCTGGCCGAAGATGGCACATCATCACTCTCGCCTCCAAGGATGGAAGCATCATCCTTGCTCGTCACCATGTCGGTCGCCTTCAAAGCTTGGTCCCCAAATGGCTCCGTAGTCATAGTCGTCGCCGCACCGTCTTGAAAAAGAGTCGAAGTAGACTCGGCATCATCAATGCCACCAAGAGGGATAGCGGTGAAGTCAGACGTGGGAGCGTCGTCTTGGAGCTCATTGGGCTTGGACATCATGGTGGTACTAGCCTCATGCTTGCCCTCTTGGAGCTTGGTTTTCGAGAAGTGTGCTCTTGGTGGAGAAGCCTTGTACTTCATGAGGTCTTGTTCCGCCTTGAGAGCACCAATGTAGTTGTCGTCGAGGGACTTGTAGTTCTCGAGGAAGATAGTCTTGTAGATGTCGTTGTGCAATCCCATCATGAAGTGGAGCTTCATCGAAATGGGGTCGTCCACGCCGGCTCATCGCAAGGCCATCTTCATCTCCTTGAAGTACTTGTCGATGGACTTGGATCCTTGTATAGTGTTCTCCAATTGGCGTCGAAGTTGTTCCGTGTAGGTAGGAGACACAAACTCTCGCCGCATAGCTTTCTTCGTCTTGGGCCAATTCACGTTGATGCTCGTTGAAGGTGTGTGAAGCCACCATGTTGACGCGTTGTCGTGGAAGTTTCTTGTGGTGCACTTCACTTGATCTTTGTAGGGAACTTGATGTAGCTTGAGGTAGTCGTCCATCTTGCGCTCCCACTCGAGATACTCCTCGGGGTCTTGAGTCCCATAGAAATGAATCTCGTGGTCGTTGTCGAGGTCGTAGTAGCTCGTGGAAGTCGCGGACTTGAGCTGGGTAGCTTATCTTGAGCATAAGCTTGGGGTGCTTATTCCAAAGGCGAAGATGCCTTGAAGTCACTTGGAAAAGATGCCAAGGTAGACGGTGAAGTCGTTGAGCGGTTGTTGGAGTTGAGCTCTTGACCTTCACGTTCTTGTCGTTGATGGTGTCGATGACGATGAGATCTTGCCAGAGATGGTAGCTCGGAAGGATGTGCACTTGAGCATCTTCTCGAAGATGAGGGAGACCTCTTGCGGTTCTTGATGAGGGCTTTGAGCTCCTTAATTTGAGCATCCATGTTGGCGCACAAGTGGTTTGTCATGGCATTGAACTTTTCGTTGTTGTTGTAGACTGTACTAGATGAAATGCTTTGCCTATCCATCACAAGACTCGAGCAAAGGTGAGTAGGAGATGAGATAAACAATACCAAGTTACCTTTTCCCAATGTTGAGGATGTATCCCGTTTCACTCAATGTGAAATGAAAGAATAGTGGATTTGGTACCAGACTTGTTCACTCACACCATTCAAGTAAAGCTTTACGAGTGGCTCGGTGAGGATAGTGGCACAAAAATTTGATGCAAAATGTTAGAAAGAGTCAATAATGTTGAAAGAGATTCACAAATTCGCAAATGTAACAAGTAGACCAATAGCAATATGTGGCACACGGAAACACACACACGGATAGATAAATGGGGTCATGCAGCCAAGGAATGAGCACAAAATGTGGAATCCACGGAAAACGCTCGTGTTGCACAACTCAAGAGAGACACTAGCACGATTGCTCAATAGGCGGATACGACACTTGTGCACAACCTATTGGATGCAAAATGTATCAACCTTCTATCTCAAGTATGCTATTTGTGTATGATGTTCCGGTGCTTTTAGCACAAGATGATCCAAGATGATCAGATATGATAGCATATGATATATTGTGATGTGATGCTATGGCTCTTGCTTACAAGCTTCTTTGTCTTTCTCTTTTTGCTTAAAAGCTTATTCTTTTTTTTGTATGGCCACAATGCGAAATGCGCAAACCAAGATAGCAATTGTGTATATGTGGGAACAATCTTGTGACACAAGGGATGATATGATGATACAAAGATATGGTATGTATGCAATGGAAGGGCGGATCGCTAATGTGCACAAGTAATGTTGCCGGCAATACTCAAAGGCTAGTCTCGATAGGTAAGTGACGCAAAACGGGCTAGGGGTTAACAATGCAATGGCAAGGGTGAATATACAATGATGTCTTCAAGGTTACCGTCCGTGGCGATGATGAGAGGCGGTGTTCTTGATGTAGACCCGTTCCTAATTAGCCGAAACATCTTAGGAAACGGAAAAACCACAACTCAAAATCTCAAGGACAAATGCCAAATGGTGGTAGCGGGAAAGCGATGGTGGTTATACACTCGGGAAAGTGGAAGTGGTATGATGGGTTATGCGTGTCGGAGTTATCGTGACCGTCCATAAGTAGCCGAAACACCTTAGAAGACTATAGCCACAACTCAAGCAAGCTCGAACAAAATTGGGTTAAGTTGGGTTGGTGGAAATATATAGTGGGCAATGTGTATGCGGAAGTGGTGGTGGTGGTTGATGAAGAAGCAATCATTCCTAAGTAGCCTAAACACCTTAGGAGACTCAAATCACTACTCAAGCAACTACAAATGCTATGGTGGACAAAATGGGTTAGGTTGCGGAAGGCTATGGTGGCTATGCGAATGATATGGTGGAAGGCCTAGGCAAACTTACCAAATTTTATAAATTTTGATGGAGTCAAATAACGATGGTAGTATTTTTGTGGGATGAGGGATGTCAATAGATTCAAAACGAGCTAAAGAACGTCAAAAACGGACTCCGGATGAATTAGTTATGGCCAAAACAAAATTTCAGCCGCGTCAGTTTCAGGATTACCCGGACATCCGGGAGAAAATTCAGCTCATCCGGGCTTTGTCCGGATGATCTGGGAGAACGTCCGGATGATCCGGGTTCGTCAGCTCAGGTACAGGTATTCGGGTGCGCAGATTACTTGGACGTCCGGGAGAATGTCCAGCTCATCTGGGGGGTGTCCGGATGATCCGGGACTTCATCCGGATGATCCGGGCGGGTCAACTCCGCTTGAGATTTCCTCTCGGGGACGAATTTGGGGGCGGAAATGGGTGCTTTTGGGCTCAAAATTGAGATGTTTTCGTGGATGGAAAGTGGGGAAACTTGTGGAGATGCTAGATCCACTTGAAACCAAGCGAATCCATGGATCAAAATCAACAAAATCTCATCAAACCAACATATCACAAAAAAATTTGGGTCTATTTTTGGTGGGGAATTTTCGAATTTGGGGAAGAACACAACAAAACAAGGCTAGAAAACGGTGGGGAGGCTCCAAATTCGTGATGAACCAGGGCTCATGATACCTTATGATGCGGGGTCAACCCATTCTAGGCCGATCTTTCACGAAGATGAGGGAAACCCACGATGAACACGAAGAACACAAAGGGGAATCACGAGGGAAAACACTCAAGAACAAGTCCAATCACACATCCACTAGAGAATCAAACACACAAGATCATAAGGTACATGAACAACAAAGGGAAAGATACAAGGTAAAGTTCATCTCCATGAGGAGGTCTTGAATACGCGAAGGATCTTCCCGTTAGGGGTCTTGAATTCAAGGTGGATCTTCTCCGTAGAGGGGCCACAGTCTCTCCTAGGAGTAGAACCAGTAAGATGAACAAAGCTCTAGTCTAAAATGAGCTATCACATTTGCTCCCCTAAAATGGTGGAGTATATATAGTCTAGGGCCACGAAGGGGTAAGTGAGGGGCGAAACAGGTACATGGGCCTCGGCCCGGGCGTTGCATGCATGCAGGGCTGGATGATTGGGTGAGGGTCCGGATGATCCGGGCGACGTCGGCCCGGATGATCCGGGAGCACGTCCGGATGATCCGGCTTCATGGTGAAGCTTCGGGTGTCGTCGACGCAGTTATCCGGAAGATCGGGGGAAGGCCCGGATGATCCGGACGGACGTCCGGACGTCCGACCTGACTCCAGCAGCTGCTTCGTCTTCTTCTCCTTCCTTCCGTCTTCTCTTCCACGCTTCCCTCGCGGATGGTGTAGTCATTCCTTGGCACTTGCACTCCTCCTTGACATTCGTGAAGCTCCGACAATACCTATGCATGCACACGAGTGGAGTGTCAAGTAGTATACCATCCTTGAAGGGGTCAAGTGAACACGTGTAAAGGAGAAGATTCACCTTTATGTATAAGAAGTAGAGGTCGCACGTGTCACTTGACGAACGGACTCTTGCCATGGTGATGTCCATAGGATGCTCCGCATCACAAAGTTATTCCAGACGAGTCCACCGTACATACCTATATGCGGTATCACCCTGATAACCCACACGTGTAGGGGATCGCAACAGTTTTTGAGGGTAAAGTATTCAACCCAAATTTATCGATTCGACACAAGGGGAGCCAAAGAATATTCTCGAGTATTAGCAGCTGAGTTGTCAATTCAACCACACCTGGAAACTTAGTATCTGCAGCAAGGTAGTTTAGCAGCAAAGTAATATGGAGATAGCGGTAACAGCAATAAAAGTAACGGTAGTGTTTTTGTAGTTTTTGTAATAGTACCAGCGGAAAAGTAAATAATCGACAAGCAATATGTGAAAAGCTCGTAGGCATTGGATCGGTGATGGAGAATTATGTCGGATGCAATTCATTATGTTGGAGTTATAACCTAGGGTGACACAGAACTAGCTCCAGTTCATCAATGTAATGTAGGCATGTATTCCGAATATAGTCATACGTGCTTATGGAAAAGAACTTGCATGACATCTTTTGTCCTACCCTCCTGTGGCAGCAGGGTCCTAGTGGAAACTAAGGGATATTAAGGCCTCATTTTAATAGAGTACCAGACCAAAGCATTAACACATAGTGAATACATGAACTCCTCAAACTACAGTCATCACCGGGAGTGGTCCCGATTATTGTCACTTCGGGATTGCCGGATCATAACACATAGTCGGTGACTACTGACTTGCAAGATATGATCAAGAACACACATATATTCATGAAAACATAATAGGTTCAGATCTGAAATCATGGCACGCGGGCTCTAGTAACAAGCATTAAGCATAGCAAAGTCATACCAACATCAATCTTAGAACATAGTGGATACTAGGGATCAAACCCTAACAAAACTAACTCGATTACATGGTAAATCTCATCCAACCCATCATCGTCTAGCAAGCCTACGATGGAATTACTCACGCACGGCGGTGAGCATCATGGAATTGGTGATGGAGGAAGGTTGATGATGACGATGGCGATGATCTCCACTCTCCGGAGCCCCGAACTCCAGATCAGCCCTCCCAACAGAGATTAGGGCTTGGCGGCGGTTTCGTATCGTAAAACGCGATAATTCTTCATCTTTGATTTTTTATCCTCGAAAGTGAATATATGGAGTCCGGGGGTACGTCGGTGGAGCATCAGGGGGCCCACGAGGCAGGGGGGCACGCCCCCACCCTCATGGACAAGGTGTGGGCCCCCTGGTCTAGATCTTCCCGTAGATATTTTTTATATTTTCCAAAATAATTCTCCGTGGATTATCAAGTAATTCCAAGAACTTTTTATTTCTGGACAAAAACCACACCATGACAATTCTGCTGAAAACAGTGTTAGTTCGGGTTAGTTCCATTCAAATCATGCAAGTTAGAGTCCAAAACAAGGGCAAAAGTGTTTGGAAAAGTAGATACGTTGGAGACGTATCAACTCCCCCTAGCTTAAACCTTTGCTTGTCCTCAAGCAATTCAGTTGATAAACTGAAAGTGATAAAGAAAAACTTTGACAAACTCTGTTTGCTCTTGTTGTTGTAAATATGTAAAGCTAGCATTCAAGTTTTCAGCAAGATCATGAAGTAAGCACATTCGCAATAACTTTCAGGTCTCATGTCTACTCATATCAATGGAATAATCAACTAGCGAGCAATAATAATAAACCTCGGATGACAACACTTTCTCAAAACAATCATGATATGATATAACCAGATGGTATCTCGCTAGCCCTTTCTGAGACCACAGAACATAAATGCAGAGCACCTTTAAAGATTAAGGGCTGACTAGACATTGTAGTTCATGGTAAAAGAGATCCAGTCACAATCATACTCAATGCAAATTAATAGTAATACATGCAAATGATTGAGGTGCTCTCCAACTAGTGCTCTTTTATAAGAGGATGATGACTCGTCATAAAAGTAAATAGATAGGCCCTTCGCAGAGGGAAGCAGAGATTTATAGAGGTGCCATCGCTCGATTTTTAAATAGAGATGAATAATATTTTGAGCGGTATACTCTCATTGTCAACATAGCAACCAAGAATCTCGATATCTTCCATGCTACACACATTATAGGCGGTTCCCAAACAGAATGGTAAAGTTTATACTCCCCCAACCACCAACAAGCACACTCCACGGCTAGCCCGAAACAATGGGTACCGTCCAAACCAGCAACAACCCCGGGGGAGTTTTGTTTAATTATTATGATTTGAGCATGGGACTGGGCATCCCGGTTACCAGCCATTTTCTCATGAATAATGAGCGGAGTCCACTCATCGTGAGAATAACCCGCCTAGCATGGAAGATATAGACAACCCTAGTTGATACTTGAGCTATTTGAGCATACAAAATAGAATTTCATTTGAAGGTTTAGAGTTTGGCACATACAAATTTACTTGGAACGGCAGGTAAATACCGCATATAGGAAGGTATGGTGGACTCATGTGGAATAACTTTGGGTTTATGGAAGTGGATGCACAAGCAGTATTCCCGCTTAGTATAGGTGAAGACTAGAAAAAGACTGGGAAGCGACCAGCTAGAGAGCGACAACAGTCATGAACATGCATTAAAATTAATCAACAGTGAAATGCAAGCATGAGTAGGATATAAATCACCATGAACATAAATATTGTGGAGGCTATGTTGATTTTGTTTCAACTACATGCGTGAACATGTGCCAAGTGAGACCACTTGAATCGTTCAAAGGAGGACACCACCCTATCATACCACATCACAACCATTTTAATATCCTGTTGGCACGCAAGATAGACCATTATAAACTCTGAGCTAAATAAGCATGGCATGAGCAGCAATGATCTCTAATTGTTATTGCAAGCATGTTTCATTCATAACAAGCTGAATCAGGAACGATGAACTATCATATTTACAAAAACAAGAGAGGTCGAGTTCAAACCAGCTTTTGTCATCTCAATTAGTTCATCATATATCATCATTATTGCCTTTCACTCGCACGACCGAACGGTGTGGATAATAATAATAGTGCACGTGCATTGGACTAAGTTGGAATCTGCGATCATTTAAATACAAGAGAGAAGACAAGGTAATATGGCTCAAGGTTAAATCAACAATAAAGCATATGAGAGCCACTAAGCATTTTCAATCATGGTCTTCTACTCTTGACCCCCAAAGAAAAGAAAAAAAAACTATTTACATGGGAAGGCTCCCAACAAGAAAAATAAGAACGAGAAATATTTTTGGGTTTTCTTTTAATTACTACTACTACAAGCAAGGAAAGTAAACTAGCTAAAAGGTACAACTAATATATTTTTGTTTTTCTTAAGGTTTTTCTGACACACAAGAAAAATACTAAGGAAAAGAATTGAAACTAAGCATGGATGGTGTTGGAAATATGCCCTAGAGGCAATAATAAAAGTATTATTATTATATTTCCTTGTTCATGATAATTGTCTGTTATTCATGCTTGAATTGTATTGTACGGAAACAGCGATACATGTGTGAATACATAGACCACAACATGTCCCTGGTAAGCCTCTAGTTACTAGCTCGTTGATCAACAGATGGTCACGGTTTCCTGACCATGGACATTGGATGTCATTGATAACGAGATCACATCATTAGGAGAATGATGTGATGGACAAGACCCAATCCTGAGCCTAGCACGAGATCGTATAGTTCGTAATTCTTAAGCTTTTCCGGTGTCAAGTATTTATTCCTTAGACCATGAGGTTGTGCACCTCCCGGATACTGTAGGAATACTTTGGGTGTGCCAAACGTCACAACGTAACTGGGTGGCTATAAAGGTACGCAACGGGTATCTCCGAAAGTGTCTGTTGAGTTGGTACGAACCGAGACTGGGATATTGTCACTCCGTATGACGGAGAGGTACCTCTGGGCCCTCTCGGTAAGACATCATCATAATGAGCTCAAAGTGACTAAGGAGTTAGTCACGGGATGATGGATTACGGAACGAGTAAAGAGACTTGCCATGACGAGATTGAACGAGGTATCGGGCATACCGACGATCGAATCTCGGGCAAGTACCGTACCGATAGACAAAGGGAATAACATACGAGATTGAGTGAATCCTTGACACAGTGGTTCATCCGATGAGATCATCGAGGAACACATGGGAACCAACATGGGTATCCAGATCCCGCCGTTGGTTATTGAACGGAGAGTCGTCTCGGTCATTTCTGCGTGTCTCCCGAACCCGTAGGGTCTACACACTTAAGGTTCGGTGACGCTGGGGTTGTAGAGATACATGCACATGGAAACCCGAATGTTTTTCGGAGTCCCGGATGAGATCCCGGACGTCACGAGGAGTTCCGGAGGTAAAGAATGATATATAGGAAGTCCAGTTTCGGCCATCGGGTGAATTCCGGGGGTCACCGGGAGTGTCCCGGGACAACCGGAAGGGTCCCGGGGGTCCACCGGGTGGGGCCACCCATCCCGGAGGGCCCCGTAGGCCGCAAGGGGGAAGGGGCCAGCCCCTGGTGGGCTGGCGCACCACATGTGCCCCCCTCCATGCGCCTAGGGTTGAAACCCTAGGGGGAGGGGGCGCCCCCTACGCCTTGGGGGGCAAGTCTCCCCCCTCGGGCCGCCGCCCCCTAGGAGATCTGATCTCCCTTGGGCCGGTGCCCCCCTGGCCCCTATATATAGTGGGGGGGGGGGAGAGGGCAGCCGCACCCCAAGCCTCTGGCGCCTCTCCCCCCTCCCGTCACACTTTCGTCTCCTCTCGCAGGGCGCCGGCGAAGCCCTGCAGGTTTTCATGTTGCATCCACCACCACGCCGTCGTGCTGCTGGATCTCCGACAACCTCTCCTCCGCCCTTTCTGGATCAAGAAGGAGGAGACGTCGCTGTACCGTACGTGTGTTGAACGCGGAGGTGCCGTCCATTCGGCGCTGGGATCATCGGTGACGAGGATCACGAAGAGTACGACTACTTCATCCACGTTCCTTCGAATGCTTCCGCTCGCGATCTACAAAGGGTATGTGGATGCACTCCATTATGCTCGTTGCTTGATGACTCCTTAGATTGATGAAGCGTAGGAATTTTTTTGAATTTTGCTACGTTCCCCAACAGTGGCATCTGAGCTAGGTCTTTGCGTAGCATCTTGCACGAGTAGAAGACAAACAAGTTGTGGGTGTTGAGTTTGCTCAATTTTCTTGCCGTTACTAGTCCAATCTTGATTCGGCGGCATCGTGGGATGAAACGGCCCGGACCGACCTTACACGTACGCTTACGTGAGACTGGTTCCACCGACAGACATGCACTAGATGCATAAGGTGGCTGGCGGGTGTCTGTCTCTCCCACTTTAGTCGGATCGGATTCGATGAACAGGTTCCTTATGAAGGGTAAATAGAAATTGACAAATCACGTTGTGGTTTTGGCGTAGGTAAGAAACGTTCTTGCTAGAAAACCTATAGAAGCCACATAAAACTTGCAACAACAATTAGAGGTCGTCTAACTTGTTCTTGCAGCATGTGTTATGTGACGTGTGTATGGCCAATAAGATGTGATGAATGATATATGCGATGTATGAGATTGATCATGTTCTTGTAATAGGGAATCACGACTTGCATGTCGATGAAATTGACAACCGGCAGGAGCCATAGGAGTTGTCTTAATTATTGTATGACCTGCGTGTCACTGAATAACGCCATGTAATTACTTTACTTTATTGCTAAACGTTAGCCGTAGTAGTAGAAGTAATAGTTGGCGTGACGACTTCATGAAGAGACGATGATGGAGATCATGATGATGGAGATCATGGTGTCGAGCCGGTGACAAAGATGATCATGGTGCCCCGAAGATGGAGATCGAAGGAGCAAGATGATATTGGCCATATCATGTCACTTTATTTGATTACATGTGATGTTTATCATGTTTATGCATCTTGTTTACTTAGAACGACGGTAGTAAAGAAGATGATCTCTCACTAAAAATTTCAAGAATTGTGTTCCCCCTAACTGTGCACCGTTGCTAAGGATCGTTGTTCCGAAGCACCACATGATGATCGGGTGTGATAGGTTCTAACATTCGCATACAACGGGTGTAAGCCAGATTTACACATGCAATACACTTAGGGTTCACTTGACGAGCCTAGCATGTACAGACATGGCCTCGGAACACTGAAGACCGAAAGGTCGAACATGAGTCGTATAGAAGATACGATAAACATGAAGATGTCACCGTTGATGACTAGTCCGTCTCACGTGATGATCGGACACGGGCTAGTCGATTCGGATCATGTATCACTTAGAAGACTGGAGAGATGTCAATCTGAGTGGGAGTTCATTAAAATTTGATTAGATGAACTTAATTGTCATGAACTTAGTCTAAATTCTTTGCAATATGTCTTGTAGATCAAATGGCCCACGCTCATGTCACCCTCAACTTCAACGCGTTCCTAGAGAAATCCAAGCTGAAAGACTATGGTAGCAACTATACGGACTGGGTCCGTAACCTGAGGATCATCCTCATAGCTGCCAAGAAAACTTATGTCCTAGAAGCACCGCTAGGTGACGCTCCCGCCCCGGCAAACCAAGATGTTATGAACGCTTGGCAGTCGCGTTGTGACGATTACTCCCTGGTTCAGTGCGGCATGCTCTACAGCTTAGAATCGGGGCTCCAAAAGCGTTTCGAGCACCACGGGGCATATGAGATGTTCCAAGAGCTGAAAATGGTTTTCCAGGCTCATGCCCGAGTTGAGAGATATGATGTATCCAACGCATTCTACAACTGTAAGATGGAGGAAAACAGTTCTGTCAGTGAGCACATACTCAAGATTTCTGGGTTGCACAACCGCTTGTCTCAGTTGGGAATGAATCTCCCAGACGAAGCGGTCGTTGACAGAATCCTCCAGTCGCTCCCACCTAGCTACAAGAGCTTCATGTTGAACTTCAATTTGCAAGGGATGGAGAAGTCCATTCCCGAGGTGTATTCAATGCTGAAATCAACGGAGGTGGAGATCAAGAAAGAGCATCAAGTGTTGATGGTAAATAAAACCACTAAGTTCAAGAAGGGCAAGGGTAAGAAGAACTTCAAGAAGGATGGCAAGGGAGTTGCCGCGCCCGGTAAGCCAGTTGCCAGGAAGAAGCCAAAGTATGGACCCAAGCCTGAGACTGAGTGCTTTTATTGCAAGGGAACGGGTCACTGGAAGCGGAACTGCCCCAAATACTTAGCGGACAAGAAGGCCGGCAACGTCAAAGGTATATATGATATACATGTTATTGATGTGTACCTTACCAGCGCTCGTAGTAGCTCCTGGGTATTTGATACCGGTGCAGTTGCTCATATTTGTAACTCTAAGCAGGAGTTGCGGAATAAACGAAGACTAGCGAAGGACGAGGTGACGATGCGTGTCGGGAATGGTTCCATGGTCGATGTGATCGCCGTCGGCACACTGCCTCTACATCTACCCTCGAGATTAGTTTTAAACCTTAATAATTGTTATTTAGTACCAGCTTTGAGCATGAACATTGTATCTTGATCTCGTTTGATGCGAGATGGCTACTCATTTAAATCCGAGAATAATGGTTGTTCTATTTATTTGAGAGATATGTTTTATGGTCATGCCCCGCTGGTCAATGGTTTATTTTTGATGAATCTCGATCGTGATGATACACATATTCATAGTGTGAATGCCAAAAGATGTAAAGTTGACAATGATAGTCCCACATACTTGTGGCATTGCCGCCTTGGTCATATTGGTGTCAAACGTATGAAGAAGCTTCATGCAGATGGACTTCTGGAATCTCTTGATTATGAATCATTTGACATGTGCGAACCATGCCTCTTGGGCAAGATGACCAAGACTCCGTTCTCCGGGACAATGGAGTGAGCAACCAACTTGTTGGAAATCATACATACCGATGTGTGCGGTCCAATGAGTGTTGAGGCTCGCGGAGGCTATCGTTATGTTCTCACCCTCACAGATGACTTGAGTAGATATGGGTATATCTACTTGATGAAGCACAAGTCTGAGACCTTTGAAAAGTTCAAGGAATTTCGGAATGAGGTTGAGAATCAACGTGACAGAAAAATAAAGTTCTTGCGATCGGATCGTGGGGGTGAATATTTGAGTCATGAATTTGGCACGCACCTTAGGAACTGTGGAATTGTTTCACAATTGACGCCGCCCGGAACACCTCAGCGTAATGGTGTGTCCGAACGTCGAAATCGTACCCTGTTGGACATGGTGCGATCTATGATGTCTCTCACCGACTTACCGCTATCTTTTTGGGGTTATGCTTTAGAGACTGCCGCATTCACTTTAAATAGGGCTCCGTCGAAATCCGTTGAGACGACACCATATGAACTTTGGTTTGGCAAGAAACCTAAGCTGTCATTTCTAAAAGTTTGGGGTTGCGATGCTTATGTCAATAAACTTCAACCTGAGAAGCTCGAACCCAAATCGGAAAAATGCGTCTTCATAGGATACCCAAAGGAAACGATTGGGTACACCTTCTACCACAGATCCGAAGGCAAGGTCTTTGTTGCCAAGAATGGATCCTTTCTGGAGAAAGAGTTTCTCTCGAAAGAAGTGAGTGGGAGGAAAGTAGAACTTGATGAGGTGACAGTCACCCCTCCCGAACCGGAAAGTAGCGCAGCACAGGAAATTGTTCCTGAGGTGCCTGCACCGATAAGGGAGGAAGTTAATGATGATGATCATGAAGATACAGATCAAGTTACTACTGAACTTCGAAGGTCCACAAGGACACGTTCTGCACCAGAGTGGTACGGCAACCCTGTCATGGAAATCATGTTGTTAGACAACAGTGAACCTTCGAACTATGAAGAAGCGATGGCGGGCCCGGATTCCAATAAATGGCTTGGAGCCATGAAATCCGAGATAGAATCCATGTATGAAAACAAAGTCTGGACTTTGGTGGACTTGCCCAATGATAGGCATGCCATAGAAAATAAATGGATATTTAAGAAGAAGACAGACGCGGATGGTAATGTGACCATCTATAAGGCTCGGCTTGTCGCTAAGGGTTATCGACAAGTTCAAGGGATTGACTACGATGAGACTTTCTCTCCCGTAGCGATGCTAAAGTCCGTCCGAATCATGTTAGCAATTGCCGCATTCTATGATTATGAGATATGGCAAATGGACGTCAAAACGACATTCCTTAATGGCTTCCTCAAGGAAGAGCTGTATATGATGCAGCCGGAAGGTTTTGTCGATCCAGAGAATGCTAACAAGGTATGCAAGCTCCAGCGCTCGATATACGGGCTGGTGCAAGCATCTCGGAGTTGGAATATTCGCTTTAATGATGTGATCAAAGCGTTTGGCTTTATACAGACTTGGGGAGAAGCCTCTATCTACAAGAAAGTGAGTGGGAGCTCTGTAGCATTTCTCATATTATATGTGGATGACATATTGCTGATGGGAAATAATATAGAATTCTTGGAAAGTATAAAGGCCTACTTGAATAAGAGTTTTTCAATGAAGGACCTTGGAGAAGATGCTTACATATTAGGCATCAAAATCTATAGAGATAGATCAAGACGCCTCATTGGTCTTTCACAAAGCACATACCTTGACAAGATATTGAAGAAGTTCAATATGGATCAGTCCAAGAAGGGGTTCTTGCCTGTTTTGCAAGGTATGAGATTGAGCAAGGCTCAGTCACCGACCACGACAAAAGATAGAGAAAAGATGAGTGTCATTCCCTATGCCTCAGCCATAGGTTCTATCATGTATGCCATGCTGTGTACCAGACCTGATGTGAACCTTGCCATAAGTTTTGTGGGGAGGTACCAAAGTGATCCCGGTATGGAACACTGGACAGCGGTCAAGAACATCCTGAAGTACATGAAAAGGACTAAGGATATGTTTCTCGTTTATGGAGGTGACGAAGAGCTCGTCGTAAAGGGTTATGTCGATGCTAGCTTCGACACAGATCTGGATGACTCAAAGTCACAAACCGGATACGTGCATATTTTGAATGGTGGAGCAGTCAGCTGGTGCAGTTGCAAGCAGAGCGTCGTGGCGCATTCTACATGTGAAGCGGAGTACATAGCTGCTTGCGAAGCAGCGCAAGAAGGAGTCTGGATGAAGGAGTTCATCACCGACCTAGGAGTCATTCCAAGCGCGTCAAGCCCGATGACTCTCTTCTGTGACAACACTGGAGCTATTGCCATTACCAAGGAGCCCAGGTTTCACAAGAAGACCAATCACATCAAGCGCCGTTTCAACTCCATCCAGAATTATGTTCAAGATGGAGACATAGATATTTGTAAAGTGCATACTGATCTGAATGTCGCAGACCCGTTGACTAAACCTCTTCCATGGGCAAAACATGATCAACACTAGAACTCTATGGGTGTTCGATTCATCACAATGTAACTAGGTTATTGACTCTAGTGCAAGTGGGAGACTGTTGGAAATATGCCCTAGAGGCAATAATAAAAGTATTATTATTATATTTCCTTGTTCATGATAATTGTCTGTTATTCATGCTTGAATTGTATTGTTACGGAAACAACGATACATGTGTGAATACATAGACCACAACATGTCCCTGGTAAGCCTCTAGTTACTAGCTCGTTGATCAACAGATGGTCACGGTTTCCTGACCATGGACATTGGATGTCATTGATAACGGGATCACATCATTAGGAGAATGATGTGATGGACAAGACCCAATCCTGAGCCTAGCACGAGATCGTATAGTTCGTAATGCTTAAGCTTTTCCGGTGTCTAGTATTTATTCCTTAGACCATGAGGTTGTGCACCTCCCGGATACCATAGGAATACTTTGGGAGTGCCAAACGTCACAACGTAACTGGGTGTCTATAAAGGTACGCAACGGGTATCGAGTGATGATGGATTACGGAACAAGTAAAGAGACTTGCCATGACGAGATTGAACGAGGTATCGGGCATACCGACGATCGAATCTCGGGCAAGTACCGTACCGATAGACAAAGGGAATAACATACGGGATTGAGTGAATCCTTGACACAGTGGTTCATTGGATGAGATCATCGAGGAACACGTGGGAACCAACATGGGTATCCAGATCTCGCTGTTGGTTATTGACCGGAGAGTCGTCTCGGTCATGTCTGCGTGTCTCCCGAACCCGTAGTGTCTACACACTTAAGGTTCGATGACGCTGGAGTTGTAGAGATACATGCACATGGAAACCCGAATGTTGTTCGGAGTCCCAGATGAGATCTCGGACGTCACGAGGAGTTCCGGAATGGTCCGAAGGTAAAGAATGATATATAGGGAGTCCAGTTTCGGCCATTGGGTGAATTCCGGGGGTCACCGGGAGTGTCCCAGGACCACCGGAAGGGTCCCGGGGGTCCACCGGGTGGGGCCACCCATCCCGGAGGGCCCCGTAGGCCGCAAGGGGGAAGGGGCCAGCCCCTGGTGGGCTGGCGCACCACATGGGCCCCCCTCCATGCGCCTAGGGTTGAAACCCTAGGGGGAGGGGGACGCCCCCTATGCCTTGGGGGGCAAGTCTCCCCCCTCTGGACACCGCCCCCTAGGAGATCCGATCTCCCTAGGGCCGGCGCCCCCTGGCCCCTATATATAGTGGGGGGGAGAGGGCAGCCGCACCCCAAGCCTCTGGCGCCTCTCCCCCCTCCCGTCACACTTCCGTCTCCTCTCGCAGGGCGCCGGCGAAGCCCTGCAGGTTTTCCTGTTGCATCCACCACCACGCCGTCGTGCTGCTGGATCTCCGACAACCTCTCCTCCGCCCTTGCTGGATCAAGGAGGAGACGTCGTTGTACCGTACGTGTGTTGAACGCGGAGGTGCCGTCCGCTCGACGCTGGGATCATCGGTGACGAGGATCACGAAGAGTACGACTACTTCATCCACGTTCCTTCGAACGCTTCCGCTCGCGATCTACAAAGGGTATGTAGATGCACTCCATTATGCTTGTTGCTAGATGACTCCTTAGATTGATCTTGGTGAAGCGTAGGAAATTTTTTGAATTCTGCTACGTTCCCCAACAGATGGTACAATGAAAGAGTGTGAGCACCGACAACTAGAATAAGTGTGTGAGCATGAATGTAAAGTCGGTGAGAAACACGTACTCCCCCAAGCTTAGGCTTTTGGCCTAAGTTGGTCTATGGCCACGGATCGAAGCTACTCTCTCTAGTGTACTGAGATGTGTCCTCTGGGTGCCACTGGTTGGCAAGCTCATCCAGATCCCACCCATAAACATACGGACGGTAAGGATCGAGTGGTGGCTCCGGCTCAGGCTCTGAAGCTTGTGCGTGGCTTTGGTACTTGTAGAAGGCATCTGACGTAATGAGATATATGCCTGAAGACAGATCAAACAGAGATGGTGCAGGCAAGATAACAATCTCACAATATTTTTCATCAAACCTCAATTTATAGTTAAGCAACTTCTCTTTGTCTTTAACAATAAAATCATGTGCTATCATACTCTTATAATCTATATAAACAGGGGCAAGCAATTTTTATTCCTTCTCATGATGCCTAATATGTATTCTAAAATGTTCAGCAAGGCGAGAAGCAAAGATGGCTCCAAAGACGGGACCTTTGGTGCGGTTCAGACTTAATCGTTTAGCAACGACAGCTCCCAAGCTAAAAGTTGTGTCCTGAAACAAAGCATGGCGTAAAATGACAATATCAGGGGCACTAAGATTCCCACTGTTCCCACGAACGATTAAACATCTACTAGCAAATAAAGCAAAGTATCGCAGAACAGGAAAGTGTATACTAGTAATTCTTGCCCCTGAGACTTGTCTAGTTTCCCCTACAGCTATCATGTCAATAAACCCTTCAACGTCTTCACGACGTGGTTCATCAAGTCTACCTTCAAAGGGTATCTTGCATACTTCACAAAACTCAAAGAATGAAATCTCCTTAACCTCATCATATAAACGAAACTCCACTGAAGGTGGTGTTTTCTTAGCATGAAAATAAAAATTTTGCGTGAAAATATTAGTGAGTAAGAGATATTGGTCATGCTGGTCGTGGAGGAAGTCAGTGAGGCCTGCATTGTTCGCCAAATAATAAAAGTCTTCGTAAAACCCGGCGGCTCTCATGAACTCATTACAAGGCCATTCACACGGCCAAACTTCCACCATGCGAGGAAGATTATATTTGGGATTCTAATTTTCTTCCTTCTTCTTATCCTCTGAACTTTTACTGGAGGAGCCTCTCAACAATCTCTTTATCATTTTCCTCCTCTAAAAATTTCTGGAATTTTTAGTAACTCAAAATAAAAGTTAACCAAACTCAACAAGATTGATAACAACAACTCCTACAAGTACGTAGAGACTATATCATGCATTAGAACTACTTGGGACCAAAGAAATTTGGCATGCAAGCTCAAGAACAAGGTCACCACAGCAGAAAAAATTTGCAATAAATAAAGCACTAGAAGAAAAACTAATTGGACCAATGGAGGAGTCACATACCACGGAACAATCTCCCCAAACAGTTTTGTGAATGGATCTTTAAGCAAGGAGATTGAAAATGGCAGCAAGATGAGCTAGAACTCGTGCTTGAGCTGGCTAGTGATTTTTTTGGGAGGAAGAAGAAGGATGTGGGTGCAGGAATATACGGAGGGGGGCCACGAGGGGCCCACGTGGCAGGGGGCACGCCTTGTGAGGGTGGGCGCGCCCTGGACCCTCGTGGCCAGGTGCTGTCTCCCCTCGCTGTATTTTCTGTGACATATATTCTCAAATATTCTAGAAAAAATCATATTTCATTTTCAGGGCATTTGGGAACTTTTATTTTCGGGGTATTTTTTTTATTGCACGGATAAGTCTGGAAATAGACAGAAAATACTATTTTTGCTTTATTTATTCTAATTAACAGAAAGTAAAAGGGGATACAGAAGGTTGTGCTATCTAGATTCACCTATCTCATGCTCATCAAAAGGAATCCATTAACAAGGTTGACCAGGTCTTGTTAATAAACTCTTTCCGAATAATATGAAACCGGAGAATTTTCGGATAACACTAGGTTACCTCAATGGGGATATGTATGTCCCCAATAATAAGAATGTCATATGTCTTCTTGACTGTAGGAAGAGGATATTCGAAACCTCCAATAATAATAGTTGAATTTTTTCCAATATAATTGATACTGTGGACCCGAGGTTGTTTCCTCGGAAAGTGTACCGCATGCTCATTACCATTGACATGAAAAGTGACATTGCCTTTGTTGCAATCAATAACAGCCCCTGTAGTATTCAAAAAGGGTCTACCAAGGATAATAGACATAGTATCGTCCTCGGGAATATCAAGGATAACAAAGTCTGTTAGAATAGTAACATTTGCAACTACAACATGCACATCCTCAGAAATACCGACATGTATAGAAGTTGATTTATCAGCCATTTGCAAAGATATTTTAGTAGGTGTCAACTTACTCAAGTCAAGTCTACGATATAAAGAGAGAGGCATAGTACTAACACCAGCTCCAAGATCACATAAAGCAGTTTTAACATAGTTTCCTTTAATGGAGCAAGGTATAGTGGGTACTCCTGGATCTCCTAGTTTCTTAGGTATTCCACCTTTAAAAGTGTAATTGGCAAGCATGGTGGGAATCTCTACTTCAGGTATCTTTATTTTATTGGTAATAATATCATTCATATATTTAGCATAAGGATTTCTTTTGAGCATATCAGTCAAACGCATGCGCAAAAAGATAGGTCCAATCATTTTAGCAAAGCGCTCAAAATCCTCATCATCCTTTTTCTTGGATGGTTTCGAAGGAAAAGGCATGGGTTTCTGAACACATCATTCTCTTTCCCTACCATGCTTCCTAGCAACAAAGTCACTCTTATCATAACGTTGATTATTTGATTGTGGGTTATGAAGAGCAAGCAGGTTCAATTTCTACATCATTATCATTGCTAGGTTGAGCATCATCATGAACATCATCATTAACATTATCACTAGGTTCATGTTCATTACCAGATTGTGTGTAATGCCCAGGATGCGACTATGTCTCCTACGTGTCGAGGCACGACTTAGAGACATAAGCGCATTCTCGAATGATCTCGAGTATGGTATCTTTGCACATCTCATGTAAAAGTTCAGGGATGAAATTGTAAATATAGATGGCTTACACTCGCCACGTCACACAATGAATACAATAACATACAATCATCCAAATAACACAGGGTCCGACTACGGACAAAACCCAAATAAGAAAGATATAATAAACACAAGCCCGGATCCTCCTAGTAAGAACCCCTACTGATCGTCGGGATACGAAACATAGAAACGACCACGCTCTTCATCGAACTCCCAGTGAAGTTCTAACCCATCTCCTGCATTGTTCTCAGCGGTACCTGCATTTGGTGTGTGTTAAATTTGTGAGCCACAAGGACTCAGCAATCCCATAACCATGGGTATCAAAACTAGCAAAGCCTAATGGGTATGGAGAGGTAAGGTGGTGAGGTTGCAGCAGCGGCTAAGCATATGTATGGTGGCTAACTTACGAGTACAAGAATAAGATGAGCATCTACGCAAACAGTCGCAAACTAGTAATGATCGCTAAAGATCCTGAACTACCTACGAGTCAAACATAACCCCACCGTGTTCTCTTATCAAAGTGAAAAGAGACAGTCATGGTTACTCACGCGGTTCGTGTGTTTTATTACGGATCCTCTGTCAAGTTTTCTACAACCGGACATTAACAAATTCCAATCTGCCACATAACCACGGGCACGGCTTTCCAAAGATCATAACCCTCCAGTGGTGTCCCAACTTAGCCCATCACAAGCTGTCACGATCAGCAGAGATAATAATAATATTACCCCTTATCTTAGGGAAGGCCCGATCAGACTCGGAATCCCGGTGCACAAGACATTTTGACAACGGTAAAACAAGTCCAGCAAGACCTCCCGATGTGCCGACACCCTGATAGTAGCCGCGCGTATCTCGTCTCGAGCCTCGACCGGATGGGCGATCCTACGGGAGCCAGATACCTCGAGTTTCCCCGTGGCGGCCCCGCATAACCCCCGTTTGGGACCAACACCATTAGCACTGGCCCCCCTGTTATGTAGAAAAGATTCCTCGGGGACGCGACCCCCTATGCAAATTAATTAATTAATTAAGTTATTATTATGTTGCAAATTAAAACCAATGTTGGGCCTTGCTGGAGGAGTTGTATTCAAAGATGAACTGTCAAGGGGTCCCCATATACCCAACCGCGTCAGGAACGGAAAATCAAGGAACATAACAATGGTTTATCGGCTCCTAAGGTGGCATGAGTGGAACAAAACACCGAGCAAAAGGCCAAGCCTTCCACCCATTGCCAAGTATATAGGTGTGTTATAATATATAAGATATATTGTGATATTCCAACAACAAGTTCCAACATGGAGCAATGTTCATCTTCACCTGCAACTAACAACCCTATAAGAGGGGCTGAGCGAGTGGGTAACATAGCCAAACAACGGTTTGCTGGGATGGTGTCAAAGGTTAGAGGTTTCATGGCAACAAGGAGAGGCTGACAACAATTAGATAGGTAGCGCGACATATATCGATAGCATCAAGACAACTAGCATGGCAAAGATAGTAAAGGTATCCAAGGTGACGGTCATCTTGCCTGAGATCCCGCTAGGAAGAAGAACGGGTCCATGAAGAAGACAAAGAAGAAGCCACGAAGACGAACCAAGCGTAGTCAAACGAATCCTCACGATCGCAACGAAACCGGAACTAACGAGAATAAGCACATCCGGAAAGAAGCAAACAACATGGTAAGCACACAAGCATAAGCATGGCATGATGCACAACCAAGTATGATGCATGCCCGGTTTAATGAGGCATGGCAACGTGCTCAAACAATACTACAAATTAAGTGCAGCTCAATATGCAACGAGTTGCATATTGACGAAACACCACGTTAGAATATTTAGTTCGCTCTCATTATGAACCCAACAAGTTTAAATGTTTTTAAACATGGCAAGAGGTGAAGCATAAGTAAACTATCTATTTAGGCATTTTAAATGAGGCCGGAAACAACAACAACAATTCCCGAAACTCCCCATGTGCATATTTAGCAATTATTAAAGCAAACAACAATTTAAACATTTAAATGTTGTTATCATGATGCGGATGTCAAATGCAAGTTTTATACAATTTTTATTTAAAGTTGACATGAGCAGATATGGAGCATCTCGTCGCCATGGTGGAAAGAAAGGGTGCCACGACGGCAATAACCGAAAATGATGCCACGACAACATATCGGTTCCGGAAACTCGTCGAGAGGCAGGTGTAAAAAAAAGTGACGCGATCGAGTCAAGCAAAGAGATAGGTGGGGTTCTCCCGGATACCGGGTTCCCACGGGTTGGTGACATGGAATCGGGAAACGTGCAAGTAACAATTCATGCACGGCAAACATGGGATACATGCAACCATCTCATACACACATCACATGCATACGGTCCACGGGTGGTCGTCTCGGCGGTATACCTTCGAAGCGTGTGGTTTGGGGTGATTCGAGTCGTCGAGGGAAGTAGCCGTTCACGTTCGTAGTCATACACGTCGGCGGTAGTCGTACACTGTTCGAGTTCATTCGGGTCATCTGTAAAGGAACTTGACGTCCATGGGTCGACGGTAGTGGAACTTGGCATTTTTTAACTCGGGTCTTCGGCGACGGTAGTTGTACACAGGGCGTCGGGGAACTTGACGTTTCGAAGCGGTACTTGGTGATTCAGGAAACTCGGTAGATGAACTTGGTGTTTCGCCGTGTAGTCGTACTCAGGGCCCTTGGGGCATCGGTGCTGGTTGGACTTGCCGGGCTCGACGGTCCAAAACGAAGCAGCAGCAAGGACGGCCATGCCGGGCACGAGGCTGACGCGGTCTGCAGGGGGGTGCAGCGGCGAGAGAACTCACCGGATCTAGCGAGAGGAGGACGGGAACAGACGGTCCAACGACGGGGTAGCCGGAGCTCGAGGACGAGGACCTCCCGGAGAGCTGCGGCCGCGGCAGGAGGACGAGGACGGCTGCTCCGGCGACTCCTTCGACGGGGTCCGAGCATGGGTCCTGGATCCGGAGCAACGACTGGCTCCGCGGCAGAGGTGCAGGGCGGCACCGGCGGGAGGCGGCGGTGGCGGCGTGTGCCGGCGGCGGGGGAGGCGTCAGGCCAGGCGCGGTATCGGAGGCGGTGGCGACATGGAGGAGACGGCGGCGGAGGTCACGGTCGGGAGCGCGGGCACGAAGGAGGAGGCTCGGGCGGGGCATCTTGCTGTGCGGTCGAGGGACGCAGAGGGAGAGGTGGACGAAGGGCAGCGGCGAGTTGGGAGTGGGATCGAGGGAGAAGGGGAACGAGGGGTGTGAGGGAGAGATCGAGAGGGAGATGGGATCGGGCAGTGTGGAGGCGGCGACGAGGGAGAGGGACGAGGGGGATCGAGGGAGATGTGGATCGGTCTGAGGGTTAGGGTTAGGAGCTGGTGGGGGCGGCTGGGCCTGGCCGGTTCCAGATGGGCCTGGCTGCGGCTGGGCAGCTAGGAGGCCCAGCTAGGCTGCTCTCTCTCTCTCTCTCTCTCTCTCTCTCTCTCTCTCTCTCTCTCTCTCTTACATCTAAAACAGAAAAATAAAGAAAGAAAATGATAGAAAAGAAAAGCGTGGACACGAATTTGGGCAAGCGGGTAATTTTCCCACACTCATAAAAATGAGCCTTAACCGGAAAAATAATAGAAGTGGCATGATTGTGAAATTGATATCCAACTCGTTGAATTTAATTCGAGTGAGTTTGAGAAGGAAGTGGGTAAAAGGTAAGTCCAAAAAATGTTGAGGTTTTTGGAGGAACCTCGATAAACGGGAAAAGAATTATTAGCAAAGTTTTGAAGTCAAACTTGAAGTAGAAAGACATGGGGAATATTGCAAGTGTGTTAAAGGTGATTCCAAAGAATGGAATAATTTATAATAGCTCCATAAATATTAGGAGGATATGTTATAAAGAGAAGTCACTCTTCCCTCGATTTAAATGGATTGAAGATCCACACAAATTATTTAGTTGAGATGCAAAAGATTAATGACATGATGGCATGATGACATAATGTAGTGCAAAATAAATAGAGCAAGCACAAATGAAACACAAGGTGAAACCCGGAACATATGGAAGTCTTCTGGAGCATCGGTCTTGGGGCGTCACAACTCTCCCACACTAACAGAGGATCTCGACCCGAGATCCTGGAGATGGCACTGGTTAGAAGAGGATACATGAAGAGGTAAAACAAAGTTGCTTCTTTGACAAACGGGTGAAACCACGAACTTGAGAGGATTGGACAACTTGAAAGAAAGAATACAATGGAGATGACGAGATTACAAACACTCCCTTAGCAAAGAGGAACAAGCACAATGAGAACCCATAGCTCAAGGAACAAGATAGACATTGAAGGCACTCCGGTTAAAACAAGATAGAGAAGGAATAAGAATGAATTAATTCTGACAACACTCCGATTGAAAATGGAAGGAATTAAGATTAACTTGCCAAGTTGGGATGATACTTGATGAAATCAACAACACACTGCCTCCAAACTATTGAATGAATGGCACAAGGGGTAAGAAAGGCTTCAGACAGCACTCCGGTTGAAAAGAGATGCAAAACTTGATAAGATGAGAGAACTATAATGGAGGTCGCGACACTCCTGTTAAATGAACTCGAAAGGACAAGAGCATGATCTTGACAAAACGAGATGATGGTCAAAGAGAGCAATAGCAGAATGCCTCCGGAATGAAAGAATAGAATATAGATCAATGAAAGAAATGAACGGAGAAGAAAATGACAACTTCTCCCACAACTGAATTAGAAAAAAAAAGCATCCTTACAAAGATGGGTTGAACAGAGTTGTTGGGAATTCAACAACAAAAAGAATAAGCTTGATGTGGGCTTATGAAAAACATCTCAAAATTATGAGGTGACAACCAGCCACTGACAAAAACATTTGATTGGATTGAGATCAACAAGGAGACAAAAAACTTATTTCACCGGGAGGATAAATGAAGAACTTGGGTCATTTATAAGCACCACAAAAGCAACAATCCTTAGGGAAAGCTTTTAGGTGAAAAACAACCCAAGATTACTCCAACGAATAAATTGAACGGTTGGAAAGATCTCCAGAACAAAGAAAATGATGGGTTTAAATATCTCATTCCTGACAACTTGTGAATCATGAAACATGAAGGGAAATTGTTAAGAATGACATAACACCACCTCAAAAGATAAGGAAGCAAATATTTGCACTTCGAGGATGAATTAAATCATGATGAACCACCAAGAAGAACTCCGGTAACAAAAGGATGATAAATGAAGGATGAAAATAATAAGATTGAAGCCTAGCAATGATTAGATGGATCTTCGCGATGAGAAAATTGGGAGAGCTTAGATCACCGGGAAACAAGACAAACAACTTAAAACCGAGAATATGATATGATGAACAAGCTCCAGAAAAAGAGAATAATCACTTCGAGAAAAGAAGAATAAGATTTACTATATGCTTATCCTTCATCAAATTAAATTGACGACAAGCAACGGATTTGGCATACTACTTATTCTTCTTGAAAAGGATTGGAGAAAGATATAGCGAAACTTGAGAAAAGTCTTGAACGACTCACCGGTAGGATTTTGAAAGAATGAATGAATTAATACGATAACAAAGGAAGAGAAATATTGCATGAACCACCGTAAGAATATGGAGACGAATGAAGAGGCGTCAATGAAGAATATTTGGAGGACGAAGTTGAAAACTGGGAATGAATAAATCTTCTGAAATGATGTCCGTCGGAGGATCACACTGGAAAAATTCATGAAATGCTTCGGAAGATATGAAAATATTCCTCGTGATCGAAACAAGTATGAGGATGGCATGAAGCTAGAACCACAAATCATCAAGAGATCGGGCCCGGATTTAAGAGAAACTCTTCTCCGGTCTTCAAATGTTGAGAAGAACGACGAGAAATACTATGAAGAATTGTTGAGACACTCCGGAATGAAGAATTAAAAGGTTGAATCCGAGGTGAAAAGAATTTGAAAGATATCTTGGAGCAGGCCTGTGACTGACGGAAATCATTCTTACGTCACACTTTGAAAAGAACTGAGAATAACTCCGGAAAAATTAGAAGAGTCAGGTAAGATCCTGGGAAAAGAACTGTGGGTTAGGGACCACTCAAAAGAAACACCGTTGGAATTGATTACTTAAGAGATATTGCACCGGTTGAATTAAATGACTTGAATGAGATAACAACCTCGAAAAAGCTTGAACGGATTAAGAATGGAAACGCGAATCTTCTGAAATACCTTGTACACTCCGGATATGAATAGAGAGAGTTGAATAAATAAGAGAGCCTTGGGTAAGAAATTCCAACATGGGAAAACATGTGAAACAAGAGGAACAAATATGATCAACACCAAGCTTGAATTACATCCACCAGCAGAATTTGAGAACAAAAGAATGATGAACTTGAAGTTTCCTGAGCATCTTCACAAAAAAACACCGGATGAAACATTGCAGGAAAGAATGAAGAACTTCATATGAATATAATGGATACTTGATTAAGAATTCCGAGTCCTTGAAGAAAAGGGTGGGAGGGTGGGGAAAACAAAGGCAACTTGGGATGGATGAAATAGACACCGTTGAGAAAAAAACAAGAATTGGTCTTGCACATATTGAAAGAATCAGGTTAACTTGAAGTAAGATGCACCGGTCGAAAAAGAATTTAACATGACAATCTTGATGATCAAGAAGGACTAGCACTCCCATAGAAATATGAGAACACCGATTAGGAAAGGTATGTAATCAACACTTGACATCGAAGAAACTCGAATACCACAATCGAATTAAAAACAAGGATAGATATGTTGCGACATAATCTTCACAATATCATTCAAACAGAGAATTGAATGAATGAATTCCATAGCTCAATGGTACATCAACTTGTCGAGAAGCCACTTGGGAGAACAAAATGATAGAATAAAACAACAAGGTACAGAAGGAACAAATACATAATAGAGGTTTCGTCCCACATGTTCGTGCTGATGCCCCATGACACGTGTTACAAAGGGCATTGTCATCCCCGGATCAGCATAGCCAAGGATCCTTTAAGATGCAACCCCCTAGTGCAACAACGCCCATGATAGCCTATTCACTAGATGTTGAACCCCAAACCCCATACCATGCACTCCTTGGAAGATTACCTACGAGCTACTTGAAACCCACCTATTAATTCCCGCAGCTTTCCGGTTATGCAATCTGGTGTTGGGGATACAGGGGAAGCACCGCACACTCAACTCTAAACCTACATCCAGCTGCATCCATCCGTCAACACATAACCAGTCATCTTCGGAAACTGTTTACCTCGGACCTCCAAAACGCATCCGCTATACTAGCTGTGGCAATACTCCCGAACTATCCCGCCAGTACTGGGTGATGTAGGGGTTATCTCACCACTAACCGCATAGAAAAGTTTTCGATGTCGGCCGCCTCTGGTATTCTAGAACCACAACGATGCATTTGTGACGACAACACCTCGGAGCTCAACTCCCCGGGATACTTCCACAACCCCTAAATGACAGGAGGCATCAAGAACAATGTTCTCGTCACAAAGATATCGGAACAATCCAAACAATACCCGTGCGATCCTAAAAAATTGGTGAAATTTTGAGAATCGTGAAGATAAAACACGTCAGGAGTCCTCACCAGAGCGACGAAGGGGATGAGGAGTAAAAATAAATCCTACTCCGATATATATATAGGACTCAAAACATTTTGTGTGTGTGCCTAGACTAAACCATCAACGGTTCGATCAATCAGGGGGCTCCTAGGTCGGAGAAGGCTCTGAATACCAACTTGTAATGCCCAGGATGCGACTATGTCTCCTACGTGTTGAGGAACGACTTAGAGACATAAGCGCATTCTGGAACGATCTCAAGTATGGTATCTTTGCACATCTCACGTAAAAGTTCAGGGATGAAATTGTAAAGATAGATGGCTTACACTCGCCACGTCATACAATGAATACAATAACATACAATCATCCAAATAACACAGGGTCCGACTACGGACGAAATCCAAACGAGAAATATACCATAAACACAAGCCCGGATCATCCTAGTAAGAACCCCTACTGATCGTCGGGATACGAAACATAGAAATGACCACACTCTTCATCGAACTCCCAGTGAAGTTCTGACCCATCTCCGTCATTGTTCTCAGCTGTACCTGCATCTGGTGTGTGTTGAATCTGTGAGCCATAAGGACTCAGCAATCCCATAACCATGGGTATCAAGATTAGCAAAGCTTAATGGGTATGGAGAGGTAAGGTGGTGAGGTTGCAGCAGCGGCTAAGCATATGTATGGTGGCTAACTTACGAGTACAAGAATAAGATGAGCATCTACGCAAATGGTCGCAAACTAGTAATGATCGCTAAAGATCCCGAACTACCTATGAGTCAAACATAACTCCACCGTGTTCTCTTCTCAAAGTGAAAAGAGACAGTCACGGTTACTCACGCGGTTCGTGTGTTTTATTACGGATCCTCTGTCATGTTTTCTACAACCGGACATTAACAAATTCCAATCTGCCACATAACCACGGGCACGGCTTTCCAAAGATCATAACCCTCCAGTGGTGTCCCAACTTAGCCCATCACAAGCTGTCATGATCAGCAGAGATAATAATAATATTACCCCTTATCTTAGGGAAGGCTCGATCAGACTCGGAATCCCGGTGCACAAGACATTTTGACAACGGTAAAACAAGTCCAGCAAGACCTCCCGGTGTGCCGACACCCTGATAGTAGCCGCGCGTATCTCGTCTCGGGCCTTGACTGGATGGGCGATCCTACGGGAGCCAGATACCTCGACTTTCCCCGTGGCGGCCCCATATAAACCCCGTTTGGGACCAACACCATCAGCACTGGCCCCCCCGTTATGTAGAAAAGAATCCTCGGGGACGCGACCCCCTATGCAAATTAATTAATTAATTAAGTTATTATTATGTCGCAAATTAAAACCAATGTTGGGCCTTGCTGGAGGAGTTTTATTCAAAGACGAACTGTCAAGGGGTCCCCATATACCCAACCGCGTTAGGAACGCAAAATCAAGGAACATAACACCGGTTTATCAGCTCCTAAGGTGGCATGAGTGGAACAAAACACCGAGCAAAAGGCTAAGCCTTTCACCCATTGCCAAGTATATAGGTTTGTTATTATATATAAGATATATTGTGATATTCCAACAACAAGTTCCAACATGGAGCAATCTTCATCTTCACCTGCAACTAACAACGCTATAAGAGGGGCTGAGCGAGCGGGTAACATAGCCAAACAACGGTTTGCTGGGATGGTGGCAAAGGTTAAAGGTTTCATGGCAACAAGGAGAGGCTGACAACAATTAGATAGGTAGCGCGACATATAGCGATAGCATCGAGAGAACTAGCATGGCAAAGATAGTAAAGGTATCCAAGGTGACGGTCATCTTGCCTGAGATCCCACTAGGAAGAAGAACGAGTCCATGAAGAAGACGAACCAAGCGTATTCGAACAAATCCTCACGATCGCAACGAAACCGGAACTAACGAGAAGAAGCACATCCGGAAAAAAGCAAACAACATGGTAAGCACACAAGCATAAGCATGGCATGATGCACAACCAAGTATGATGCATGTCTGGTTTAATGAGGCATGGCAACGTGCTCAAAATATAGTACAAATTAAGTGCAGCTCAATATGCAACGAGTTGCATATTGACGAAACACCACATTAGAATATTTAGTTCGCTCTCATTATGAACCCAACAAGTTTAAATATTTTTAAACATGACAAGAGGTGAAGCATAAGTAAACTATCTATTTAGGCATTTTAAATGAGGCCGGAAACAACAACAATAATTCCGGAAACTCCCACTACTAGGAAAAGGGTTATAGCTAATATGGACATTAATGGCGCACCATGTATGTGGTGCGCCACTGCTATATAGCGGTGGCACACCAATTACAGGTGTAACATTATTGATATATTATAAATGGCGCACCTGGTGTGTGGTGCGCCATTACTAGTTTTGAAAAAAAAATGTTTGCAGTGGCGCACCAGTGGATAGTGCGCCATTACTAGTTGACATAGTAATGGCGCACCTGTACAAAATGCGCCATTACTATGTGTATGACTGGGTCAAACCTCGGTCGAACTTAGTAATGGCGCACTTTGCATAGGTACGCCATTACTATGTCAAACTTAGTAATGGCGCACCTACACAAAGTGTGCCATTACTAACTTTGACCAACGTTTGACCAAGTCATACACATAGTAATGGCACACTTTGTGAAGGTGCGCCATTACTATGTGTATGACTTGAACAAATGCACCCCCCCCCCCCCCCCCCCC
>LR738715.1:531486415-531501536 GCA_902687465.1 Secale cereale
CCGTGGACCTCCTTTTCAGTTTAAAAAATAATAATAGAAAATGATGGAAATGTAAAAAAAGAAAATAAGTTTCCCACGTGATATGTGGTCTAGTTGGGAAAATTTACAAATATGAAATTCGACTTTATTTGCAAAATCTCTTTGGAATTTAGTAAAATGGGCATAACTTTTGCATACGAACTCGGATTAAAAAGTTTTTATATGAAAAATCATGTACTCGAAAAGTTACATCCGTTCAAGATTTTCAGAATCCCCAAAAACCTAACAGAAGAAAGATACGGGGCTTTTAAGATCTAGAGGGGGAAAATGTAAAATAATTCAAACTTACTAGTGGCGCACCATTTGCTAGGTGCGCCACTAGTAACAGAAAAAAATTGGGTTCGAATTTTTTTGTTGGAAATGTTTTTCAAAATATGATACGTAATATGACCGGGAAGTTTGAAATATTTTTTCAAAATTTCATCACACTCATGAACATGAACAAAGTCCTAGACATCAACAAGGTTTAATAGAATTGATATGATAGATATATCAACAAGTGCCTATTAAGTGAGATGGTGTTGGGGTTGGATAGAACTACAAAGTTAAGCGTGCTCAGGCTGGAGTAGTATGAGGATGGGTGACCTTCCGGGAAGTTTGACCACTTGGTGCGATTTGACTTGAGATTAAGCATACTGACCCGAGATTAAGCCATAGTGACCTCAGATTAAGAAAAAAATGAAAATAATTTGAAAAAATGCGCCAATAGTATTTGTTACTAGTGGGGTGATAATAGTGGCGCACCTATAGTGTGCCATTAATGGTAAAAACAGGTGCGCCCCTAATTAGCCTTTTCCTAGTAGTGTCCCCATGTGCATATTTAGCAATTATTAAAGCAAACAATAATTTAAACATTTAAAGGTTGTTATCATGATACAGATGTCAAATGCAAGTTTTATACAATTTTTGTTAAAAGTTGACATGAGCAAGATATGGAGCATCTTGTCGCCGTGGTGGAAAGAAAGGGTGACACAACGGCGATAACCGAAAATGATGCCACGACAACATATCGGTTTCGGAAACTCGTCGAGAGACAGGTGCAAAAGAAAGTGACGCGATCGAGTCAAGCAAAGAGATAGGTGGGGTGCTCCCGGATACCGGGTTCCCACGGGTTGGCGACATGGAATCGGGAAACATGCAAGTAACAATTCATGCACGAGGAACATCGTATACATGGAACCATCTCATACACACATCACATGCATACGGTCCACGGGTGGTCGTCTCGACGGTATACCTTCGAAGCGTGTGGTTCGGGGTGATTCAAGTCGTCGAGGGAAGTAGCTGTCCACGTTCGTAGTCGTACATGTCGGCGGTAGTCGTACACGGTTCGATTTCATTAGGGTCATCGGTAGAGGAACTTGACGTCCACGGGTCGACGGTAGTGGAACTTGGCGTTTTTCAACCCGGGTCTTCGGCGATGGTAGTTGTACACGGGGCATCGGGGAACTTGACGTTTCGAAGGGGTACTTGGTGAACAACGGTAGTCGTGGTACTTGGCGATTCCGGAAACGCGGTAGATGAACTTGGCTTGTCGCCGTGTAGTCGTACTCAGGGCCCTTGGGGCATCGGTGCTAGTTGGACTTGCCGGGATCGACGGTCCAAAACGAAGCAGCAACAAGGACGGCCATGGCGGGCACGAGGCTGCCGCGGTTTGCATGGGGGTGCAGCGGCGAGAGAACTCGCCGGATCTAGCGCGAGGAGGACGGGAACATACGGTCCAACGACGGGGCAGCCGGAGCTCGGGGACGAGGACCTCCCGGAGAGTTGCGGCCGCGGCAGGAGGACGAGGACGACTGCTCCGGTGACTCCTTTGTCGGGGTGCGAGCATGGGTCCTGGATCCGTAGCGACGAAGGGCTCCGCGGCAGAGGTGCGGGGCGGCACCGGCGGGAGGCGGAGTAGGCGGGAGAAGGCGGCGGTGGCGGCGCGTGCCGGCGGCGGCGGAGGCGTCGGGCCAGGCGCGGTACCAGAGGCGGCGACGACGTGGAGGAGACGGCGGCGGAGCTCACGACTAGGAGCACGGGGCGCGAAGGAGGAGGCTCGGGCAGGGCATCTTGCTGGGCGGTCGAGGGACGCAGAGGGAGAGGTAGACGAAGGGCAGCGGCGAGATGGGAGCGGGATCGAGGGAGATGGGGAATGAGGGGTGTGAGGGAGAGATTGAGAGGGAGATGAGATCAGGCAGTGTGGAGGCGGCGATGAGGGAGAGGGACGAGGGGGATCGAGGGAGATGTGGATCGGGCTGAGGGTTAGGGTTAGGAGCTGGTGGGGACGGCTGGGCCTAGCAGGCCGGTTGCAGATGGGCCTGGCTGCGGCTGGGCAGCTAGGAGGCCCAGCTGGGCTGCTCTCTCTCTCTCTCTCTCTCTCTCTCTCTCTCTCTCTCTTACTTCTAAAACAGAAAAAGAAAGAAAGAACATGATAGAAATGAAAAGAGTGGACAAGAATTTGGGCAAGCGGGTAATTTTCCCGGACTCATAAAAATGAGCCTTAACCAGAAAAAAATTAGAAGTGGCATGATTATGAAGTTGATCTCAAACTCGTTGAATTTAATTCAAGTGAGTTTGAGAAGGAAGTAGGTAAAAGGTAAGTCCAAAAAATGTTGAGGTTTTTGGAGGAACCTCGTTAAACGGCAAAATAATTATTAGCAAAGTTTTGAACTCAAACTTGAAGTAGAAAGACATGGGGAATATTGCAAGTGTGTTAAAGGTGATTCCAAAGAATGGACTAATTTATAATAGCTCCATAAATATTAGGAGGATATGTTATAAAGAGAAGTCACTCTTCAATCGATTCAAATGGATCGAAGATCCACACAAATTATTTAGTTGAGATGCAAAAGATAAATGACATGATGGCATGATGACATGATGCAATGCAAAATAAATAGAGCAAGCACAAATGAAACACATGTTGAAACCCGGAACATATGGAAGTCTTCTGGATCATCGGTCTTGGGGCGTCACATTGTGTCTCAGCATTAGAAACAGAGATATCATTGGGATTCTCAGGTGTGTCAGCTACCGGTTCACTAGAAGCATGCAAAGTTCTATCATTTTTCTTTTTCTTCTTCTTAGAAGATCTAGGTGCATCTAAATTAGCTCTATGAGAATCTTGCTCAATTCTCTTAGGGTGGCCTTCAGGATACAAAGGTTCCTGAGTCACTTTACCACCTCTAGTAGCAACTCTAACTACATAGTCATTATTCTTACTATTTAATTCATTGAGCAAGTCATTCTGAGCCTTAAGTATTTGTTCTACTTGAGTGGTAACCATAGAAGCATGATTACTAATAAGTTTCAATTCACCTTTAACTCTAGACATATAATCATTCAAGCATTCAATCATATAAGCATTGCGTTGCAATTGTCTACCAACACAAGCATTGCAGTTTTCTTGTTTCACAATAAAATTGTCAAACTCATCTAAGCATTGGCTAGCAGACTTATAACAAGGAATATCACCTTCATCAAATCTATAAAAAGAATTTCCCTTTACTACCTGTGTCGGGTTGTCAAGACCATGTATTTCATCAATAGGTGGTAAATTCTTAACATCTTTAGCTTTAATACCCTTTTCTTTCATAGATTTCTTTGCCTCTTGCATATCTTCAGGACTGAGAAATAGAACACCCCTTTTCTTCAGAGTTGGCTTCGGGGCTGGTTCAGGAAGTGTCCAATTATTTTCATTGGACAGCATATTATTCAATAGTAATTCAGCTTGATCAACTGTTCTTTCCCTGAAAACTCAACCAACACAACTATCCAGGTGGTCTCTGGAAGCATCGGTTAGTCCATTATAAAAGACATCAAGTATATCGTTCCTCTGAAAAGGATGATCAGGCAAAGCATTAAGTAATTGGAGAAGCCTCCCACAAGCTTGTGGGAGACTCTCTTCTTCAATTTGCACAAAGTTATATATTTCCCGCAAGGCAGCTTGTTTCTTATGAGTGGGAAAATATTTAGCAGAGAAGTAATGCATCATATCCCGGGGACTACGCACACAACCAGGATCAAGAGATTTAAACCATGTCTTAGCATCACCCTTTAACGAGAAAGGAAATAACTTAAGGATATAATAACAGAGAATCTTTTCATCGTTGGTAAACAGGGTGGCTATATCATTCAACTTAGTAAGATGTGCCACAACAGTTTTAGACTCATAGCCATGGAAAGGATCAGATTCAATCAAAGTAATTAACTCATGATCAATAGAGAAATCATAATCCTTATTAGTAACAAAGATAGGTGAAGCAGCAAAAGCAGGGTCATGTTTCATTCTAGCATTCAAGTACTTTCCTTTCAACTAGCTAATAATTTCTTAAGATCGTATCTATCATTGCAAGCAAGAAAGTCTCTAGCAGTTTCTTCATCCATAACATAACCCTCAGGAACAACATGCAATTCATATCTAGGGGGAGAAGCTTCATTATCACTTTCATAAATATTATCAGTTTCAATATTTGCATTCTCCCTAACCTTAGCAATTTGTTCGTCCAGAAATTCACCTAGTGGCACAGTATTATCAAGCATCTCTACTATTAAAGGGGGATCAGCCGTCGTTGTGATGGTTCGACCACATCCCACCCCCTTCGATCGCTACCTCCTCCCACCGATTTTTTTTCAATCCTACAATCCCTCCGAAAACCAAAGGAAAATAAACAAGAGAACCAAGCGGTTCAATCAACAAGAGAACCACGATCGATAAAAGAAATCTGAGCCGACCCCACCGCTCCCTCGTTTCCGTTCAAAAAGAAAAAACCACTCCCCAGGAACTCACCTCCCACATGTCCCCCCATGTCCCCCGCAGCCCTCGGCCCCGATTCCATCTCTCCCCTCCCCCCTTTCCCGGAAAAATTCTCCACCACCTCGCTGACCCAAATCTCGATCCGCCGCCGCCTCTCCCCTCCTCGCCAGCCTCGTGGTCGTGGTGGCCGAAGTCCTATGGACGCCGACGCTCTCCTCCTCGTCAGCCTTGTGGTTGCGGTGGCCATAGCCGCTGGCCCTCCACTCTCCTCTTAGGGATGCCCCTCGTGCCACCCTTGTGTTGGTTGTCGTCACGCCACCTCTATACACCGGCAACCAACTGTTCAGTTCCATGGGCCCTAATTGTTTCTTGAATTTTAGATTGTTGGGCATAAGAGCCACAATCGACTGGTTGATCCACCTCGCTAGCTCTTGTCCGTCGAGGTCGTTGACTCCTCCATTCCTCAATTGTTAAGCTTCACTGCAGCAGACTGCCCTTGGAGATTCAGTTTTGACCACATGCATGACCCTGCAGGTAAATTTCTTCTTTCCCCATGGGTGCCTGGGTGGTCTTCAGCGTGCAGATGGGCTTCTATTATACTGACGACGATACTACTGCGAACAACGATCATCCTTGTCCCGCGACCGTTGATACAGTTGAAGTCCACAGTGATGTATACCATCATGAGCTTAATTATATGTCTACTTTTTGTTACTATTTCTACATACATGCTTTATTATATCACGGTTCTGCTCTTTTGGTATGCACCTGATTTATGGGAGGAGTCCCAAAATTTTATTAAAGAACTTACCAATCTTGAACCTTCAGAATTAAGACTGGTGGAGTACCTGCCATTTTTAGGCAATTGGCAATGAAGACAGCCTTGCATATTTGACTCGTCAGACATATGTCATAAACTTAGAACATACTGTTGGTTGGATATGTGACGATGTAGTTCAGTCACCATTCGTGAAGTGGATAAGCTTAGAACATACTATTACTTTTAGGCAATTTGTCGCGAATTAGCTATAATGACTTAGTACAGAGGTGGAGCGGATAGTTGGCACCGTGCAGTTCAACGATCCCTACATCGATCCCTCAAATGTGAGCAAGCTGCCTTTGGAGCTGCTCAAAGCAAGACATGAAGCATGGCATGCTCAAGCTCAAGTCGTCTCAATGGCTCGCCCCTGAAATGGATGGCGCGCTCAAGTGATGTGTTGTGCGCTCGAGTGGTCGAAGCAGAAGAAGAAAGGTCGTCCACAGTGTAGTCTTGCTAATTGTGGTCTTATATACTTAGCTGAGGAAATCAGATGAAGCAAGGAAGAGATGGACAAGTAACAAGTTATCAATTGTGTATTTCACTGGCATGTTTTTCAGTAGTGCAAGTGAGATTTTTATTTTGACCATTAATTAGTGTGAATTATGATGATCGCCATTGATCAATTAATGTAAGGGATCTGTCTTACGTAAAAGCATTGGATATGATGTATACAAGCATCTACCACTAGATCTCTTTCTATGTTTTCATCTGTTGTATGTTCCCTCCTAAAAACATTTTTTCATGAATAATAACTAGCACATGTTCCCACCAAGAAGACTACTTCTGTGCTTGAACTATTTGCTGCTATTTTTCGGGAGAAGAACATGTATGTGTACCATGTATAGAAAAGTGTAGACCTCAACAGTGTAGAATTTATCTGTCGCATAAGGAAGGCGCCAAAATACATGTTTCCTAAACTTCTGGTTGTCTGACTTGTAGCAGCTGTGGAGCATCCAAAGATGATTGATTCATTGATCAATGGTTGATAGCAATTAGCTCAAAGAACAGAACAACTTTGCAACTGACAATCTTGTGCATTACATCTACTTTGATTGACAAAATATTCCTAAGGGTAGTTTATTTTTTATTTGGGCATCTACATTATCTAACAATCTTGTTTGTAAATAATTTTTCAGGTTTGTCTGTACGCCGTCCCATTCAACCCTCGTCTCTGTCAGCGTCGCCCTGCCATGGCACGGGTGAACTAGAATGTATCATCAGTTCGTCACCCATTGTGACGCCCGAAGACCGACGTCCCAGAAGATTCCAGAGATTCCAGATGTTCCGAGTTCTCCCGTGTGTTTCTTTTGTGCTTGTGTTTTTATTTTTCGCTTTGCATCATGTCATCATGCCATCATGTCATTAATCTTTTGCATCTCAACCTTAAATAAATTGTGTGGACCTTCGGTCCATTTAAATCGAGGGAAGTGTGATTTCTCTTTAAAACATATCCTCCCAATATTTAGGGAGCTATATAAATAAATATTCCAAATGTGTGGAATTAACCCAATGCACTTGCATAATTTTTCCCCATGCCTTCTCTTTCTCTTTTCTTGCCTCTCCTATTTTTCGTGGACCGTGGACATTTTTGCGAGTCCAGGTAAATTAACCTCTTGCCCTAATTCCTTACCTAACCTCTCTTTCTTTTCTTTCTCTTCTCTATTTTGTTTTCTTTTCTTTTTAGAAAGAGTAAGGGAGAGAGTAGTCCAGTCTAGCAGCCAGGCCAACCGCCTCCCTCCTTTGGCCCAAGGCCATCCGTCCCCAGCCGGCCCATCAGCTGCAGGCCCGCAGGCCGACCGATCCCCTAAACCCTAGATCGACCGCACCCCGATCCTCTCCCCTCGCCCCTCTCCCGCACCCCCGCCGCCAGGCGTTTCCCTCGCTCTCGCCTCGCTCACCCCGCAGCCCTTTCTCCTACAGCGTCGAGCGCCTCCTTCCTCGCTCCGCGCCACCGGCCCTCAGGCCCCTCCTCTCCAGGAGCAGCGGGCCCGTGCCTGTGCCTCGTCCGCGACGGCCAGCCGCCCGACGCCCCGCGCCACTCCTTCCCGCTCGAGGGAGAGGAGCTCCCTCGCCCGCGTTTTCCCTCGCGCATTCCCTGCCTCCGCGCGCCAAGGCTGCTTCGCCCGAGCGCCTCTTCTCCAGCCAGGATCCGCAGCACCCGCACCCTCCTCGGCCAGCACCGCGGCCTCCCTCCTCCGCACTGGGTGCTGCCCCTGCCTCACCTCCAGCTTGTGCTCCGCCGCCATGGAGCCCCGCGGCCTCGAGCAGCTCCACCACCTCGCCTCTGCAGCGCCTCGCGCCGGCCACCGGGCTCCCGTGTAGCCCGAGGCCCTGCCTCCTCTTCACCTCGCCGCGCAGCCCCAGGACGCAGTGACCTCCTCTGCTTCGGGCCATGCGCAGCCCCGCATTGACTTCCCCGCTGCTCTGCCTTGAGCTGTCGTGCTGCTGCCCTCGTTGCCTCTTGTTGCTGCGTTTGGACCTCGGATGCATCAAGTTCGTCTACATGCGTGTACCACCACCGTCGCAAGAACCGAGACCGGCGAGTGCGAAGACCCTCAAGTACAACTACGGAACATGTACAACTACCGCCGTCGTGATCTCTTCAAGAAAACGTGTACCACTACCGTCGCCAAGTCCCGAGACCGACAAGTTCCACGACGACCCCGTGTACAACTACTTCCACTACCATTGCCCCGTGTACGACTACGGACGGAACAACTACTTCCCACTACGGAACGAGTACCCCTACCGATGACCGTGAACGACTACTTCCTCTACTTCCACTACGTCCCTCGACGACTCGAACCGCCCCGAAACGAATGTTTCGAAGGTATAACCCCGAGACGATGAACGCTTGTGAATGCTTGTTGTGTTGTATGAGATGCTCCACTTGTGTGCTCGTGGCCATTTCATCTTTTGTCGTGCTCCTCGGTTGCCTCGTCGCCGACTCGTGGGAACCCGGTGACGGGATCACCCCACCTTTTCATCTTGTTCGACTCGCTCACGCTCTCCGTCATCTTTTGCACCGGTCTCTCAACGGGTTACCGGAACCGATATGTTGCCGTTGCATCCTTTTCGGATCGTTGCCGTGGCACCCTTTTCTTCCACCATGGTGACAATACTTCATATGTTCTTCATGTCAACTTTTAATAAACTTGTTCATGTCATCCGCATCATGTTAACAACATTAAAAATGTGTGAATTGTTGTTTGCTTAAAATTACTAAACATGCACATGGGGTTTTCCCGGATTTGTTGTTGTTATTTCCGGCCTCATTTAAAATGCCTAAATAGTGTAGTTTTATTATGCTTCACCTCTTGCCATGTTAACAAACATTTAATCTTGTCTTGTAAATAAACTGTCGGGGGAAACTGTCCGCCACGAACACCTATGGGACCGGAGCCCCTTGTCTGTGCGGTACGAGGGCGGAGGGAGCACAAAGAGCAGATCGTAGCGAGCACGCGGGCAGTTTTACCCAGGTTCGGGCCGCGGTAGACGCGTAAAACCCTACTCCTGCTTGGTTGTGTATTGAGTTTGAGCGCTCGGGAGCTTGAAGAAGCAGCTACACCAAGCGCGAGAGTGATCTAGGTTCCGAACCCCCTCCACGTTGTGCATGGGCCTCCTTTTATAGTGCAAGGGGTCACCGACAGGTGTCAACGTAGGAAAAAGGGGTAAAAACGTAAAAGAGGTGGTAGTTGTAACAGTGCGGGAACAGTGGAGCTACAGTACAGAACAGTGGTCTATACCTACTTTGACAGTGGGGGACAAGGGCATTTAATGCCCGTCGTCGTCGACCCCAAAAGCTCCCGCCCTGGCGTCTCCGTCTGCCACGGCGATGGATCCATCACCGTGGAGTGCCACCGTGTACCCCAGGCTGCACAGCCATCCGCCACGCGTCCCTGGATAGGCCCCAGGGCGACGCGTGGGCCGATGAGCTGGAGCGTGGGCACACAGCGCAGCCTTTCCGGCAAGCACCTTGCCGGGGCCTTGATCTTGCCGGGCCCGGGAGCTTGCCGCTCCCCGGGCCCTTGCCGGGGCGCATATAGCGCCGAGGCGTCGTCTTCTAGTCTTCCTGGCAAGCTCCTCTTGCCAGGGTCTTGTGTTAGCGGGGCAGTCTTGAGCCTGGTACGGCCTTCCCGGCAAGCTCCTCTTGCCGGGGTCTCGGTCTTATGTCTTGTATACTTTGTTTTTGAATGGTTTAATAGGGAGCAGGAAGGTCTCCGGCGAGCACGCAGTAAACCCTGCCGCGGGAAGCTGCAACTGCCCGTGCACAAGTTGGGGTACTGAGGTACCCCTACCTTAGTACACCGACAGGAGCCCCCGGGCCTGGGCCACACACGGTGCCGAGCGCTGTTGGGCCAGGCCCAAAACAGTGCACGGGCACCCGCGGCCCGCGGCGCGCCGAATCCACTTCCGTATCCGCCGCACCCCACTGTAACGGCACGCGTCGATCGCGGCGCCGTGGGATGGGACGTGCCCACGATCTCTTAATGGAAAGGGCGAAACGCCCCCCACTCCCCCATAAAAGCAGAGGAAGCGGGCGCGGTTCCCCTCCTTGCGCTTTCATTGCATCGTCTTCCTCCTCCAAAGATTCTCTCTTGCGCTCTGCCTCCATATCTCCGCCGCCGCCGAGCTCTTCGTTCCCCTCCTTCCGCCGCGTCCGCCATGGCCCCAAAGACCGACAAGGCGAAGGCGGAGAAGTCCAAGAGGGAGAAATCGGAGCAAGCGGCGAAGCTCATCGCGTACCGGAAGAAGCACCTCGTCTTTCCGCCGAAGCTCGGCGTGCGGGAGCTCTGGAACAAGTATTACTTGTTCTGGGCCAAGGAAACCGACGCGCATCCCCGCACGCGAGCATATCCGGCCGCCGCCAAGGACAGCTATCCCGGCGGGTACTACTTCTTTGCTGCCTTCTTTCATTGTGGTCTCTGTCCTCCTTTCTCAAACTTCTTCTGCGACATCATGAACACATACGGCCTCCATCTGCTTGACTTCACCCCCAACGCCATCCTCACCATGGCGGTTTTCGCACACATGTGCGAAAACTTCATAGGAGTACACCCAAATGTAGCCCTTTTTAGGCATTTCTTCACTCCTAGAGCCGAGGCCGATGCCCCCCTCTCCGGAGGAATTTCTTGGGTCTTCCGTCTGAATAAAAAGGGTGCGTACTTGCCGGGGGAGCTCCGCGGCAAGTGGGAGGAATGGCGAGCGGAGTGGTGCTGGATCGTCGAAGACCAGCCGCAAGCCTTCACCGCGCCGCGCACAACGCCCATCGTGCGCGGCAGGGACTGGAGTGAGCCAGATTCGGATGACATCAAGCTCGACATCGCCCTCGTCCGGATTCTTCGTCTTCGGATGGCCAAGCTGTCAGTTGCTGAGGTGGGCGCAGATTTCCTCCGCCGGCGCATCGCCCCTCTCCAAGACCGGAAGAGGCCGGCCTGGGAGTACGGCGGCCCGGCAGACATAATGAGGCTGCGCCCCGGGCTCAACTTCAACTTCACCACGCTGGAGCTGAGGGGGATGGTCCGGGAACTCTTCAAGTACGACCCGGCGCACCCCGAGTGGTTCAGGACTCCCCGGGAAGTGGTGCCGCTCTGCAACAACATCGTCAGGGATCGCATCCTCGCCATGATGCCCATGTGTGACTCGCACGACGTGGACCGCACGTGGATCGCTCCCAAGCCTATCGACGTCCTCAACTTCTACGACAACCTCGCAGAGGTGGCGAAGAACAAGAACGACCTCAAGGAGCACACGCGGGACACCACCGACCAGGAGATCGCCTACATAGCTTCCTAGGCTGAAGAGGCCGCCGCAGCCGCGGCGGCAGGAATTTTTGGATACACGCCTGAAGAGGCGGAAGTTGCGGACGCGTCCACCCAGGCGGAGGAGGCGGAGATCCGCAGATTGCTGCAGCTTCCTCCCGACGCGCTCGCCGGGGTCCCCTCGTTGAGGCACTCCGGGATCCACGGGATCGCGGCCGAGGCCGCGGCAATGGAGGGTACCGCCGGAGGGAGCAGAGGCGCCGCGAGGGGCGGAGGCGCCAAGGGAAAGGGGGCCGCAGCGCAGGACGCTGGGCCCAGTGAGCCGGCCGGGGAAGAGGAGGAGGAGGAGGCCGAGGACTCCGGCGGATCCACGGAGCTCTACGCCGACGACCTCTCCTCGTCGGAGAGCTCCCCGCCCCCGGCAAGTCCAAGGCAGTCCCCGGCGAAGCGTCTCCGCAAGGCGGCGACGGGGGAGAGGGCGCAGGCGCCCCGGCAACAGCCAGCTCGCCGGGCAGCTCCCCGGGGGAGCCAAGCCGCGCCAAGGCCGTCCGGCGCACCAGCCACAGCGGAGGCGGCCCGTGCGCGGACCACGACGGAGGCGCCTCGCAGGCCGGTGGCGAGCCGGCAGGGGTCTTCTCGGAGCGGAGCAGCGGCTCCGCCCGCTCCTCGGGCGCCGGCCACCACGGGGGCTGGGTCTTCGCAGCCCCCAGCCCCGGTGAACACCAAGCGCGCGAGGGAGTCTTCGTCTTCTGCTCCTCGCGCCGACGCGCCCACGGTGGAGTATGATTTCTCCGCCTTGAGCGAGGACGACGAGGAGGAGCAGGAGTAAGAATCCAGGACCTTACATCTTCTCGATTTTTGTCTTGGTTTTTTTTGGTTGATGCTGACTCTGTTCATTGCTCTGATTTCAGGACCCTGGCCCATCGCGCGGCGAAGAAGGCCAAGGCGCCCGAGGTCGAGGTCGCGGAAGACTCAGCAGCTGCGGCAACAGGGGGTGTGCCGGAGCCGAGCCTGCCGGACCCGAGCGCTGCTCCGAGGAGCAGCCCCCAGCGCAGCCCGCAGCGCAGCCCCCAGCGTAAGTCTGGGGTTTACTCTTTTCGCTTGTCGGGGTACGCCTGAGGATTTGGTCTTGTCTTCATATCTTGATGTTTCTTGTCTTGTTTTGTGCAGAGGTGGAGCCACAGCGGGAAGAGCGCCCGGAGACCGTCGTAGAGGAGCCGCGGGCCCCGCCGTCCCTGCCAAGGCAGAACTCTCCGGCAAGGGAGAGTGCTCCGCCAAGGGTGGGTACTCCGCCAAGGCAGAGTACCCCGCCAAGGGCGAGCAGCCCGGCGAGGGTGGCCACTCCGCCAAGGCCGAGCTCCCCGGCGAGGGAGCCCGCCGCCGAGGACGTCCGCCAAGGTATGTTCTGTGACTTGTCTTCTTGGCTTGCCTCTTTTTGGATATTTGCTTGAATCTTGAACTTCTTTTTCTTCTTCTTCTTTTTTAGATCTTCCTCCTCCTGAGCCCATGGAGACGGAGGTTATCAACCTCGAGGAGGAGGGTGCGCAGGGCGGCGGCGGCGACGCTCCTGTCGTCGAGGAGATGGCCGAGGCCGCCGAGCCGGCCGCGCAGGAGACTGCCCCGGCTGCGGACGCAGCGGCTGGGGAGGGGGGCGGCGACCGCACCGCCGACCCGGAGGTGGCGGGAGCATCGGATGCTGCACCGGCCGCCGACCCCTCCGCCAGCAAGGAGCAGGGGTACTATCTTGAGGCCCCCAACGGCGTCTTCATCCAGATGCCTTGGGGGTCTTCATCACGAGCTCTTGCGGAGGGCGAGGCGTTCGACGGAGAAGTCCTCGCCTCCGCAGGCCTGAAGATCGTCGAGGCGCTGTGCGGGAGATCCGGATCCGGCGAGTAGATGAGGTGTTCGACCTTCAGCGCCAGCAGCTCCTGGTCAATGTTGGACGCAGAAGAAACCAAGTCTTCGGTCCATACCTCGATGGTCTGGCGGAAGAGCTCGGATGCCTTGTTGACGCTGTCCACCAAGGTCCGCTCCTTGCGGAGCTCCTCCTTCAGTTTGTTCTCCTGAGCCCGGGCAGCGTCGAGCGAATCCTTCAGAGTGGTGACCTTCAGCTCCAAGTCCTCGATGGAGTCCTTGGCGGCCTTCAACTCGTCGCCCCTCTTGGAGAGACTCACCTGAAGCTCGGAGTTTGTGTGAGCGTCCTTCTCGCGCTCCAAGATGAGCGCGGCAACCTTCTCTGCGCTCACCTTCAGCGCCTTCTCCAGCTGCTCAACCTTGGCGGCAAGCTCCTTCTTGGCGTCTTCCGCGGCAACCGCGGCGGCTTTCGCCTCCTTCAGCTCCCCGCCAAGGGCTGCCTCGCGGGCGGCAAGGTCCTCCTCGTGGGAGTCGAGCTCGACCTTCCGCTGCGCGAGCTCTCCCTCTCGCCGGGACATCTCCACCCCGGCGAGCCGCTGCTGTTCTTCAGCTTCAGCCTTCTCGAGCACCCACTCCTGGTACTCGCCGGCGAGACGCTCACGCTCCTCCGTCACCTCGCGGAGGGCCGCCTGGTTGGCGGCGCTGAGCTCCGCCGCGCGCTTCTCCATTTCTGCGGCGGCCGTTTTACCCAGGTTCGGGCCGCGGTAGACGCGTAAAACCCTACTCCTGCTTGGTTGTGTATTGAGTTTGAGCGCTCGGGAGCTTGAAGAAGCAGCTACACCAAGCGCGAGAGTGATCTAGGTTCCGAACCCCCTCCACGTTGTGCATGGGCCTCGTTTTATAGTGCAAGGGGTCACCGACAGGTGTCAACGTAGGAAAAAGGGGTAAAAACGTAAAAGAGGTGGTAGTTGTAACAGTGCGGGAATAGTGGAGCTACAGTACAGAACAGTGGTCTATACCTACTTTGACAGTGGGGGACAAGGGCATTTAATGCCCGTCGCCGTCGACCCCAAAAGCTCCCGCCCTGGCCTCTCCGTCTGCCACGGCGATGGATCCATCATCGTGGAGTGCCACCGTGTACCCCAGGCTGCACAGCCATCCGCCACGCGTCCCTGGATAGGCCCCAGGGCGACGCGTGGGCCGATGAGCTGGAGCGTGGGCACACAGCGCAGCCTTTCCGGCAAGCACCTTGCCGGGGCCTTGATCTTGCCAGGCCCGGGAGCTTGCCGCTCCCCGGGCCCTTGCCGGGGCGCATATAGCGCCGAGGCGTCGTCTTCTAGTCTTCCTGGCAAGCTCCTCTTGCCAGGGTCTTGTGTTAGCGGGGCAGTCTTGAGCCTGGTACGGCCTTCCCGGCAAGCTCCTCTTGCCGGGGTCTCGGTCTTATGTCTTGTATACTTTGTTTTTGAATGGTTTAATAGGGAGCAGGAAGGTCTCCGGCGAGCACGCAGTAAGCCCTGCCGCGGGAAGCTGCAACTGCCCGTGCACAAGTTGGGGTACTGCCCCTTGTCTGTGCGGTACGAGGGCGGAGGGAGCACAAAGAGCAGATCGTAGCGAGCACGCGGGCAGTTTTACCCAGGTTCGGGCCGCGGTAGACGCGTAAAACCCTACTCCTGCTTGGTTGTGTATTGAGTTTGAGCGCTCGGGAGCTTGAAGAAGCAGCTACACCAAGCGCGAGAGTGATCTAGGTTCCGAACCCCCTCCACGTTGTGCATGGGCCTCCTTTTATAGTGCAAGGGGTCACCGACAGGTGTCAACGTAGGAAAAAGGGGTAAAAACGTAAAAAAGAGGTCGGGGGAAACTGTCCGCCACGAACACCTATGGGACCGGAGCCCCTTGTCTGTGCGG
>LR738715.1:531501562-531564411 GCA_902687465.1 Secale cereale
AAACTGTCGGGGGAAACTGTCCGCCACGAACACCTATGGGACCGGAGCCCCTTGTCTGTGCGGTACGAGGGCGGAGGGAGCACAAAGAGCAGATCGTAGCGAGCACGCGGGCAGTTTTACCCAGGTTCGGGCCGCGGTAGACGCGTAAAACCCTACTCCTGCTTGGTTGTGTATTGAGTTTGAGCGCTCGGGAGCTTGAAGAAGCAGCTACACCAAGCGCGAGAGTGATCTAGGTTCCGAACCCCCTCCACGTTGTGCATGGGCCTCCTTTTATAGTGCAAGGGGTCACCGACAGGTGTCAACGTAGGAAAAAGGGGTAAAAACGTAAAAGAGGTGGTAGTTGTAACAGTGCGGGAACAGTGGAGCTACAGTACAGAACAGTGGTCTATACCTACTTTGACAGTGGGGGACAAGGGCATTTAATGCCCGTCGCCGTCGACCCCAAAAGCTCCCGCTCTGGCGTCTCCGTCTGCCACGGCGATGGATCCATCACCGTGGAGTGCCACCGTGTACCCCAGGCTGCACAGCCATCCGCCACGCGTCCCTGGATAGGCCCCAGGGCGACGCGTGGGCCGATGAGCTGGAGCGTGGGCACACAGCGCAGCCTTTCCGGCAAGCACCTTGCTGGGGCCTTGATCTTGCCGGGCCCGGGAGCTTGCCGCTCCCCGGGCCCTTGCCGGGGCGCATATAGCGCCGAGGCGTCGTCTTCTAGTCTTCCTGGCAAGCTCCTCTTGCCAGGGTCTTGTGTTAGCGGGGCAGTCTTGAGCCTGGTACGGCCTTCCCGGCAAGCTCCTCTTGCCGGAGTCTCGGTCTTATGTCTTGTATACTTTGTTTTTGAATGGTTTAATAGGGAGCAGGAAGGTCTCCGGCGAGCACGCAGTAAACCCTGCCGCGGGAAGCTGCAACTGCCCGTGCACAAGTTGGGGTACTGAGGTACCCCTACCTTAGTACACCGACATAAACGAGAGTCAACTAAATAAATAACATGTGGTGTTTCGTCAATATGCAACTCGTTGCATATTGAGCTCCACTTAACTTGTAGTATTTGTTTGTGCACTTGCCATGCCATGCATTTTTAAACCGGACATGCATCATACTGGGATGTGCATCGTATGCTATGTTATGCTTGTGTGTTTACCGTGTTGTTTGCTTCTTTCCGGTTGCTTCTCTTGTTAGCTTCGGTTTCGTTCCGGAGTTGTGAGGATTCGCTCGACTATGTTGCTCCGTCTACTTCATGGACTTGTTCTTCTCCCTTGCGGAATCCCAGGCAAGATGATCATACCCTTAGATACCTTTACTACCATTGCCATGCTTAGTTGTCTTGATGCTATCGTTACCTGTCGCGCTACCCATCTTTTATTGTCAGCCCTCTCCTTGTTGCCATGAAACCTCTAACCTTTTGACACCTTCCTAGCAAAACCACTGTTTGGCTATGTTACCCGCTTGCTTAGCCCCTCTTATAGCGTTGTTAGTTGCAGGTGAAGATGAAGATCGTTCCAGGAGGGAACTTGTTGTTGGAATATCACAATATCTATTTTTATTATTAACACACCTATATACTGGGCATGGGTGGAAGGCTTGGCCTTTTGCTCGGTGTTTTGTTCCACTCATGCCACCTTAGGCGCCGATAAACCGGCATTATGTTCCTTGATTTTGCATTCCTTACACGATGGGTGGATGGGGACCCCTTGACAGTTCGACTTTGAATAAAACTCCTCCAGCAAGGCCCAACATTGGTTTTAATTTGCTCATAATAACAACTTAATTAATTAATTAAATTGCATAGGGAGTTAGCGCTACCTGAGGATTCTTTCTACATAGCAGGGGGGCCAGTGCTGATGGTGTTGGTCCCAAACGGTGAGCCTGCGGGGCCACCACGGGGAAACTCGAGGTTTGGCTCCCGTAGCTTCACCCATCCGGTCGTGGCCTGAGACGAGATACGCGCGGCTACTATCAGGGAGTCGGCACGCCGGGAGGTCTTGCTGGACTTGTTTTACCATTGTCGAAATGTCTTGTGCACCGGGAAGCCGAGCCTGATCGGATTTTCCCTAAGATAAGGGGTGATGATATTATATTTATCACTTCAGCCAATCGTGAGAGCTTATGATGGGCTAAGTTGGGACACCCCTGCAGGGTTATGATCTTTCGAAAGCCGTGCCCGCGGTTATGTGGCAGATTGGAATTTGTTAATGTCCGGTTGTAGAAAACTTGACAGAGGATCCGAAGTAAAACACACAACTGTGTGAGTAACCGTGACTGTCTCTTTTCACTTTGAGAAGAGAACACGGTGGGGTTATGTTTGACTCGTATGTAGTTCAGGATCTTTAGCGATCACTACTTTTGCGACCGTTGGCGTAGATGCTCATCTTATTCTGGTACTCGTAAGTTAGCCACCATATTATGCTTAGCCGCTGCTGCAACCTCACCACTTTACCTCTTCCTACCCATAAAGCTTTGCTAGTCTTGATACCATGGTTATGGGATTGCTGAGTCCTCGTGGCTCACAGATACTACAACACCAGATGCAGGTTCAGCCGAGAATGAAGCAGGAGCTGGTTCAGAACTTCACTGGGAGCTCGATGAAGAGAGTGTCCGTAAGCTTGTGACGTTTTCGACAATCAGTAGTGGTTTCTACTAGGGGCGATTCGGACCTGTGGCTTTATGTTGTTTTTGGTATCTTTCTTTTGGATCTTCGCCCGTAGTCGGGTTGTGATGTTTTGAATGATGTTTGGCTTATGTAATGTATTGTGTGAAGTGGCGAGTCTAAGCCAACTATCTCCTTTTACAATTTAATCCCTCTTTTACATGAGTTGTGCAAAGATACCAAACTTGAGATCATTCCAGAATGGACTTATACCTTTAAGTCGTGCCTCGACACGTAGGAGGTATAGTCCCATCCTGGGCATTACACCCATAAGCAATGAAATCTGATGTGTTTTTTGTTCCTGATCCCATGGTTACTCAAAATTTTGAAAGTTGATTCTGCAGTTTAAAAACCTGTGTTGACCTTTTGAAAGTTATTGTGGTTTTCACTGATTTGGAATATGTGGGTGTATATCCGTGGGCGTGTTTGCAAAATTTGGTGTGCTTCTAGCTCCCAATATATATGTGTTTGTGCTTGATGAATTGTTTGCCTCATGGTATTTAGTTGTAATTTTTCCATGATTATTAGCATCTGAGTATGAATGTTTGCAGGTGCGGGAGGAGCAGGACTAGGTTGTCGTCCAAGTTAATCCACACCCTTTGGCATTGTTGCGTCTAGACCATCGCTCAGCTCCCACATCTGTATGTCTGGTCTAAGCACTTCAATTTTTGTTATATGGTGGATACGCATTTGCTACAGTTTTGTTCAGGTATATCTATTTTAATGTTCTCAATGTCAATCTATTCTTTGTACCACCAGGATTAGAGCAATACAAAAAATGGAGCTTCTAAAATGTTTTTGTACATTTATTTGGTCTAATTAAAATGTTATTTATTCATACACATGTGCAGAGGGAATAGATGTCAATCGATGCTAAATCTTTCATATAAACACAAAACTAGCTCTCGACACATGACATGTTTTTTTTCTGATATTATTCTATTTCAATGCAACAACTCTAGATTTATGTTACTTATTATTCGTCCTGAACAAACTGTGCTCTAATGCATGACTTCTCCTTAGTCATTGGATTAAAAAGACAAACTCTTATACTAGCTATTTCTTGTTTTTCCTTTCTGAAATTGAGGATTCACATTCTAATGTGCTGGGAGGTGCTTCTGTGTTTTTATTGTTCATGAATGACCTGACCAAGAAGGCAGTGAGGAATGATTTATAAATCAAGACAAACATGCTGAAGCTTAATGTTGCAAAGAACTTAAGTAGAAGTACAATATTTCCATGAAAGTTTCACTTATTCTCTGTTCGTGTTGTTGGAAATGGCAATCATTTGATCTTTAAATTATGCGGCAGCCTGTCTAAAAACCCTAATTGTGGTCTAGCTTTTTAGGTTCTGATGCAACGTAATAAACATTAGCATTTGAAAAAGTAAAATGTCCTTCTTCATTCAAATATTTTCTTATCCTGTTTGCAGGATTTGGTCATGATTCTCTTTCCTCATTTCTACATTTGGTGTTTTGTTGTGTCCCAAAGTTGACCGTTTTACAAGTTATCTATTGTATATGTTGATGGTTTTTGTTTCTAAGATGTATCCTCAAGTGATACTCACATCTTGTTTGCCTCTCTATGCAACGAGAGGAATGAAAATATGATTTAATTCTGAATCTGATATTATGCGGCCTAACCGTTATATGGCCTCTTGTGAATTTTTATCTCCTTGTTGTCGGCTACCATATGCGACAAAGGAGGCAAAGGTGACCAAAGCAAGATCTTCCCCACCTTGGAGCTCCAAATATGGTGTCTCGGCATCGAAAGGTTGTACCATGAGGATTGGAGTTTGAACGGGATGCAGTTAATGTGAGAGGAAGTGATGTCTCGCATGCACTATTGACGAGCTCTGGATACTATACAAGCTAGATGGAGTTGCCTTGTCCCTTATACATATTTGTTTTCGCTCATAGCACATTATAAATTAGCATAACATGGATTTCATTTATCATGTAAATTGTATGATCAAATTATGGGTCTTAATGTTTTCTTCCTTTTCAGCACTTATTTGTGGTTCTGTTTGAAGTTTTTCAACCTACAGTGGAGATCTTAATTTTTACTATGTTTTCACATTTTTGTCCTGATACGCATTTAGGTTAAGATGGTAGTAGCAAAGACGCTTAACTTGTCCTTTAACGGCCTAGCGGTTAAGAAGATGTCCATTTGGCATGAAGGAGTGGGTGCTTGGACTAAACTGGATGCATAACATATGTGTTCATAAAAAAATCACTAATGTCCCTAGCATATATAGATTGCTCCGTGGCAACGCACGGGCATCCAACTAGTAGAAGTAGTTTCATCATACATAGCAGAAGTGGCATCATCAGGAACATACGACATACCAGATTCAATAGCAGGAGTAGCTGTCGCAAATTTACACATAACAGAGGGTGAATCAAGTGCACACCTAGATGGCAGTTCCTTACCTCCCCTCGTAGTTGAGGGATAAATCTTGGTTTTTGAGTCCTTCAAATTCTTCATAGTGATCAACAGATATAAATCCCAAGTGACTTAAAGAATAGAGCTATGCTCCCCGGCAACAGCGCCAGAAAATAGTCTTGATAACCCACAAGTGTAGGGGATCGCAACAGTTTTCGAGGGTAAACTATTCAACCCAAATTTATTGATTCGACACAAGGGGAGCCAAAGAATACTCTTAAGTATTAGCAGCTGAGTTGTCAATTCAACCACACCTGAAAACTTAGTATCTGCAGCAAGGTAGTTTAGTAGAAAAGTAATATGGAGATATCGGTAACAGCAATAAAAGTAACAGTAGTGTTTTTGTAGTTTTTGTAATAGTAGCAGCGGAAAAGTAAATAAGCAACAAGAAATATGTGAAAAGCTCGTAGGCATTGGATCGGTGATGGAGAATTTTGTTGGATGCAATTCATCATGTAGGAGTTATAACCTAGGGTGACACAGAACTAGCTCCAGTTCATCAATGTAATGTAGGCATGTATTCCGAATATAGTCATACATGCTTATGGAAAAGAACTTGCATGACATCTTTTGTCCTACCCTCCCATGGAAGCGGGATCCTAGTGGAAACTAAGGGATATTAAGGTCTCCTTTTAATAGAGTACCGGACCAAAGCATTAACACATAGTGAATACATGAACTGCTCAAACTACGGTCATCATCGGGAGTGGTCCCGATTATTGTCACTTCGGGGTTGCTGGATCATAACACATAGTAGGTGACTATTGACTTGCAAGATAGGATCATGAACACACATATATTCATGAAAACATAATAGGTTCAGATCTGAAATGATGTCACTCAGGCCCTAGTGACAAGCATTAAGCATAGCAAAGTCATAGCAACATCAATCTTAGAACCTAGTGGATACTAGGGATCAAACCCTAACAAAACTAACTCGATTACATGGTAAATCTCATCCAACCCATCACTGTCCAGCAAGCCTACGATGGAATTACTCATGCACGGCGGTGAGCACCATGGAATTAGTGATGGTGGAAGGTTGATGATGACGATGGCGACGATCTCCACTCCCCGGAGCCCCGAACGGACTCCAGATCAGCCCTCCTGAGAGAGATTAGGGCTTGGCAGCGGCTCCATATCGTAAAACGCGATAATTCTTCCTCTCTGTTTTTTTCTCCCTGAAAGTGAATATATGGAGTCCGGGGGTACGTCGGTGGAGCATCAGGGGGCCCACGTGGCAGGGGGTGTGCCCAGGGGGAGGGGGCGCGCCCCCCACCCTCGTGGACAGGGTGTGGCCCCCTAGTCTGGATCTTTCCGTAGATATTTTTTATACTTTCCAAAATAATTCTCCGTGGATTTTCCGGTCATTTTGAGAACTTTTTATTTCTGCACAAAAACAACACCATGGCAATTCTGCTGAAAACAGCGTCAGTCCGGGTTAGTTCCATTCAAATCATGCAAGTTAGAGTCCAAAACAAGGGCAAAAATATTTGGAAAAGTAGATACGTTGGAGACGTATCACACCCTATCGTTCCAAGTAAATTTGCATGTGCCACCTCGAAAAACTTCAAATAAATATCCCTTTTGTGTGCCTGGATGTTCATGGAACGACAAGAGGTGGTCAGTATTTTCCATGCTAAGCTAGTTATTCTCAGGTTGAGTGTTTATTCACTCGCCATTACACGAGAAAAGGGCATTAATAGGGATTCACAGTCCCAAACTGCAAAAAGAAAAAGCTTACAAATAAACAAACAAAAACTCCCAATGGAGTTCAAACACTTACTTTTCTGCTTGGGAACCGCCACTAGCTCGTTTAGCATGGGAGATGTCGATAGCTGATAGTCGTGAAATGAATGAGAAGGGTGCACCTCTCAAAAATTTAATTTACCTCTGTTTTAAAATTTTGAGCTCTGGCACCTCTGCAAATCACTGCTTCCCTCTGCAAAGGGACTTTCTATTTACTTTTATGTTGTGTCATCACCTTCTATAATAAGCGCCAGATCTGAGAGCACTATTGTCATGCCTATGCATTGTGCGTAGTGAATGTTGGGTGTTAGCATGACTAGATCTTTTCTACCATGAATTACACTATTTAGTCGCTGCTTGAACTTTGGAGGTGCTCTGCATTTATGTTTTGCGGTCTCAGAAAGGGCTAGCGAGATACCACTATTGTCGTATTATATCATGGTTGTTTTGACAACATGTTGCTGTTTGAGATGTCTTATTATTACTCGCTAGCTGAATATGTCATTGATATGAGTTAATATAATCTTTAAGTGTTATTGTCGGCATGGTTAGTTATAATGTTGGCTGAAAACCTGGGTGATGTTTAAGCCTATTTATGCAAACAAGAACAAAAGAGTTCGTATTTTTTTCTCATTAAGCTTGGGGGAGTCGATACGTCTCCAACGTATCTACTTTTCCTCACGCTTTTCCTCTTGTTTTGGACTCTAATTTGCATGATTTGAATGAAACTAACCCCGGACTGACGCTGTTTTCAGCAGAACTACTATGGTGTTGTTTTTGTGCAAAAATAAAAGTTCTCGGAATGAAATGAAACTTTGCGAGGATTTTACATGGTATAAAAGTAAAAAATCCAGAGCCACGACCCACCAGAGAGGGGCCCCTGAGTGGGCACAACCCACCAGGGCGCGCCCGCCTCTCCTGGCGCGCCCAGGTGGGTTGTACCCACCTGGTGGCCCCGCAGACGCCAACCCTGATACTATAAATTCCTATTTTCAGAGAAAAAAATCAGGGAGAAAGAATTATCACGGTCCACGAGACGGAGCCGCCGTCACCTCCTGTTCTTCCTCGGGAGGCCAGATCTGGAGTCCCTTTGGGGCTTCGGAGAGGGGTATTTTCATTCTTCGTCATCACCAACCCTTCTCCATCGCCAATTCCTTGATGCTCCCCACCGGGAGTGAGTAATTCCTTCGTAGGCTCGCTGTTCGGTGAGGAGTTGGATGAGATCCATCATGTAATTGAGTTAGTTTAGTTAGGCCCGATCCCTAGTATCCACCATGTTCCTAGATTGATGTTGCTATGACTTTGCTATGCTTAATGCGTCTCACTTTGGGCCCGGGTGCCATGATTTGAGATCTGAACTGTTTATGATATTACCACTATATTCATGTTTTAGATCTGATCTTGCAAGTTATAGTCACCTACTACGTGTTATGACCCGGCAACCTCGGAGTGACAATAACCGGAACCACTCCCGGTGATGACCATAGTTTGAGGAGTTCATGTATTCGCTATTCGTTAATGCTTTGTTCCGGTTCTCTACTAAAAGGAGGCTTTTATATCCCTTAGTTTCCAATATGGACCCCGCTGCCACGGGAGGGTAGGACAAAAGATGCCATGCAAGTTCTTTTAATAAAGCACGTATGACTATTTACGGAATACATGCCTACATTATATCGGTGAACTGGAGCTAGTGCCGTAACGCCCTAGGTTATAACTGTCACATGATGAATATTAGCCAACAAGTCACTGATCCAATGCCTACGATTCTTTACATATTGATCTTGCTGCATTACTATTGCTATCATCACTGTTACACTTGCTACAAAACTACTGCTACCACTGTTACTGTTACTAGTGCTGCTGTCAGTACTATCAAAACTAACATATTACTGTGCTACTGATCACTTTCCGCATATAATTAATCTCCAGGTGTGGTTGAATTGACAACTCAGCTGCTAGTACCTTCAAATATTCTTTGGCTCCCCTTGTGTCGAATCTATAAATTTGGGTTGAATACTCTACCCTCGAAAATTGTTGCGATCCCCTATACTTCTAGGTTATCAAGACCTTTTTCTGGCGCCGTTGCCAGGGAGCATAGCTATATTTGTTGAGTCACTTGGTATTATTATCACACTATGAAGAATCTGAAGGATCCAAAGACTAAGATATTTCCCTCAAAGACGAGGGGAGGTAAGGAACTGCCATCTAGTTCTGCTTTAGATTCACCTTCTGTTATGAGTAAACTTGCAACACCACTAGATGCAATCAATTCTAATATGTCACAAGTTATTGATGATGCTACTTCTACTCTGAATGATGCTTATGATGATGCTAGTACCTTGCTTGATATTGATGAGGTGCCACTTGGTGAATTTATTGATGAACAAATTGCTAGAGTAATACAACATGATGTTGTTGAATCCGATGATGAGCTTGAAACTGAAACTCCTGAAATACCTGCTAGAACTAGCCTTCCTAGATATTAATTGCCTAAGGTACCGGCAGGTTATGTTATGAGTGAAGAAGCAACTAGAGATATTCTTGCTTGTAATGATAGAGATGATCTAGAGAAATTACTACACAAGTATAAACAAAAATATCTGAATGCCAGAATGAAATGTGATCCTAAGTTTGCTACTTCACCTATCTTCTTTGATTATAAGGATTATGAATTCTCTGTCGACCCAGAGTTAATCACTTTGGTTGAATCTGATCCTTTCCATGGTTATGAAACTGAAACTGTTGTGGCACATCTGAGTAAGCTAAATTCCATAGCCACCCGTTTTACTCATGATGAGAAAATTCGCTACTACTTTATTCTCAAATTATTTTCGTTCTCATTAAAGGGATTATGCTAAAGCTTGGTACAATTCTCTTACTCCTAGTTGTGTGCGTAGTCCCCAAGATATGATTTATTACTTCTCTGAAAAATATTTTCCTGCTCATAAGAAACAAGCTGCCTTACATGAAATATTTAACTTTGTGCAAATTGAAGAAGAGAGTCTCCGACAACCTTGGGGGAGGCTTTGCCAGTTACTTAATGCTTTTCCTGATCATCCTCTTAAGAAAAATGAACTACTTGATATCTTCTATAATGGACTAACCGATGCTTCTAGGGAGTTTCTAGATAGTCGTGTTGGTTGTGTTCTGAGGGAACGCACTATTTCTCAAGCCAAAGAATTGATGAATAACAGATTGAACAATTATGATGATTGAACTACTCATGAACCACCGGCTAAACCCACTCCGAAGAAGAGGGGTATATTAAATCTCAGTCCTGAAGATGTGCAAAAGGCAAAGCATTTATGAAAGAAAAAGGTATTAAAGCTGAGGATGTTACAAAATTACCTCCTATTGAAGAAATACATGGGCTTAATACACCACCACTTCCTAAGGTGATAGAGGTAAATTCTCTTATGAAGTTCAATGAAAATTACAATCCTCACAATATGCATCCTAGTCAATCCCTTTATGAGTTTGAAAACTACATTAGAAAACAAGATCACTTCAATGCAAATGTTATGAAACAATTGAAACAAAATTCTGATAGGATTGCTCGCTTGCGTGACTTGTTATTTAGAATTTTAAATGATGTTAGAGGTGTTGGAAAACATGCTTATATGTTTCAAACCCAGTTAGAACAAGTTGCTAAATCACAAAGAGAATTGTTTGATGAAATGAAGAGTAATATGCATGACTTTGCTGTTAGAGTTGCAACTAGAGGAGGTAAAATGACTCAGGAACCACTTTATCCTGCGGGACACCCAAAAAGAATTGAACACGATTCACAAAGAAACAACACCACTGCCCGTAGTCCTTCTAAAAATAAAAAGGAAAAGAAAAAGAGAAGTGATAGGACTATGCATGCTACTAATGAACCTGAAGTAGAAAAACCTCCTGACAATTATAATGATGTTTCTATCTCTGATGCTGAAACTCAATCTGGTACTGAACATCCACATAATGACAATGAAAAAGATAATGATGATGTTCATGAAGATTCTCAACCAAATGAAAAAGAACCAGATAATGATGTTGAGATAGAACCACCTGTTGATCTTGATAACCCACAACCTAAGAATAAAAGGTATGATAAAAGAGACTTCATTGCTAGAGAACACGGGAAAGAAAGAGAACCGTGGGTTCAGAAACCTATGCCTTTTCCACCCCAGCCAACTAAAAAGAATGATGAAGAAGAATTTGAAAGCTTTGCTTAAATTTCCAAGGCCAGTCTTGTTCCTCTTCTCCTTTCCTTTCCTCCCTACATGGCAGGTTTGTCGGGGGTGCCCGGAACCCCTTCCGGCGATCCCGTATCACCCGGAACACTTCCGGTGTCCAAGTACCATCGTCCTATGTATCAATCTTTACCTCTCGACCATTTTGAGACTCCTCGTCATGTCCATGATCTCATCCGGGACTCCGATCAACATTCGGTCACCAAATCACATAACTCATATAATACAAAATTGTCATCGAATGTTAAGCATGCGGACCCTACAGGTTCGAGAACTATGTAGACATGACCAAGACACCTTTCTGGTCAATAGATAATAGTGGAACCTGGACGCTCATATTAGCTCCCACATATTTTACGAAGATCTTTATCGGTCGAACCGTTATGACAACATATGTTATTCCCTTTGTCATCGGTATGTTACTTGCCCGAGATTCAATCGTCAGTATCTTCATACCTAGTTCAATCTCGTTACTGGCATGTCTCTTTACTTGTTCCATAATACATCATCCCGTAACTAACTCATTAGTCACTTTGCTTGCAAGGCTTCTGCTACTTCTCGAGCTTGCGTTGTATTCCCTTGAAGAGGAAAGGGAGATGCAATAGTAGCGTAAGTATTTCCCTCAGTTTTTGAGAACCAAGGTATCAATCCAGTAGGAGACCACGCGCGAGTTCCTCAAACCTGCACAAACAAATAAGAAGTTCGCAGCCAACGCGATAAGGGGTTGTCAATCCCTTTACGGTCACTTACGAAAGTGATATCTGATAGAGAAGATAGTTTATATTTTTGGTTTTTTGGTTTATAAGAACAGAAAATAAAAGCAATAAAAATAAAGTAGATGTAGATTGATATGTTGAGAATAGACCCGGGGGCCAAAGTGTTCTCTAGTCGCTTCTCTCATGATAGCGATATTCTACGGTGGGTAAACAAATTACTATCGAGCAATTGATAGAAAAGCGAATAATTATGAAAGTATCTAGGCATGATCATTGTATATAGGCATCACGTCCGAGACAAGTAGACCGACTCCTGCCTGCATCTACTACTATTACTCCACACATCGACCACTATCCAGCATGCATCTAGTGTATTGAGTTCATAAGAACAGAGTAACGCCTTAAGCAAGATGACATGATGTAGAGGGACAAACTCAAGCAATATGATATAAGCCCCATATTTTAATCCTCGATGGCAACAATACAATACGTGCCTTGCTGCCCCTACTGTCACTGGGAAAGTACACCGCAAGATTGAACCCAAAGCCAAGCACTTCTCCCATTGCAAGAACTATAGATCTAGTAGGCCAAACCAAACCAATAATTCGAAGAGACTTGCAAGGATATTATGAGCACACATAAAAATTTGAGAGAAGAACCAAATATCTTTCATAGATAACCTTGATCATAAACCCACAATTCATCGGATCTCGACAAACACACCGCAAAAACAGATTACATCGAATAGATCTCCTCGAAGACCGAGGATAAATTTGTATTGAGATCCAGAGAGAGAGAAGAAGCCATCTAGATACTAGCTATGGACCCGAATGTAACGCCCCGGACACACCCGCCGGTGGTCGTTACTCCTGGCGGGATCTAGACTGGCCTCACATATCAATACTAGTCTTTTCTGCGCACTTTGTCCTCACTCGTGCGCACCCGGGAGCAACTTCCCGGTCGGTCACCCATCCTGAAACTACTCCAAGCTGAGCACGCTTAACTTTGGAGTTCTATCCGAATGGGCTCCCGGAAAAGAAGGAATTCCTTATTGATATGAGTAGTCTATCATCCCTAATAAGCCAGGCCATCACATACACCCTCACTCAGAGGAACCGACGTCCTCGTCGGGCCACAGGAACGTTCCCTCTTGGCACAAATGTCTGTGCTTCCAGGACAGCACATGTGCCATGCCGTGTGCCACGACGGGTCACAAACGTCATGCACAACATGACTGCAAACTGTCCGCAAACATCCGTGTAACCGTGAGGGTCGGCTCTGATACCAACTTGTAATGCCCAGGATGGAGTTATACCTCCTACGTGTCGAGGCACGACTTAAAGGCATAAGTCCATCCTAGAATGATCTCAAGTTTGGTAATCTTTGCACAACTCATGTAAAAGAGGGATAGTAAACTGAAAATAGTTGGCTTACACTCGCCACGTCACAGAATAACAGTACAAGCCTCAAACATCATACATTAAGATCACTACAACCATCTAAGGGCAAAAGCCAAAAACCAAAGTACCAAACTCAGATAAAACAACCACAGGCGGATCGAATCCTAGTAAGAGACTCCACTACTGATCGTCCGGGTAGCGCACGTAGTAACGACTACGCTCCTCGTCGTACTCCCAATCCAGCTCGGCGCCATCACCTGGATAGCTAACAGCTGGACCTGCATCTGGTGTGTGAAGTAACTATGAGCCACAGAGGACTCAGCAATCCCGTTCCCGGGTAACAGAACTATTTAAGCCTTTAGGTGAGGGAAAGGCTGAAGAAAGAACAAGTCTGCAGCAGCAACTAGCATCTAGCTTACGCAAGTGAGAGCGAGAAGAGAAGGCATCGGCGAGAAGTGATCACGAAGTGATCCTAGCTACAAGCTCACAAGCATAACCCCTCCGTGTTCAACTCCCGAATCCCTATTCGGAAATTGACAGTCACGGAACACACGCTGGTAGTGTATTAGTATCATTGTGTCAAGTTATCTACAACCGGAATTAACAAGCTCCCATCTGCCACATAACCGCGGGCACGGCTTTCGAAAGTTCAAACCCTGCAGGGGTGTTCCAACTTGACCCATTACAAGCCCACGATCCGCGGAGTCGCAACTCCAAAGTGGGAAGACCCGAGTATCCTCGGAATCCCGTGCTCAAGATATACCGAGCTAAGGTAAGGCTAATCCAGCAAATCCTCCCGGCGTGTCGACACCCTGATCGTAGCCGCGCGTATCTAGGTCTCGGGACACGACCGGATGGGCGATGCTACAGGTTTTTACCAGACCTTGAGTTTCCTCGAGGTGGCCCTGCAGGACCCCCGTTTCGGACCAACACTCATGTGGAGCACTGGCCCGGGGTTGTTGATTAAGAAAGAGGGTTAATTACTCCCTATGCATGTTTAGTTTGTTATTAGGCAAATAGTACCAATGTTGGGACTTGCTGGAAAAGTCTTAGTACTTAGCGGTTTATCGAGGGGGTCCCATACACCCCAACCGTGTTAGGAACGCATAATCAAGGAACATAAAACCGGCTTATACGGATCCTAACGGCATGAGTGGAACAAATCACCAAGCAAAAGGCTTAGCCTTCCACCCTTGCCAATATATAGATGATTTCAATTAAAGCATTTATATAGTGTGATATAACCCAACCAAACTTCAACATGAAGCAAGCATCTTCACTTCACCTACAACTAGCAACGCTATAAGAAGGGCTGAGCGAAGCGTACTTAGCCAAGCAACGGTTTGCATAGGTAGGGTGTTTAAACATGGCAATTGGTTACAAGTAGGAGGCTGACAAGAAGAACATGGGCATCGAGGCAAAACTATAGATCGAGACTACTAGCAATAGGCAAAGATAGTAATGTTATCGGGGTTCGGTCATCTTGCCTGAAGAGAATTCGTTCGGATCGTAAGAAGGGTCCTCGTGCTCAACCTCGTTGGAAAACTCGTGCTCAACTTCGTTCCCGGTCTCAGCTTCCGGCTCTAAACACAACAAACACACCAAGCACCAATCAACACGATGCAATGCGCACTCGAAAAACATGAATGCATGATGGATGCACTAGGGATGCACATGGAGCACGTAAAACATCACTCAAGCAAAACACCTCAAAACAAGATAACAACCTGATATTATTAATCTACACAGAAAATCACCCAAGTTTGATATAAGATTCGCTGAAATCGGAGTTACGGGCTAAAAGTTATGCCCGAAACAAGATTTGAGCGAAAACTGAAAATTACAGCAACATAGCATCTTTGGAGCTCAAAATAATTAATCTACAGCACCCAAAAAGCATGGCAAAGGACTTGAACACAAACTAGATATATATTACAGCAACTAGGTCCAAAGTGCACCCCCAACGGAGTCACGGATCAATAGCAATGATCTTGGACATATTGAACTTTGAAATAAAATTCTGGCAGCAGAATTTTATTGAAACTTTAGAGCAAAAGATAAACATGCTACAGCCACTCAAATGGACATGTGAGGACATGGATGGAAAGACAACAATATATACTACAAGGAACAGTCAAAAACCACCCCAAAACTAACATGCTTTGTCCTAGAACATCACACGAACATGGCATCGGAACGTTACAGATTTCAGACTTAGTGAAAAATCACTAAGTCCTAAAACAGCAACATCATCATAGCACACAAAAGAGCATGTTTAAGTCACCTCGAAACTAAACATGGCAAAGGGTAAGCACCTCATCAAAATACATATGAAGGTGATCCCGGAACACACAAGCATGCATCATAGAGGTGAACACAACGATTGCAACGAGCTCAACAAGATGGCATTTCATAACAAGTGAAAACACCTTATATGAGCATGGCACTTTGCAAAGATGATAACAAGGCAACAATAAATCTAACATGCAACCTATCACACACAACACGTAGTTCGTGGCAAGACGAACACGTGGACATGTCATTTGCATCGTTTGGACAAACGAGCTAAAAGTTATCACAAGTCAAAGGTGGCATGAAAATAACACATAACAGCAGTTTATATCATGATGCACTCTTGCAACAGCAAAACAAGTGTCAAGATGACATCTAACATGCATGACAACAACAGGTAAAACGTACAGGGCATCTCCACGAACATCTGGACATGCTACACGCGCAAAACGGAGCAACAGGCACAAAGTTGTGCATGAACTAAAACAGCATCAGCACACAAGTTAACAGGGACTTAGAAGATTAGGGTTCCACCTAGATCAGATCTGGATCTGAGGACAAAGAGTAGACGGGCCGGATCTGGAGAAGTGGTGCGGCGGCGGCCCGGCGCGCGGTGGGAAGCGGCCCGACGCGGTGGTGTTCGGGCCCGATCCGGTGGCGGCAGAGGCCCAGCGGGGCGGGCGCGGCTGGCGACCCGCGGCTGGAAGGCGGGCCCGATCTGGCTGAGGCCCGTCGGGGAAGAGCGGCGGTGGCTCGGCCCGCTCGGCTGCGGCTTGCGGGAGTTGGCCCGGCGAGGCGAGAGGCCCAGGCGGCGGCGAGGGAGGCCGCGCGGCGAGCTGGAGAAGCGGGGCGGTACGGGCCCAGGACGGCCTGCGGTGAACTGGTCCCTGGGGCGAGAGGCAGGCCTGGCCGGCGATCTGGTCCACCTGGCGCGGTGCGACCGATGCCTGGCTGGAGCGCTCGCCTGGTGCGGTCGAGGCCCGATCTGCGCGACGAAGGAACCGGCGGCTTGCCTCGAGGCGTTGACCTCGGAGGTCGAGATCGAGAGAACTGGCGACTGTTTCTTCGATGGAAAAACTGGATCCCCTCGGGATCTGGTGGAACAGTGGATTGGATCTGATAAAAAGAAAAAAAAGAAAGTGGGGAAGGGGAAGAAGAAGGGGATGCCCAAATAGACTAGGGGGTCTATATGTAGCAGTTTTTAGACTAGGGTTAGGAGACTAGGGGTGTTTAGGAGCCCTCCGATCTGATCCAACGGATCCGATCGCGGGGATTGTTTTAAAAGGCCTAGACGGAGATAAAAGAAAGCAGTAGGGGTATTTCCGGGACACGAAGTGAAGGCACATCGGACCCACACGGACAACGGATGGAAAAGTCAACGGAGTCCAAACGAGACGAGATTTGAGAGGCGGGTTGCACACAACAAAACAACAACACACACAACAACCTCGCGGCACACCGGTAACGAAAAACGCCCGAACAACAAAGTAGGCCTACGGGACGTCACGGACACGTGAGGGAGCTCCGGAACGCGAAACGGACAACGGGAAGAAACACACGAACCGGATGCAACCCACAACACAAATGCAATGCAATGCACATGTCTACATGATATGAATGAATGCCACACACTCACACAACAAAACGACGAAAGCCCGAAAGACAAAGAACCCGAAAAGGAAATAGATGAAGCCGGAGATTTATTATATACCCAAAAGGGAAAGTATTACATCCGGGGCATTACAAACTCTCCTCTACTACAAAAAGATCTCGTCCCGAGATCTAGGACTGGAAAAAGGAAGGGTACTCGGAACGAAGATGATCTTCTCGTTCCCAGGTAGCTTCTCGGTCTGTGTGATGTGACCACTTGACTTTCAGAAACTTGATGGACTTGTTGCGAGTCTTGCGTTCGGTTTCTTCGAGAATTGCAACTGGATGCTCTCGGTAGGAAAGGTCTTGTTGAAGATCAATCTCCTCAAACGGAATCATGCGCTCAGGTGCCTTGAAGCATTTGCGAAGCTGAGACACATGGAAGACATCATGAACATTAGCAAAGTTGGAAGGGAGCTCGAGCTGATAGGCTAGATCGCCTCTTTTGCCAAGAATTTTGAAAGGACCGACGTATCTAGGAGCAAGCTTTCCTTTGATACCGAATCTTTGGGTTCCTTTCATCGGAGAAACTCGGAGATAGACATGATCACCGATGTCGAAAGCCAAATCACGATGCTTTCCGTCATAGTAGCTCTTCTGACGCGACTGAGCGGCCTTGAGATTCTCACGTATGACTTTGCACATTTCTTCGGCTTCAGAGATCAAGTCATTGCCAAGAAGTTTGGCGTTCGCCTGTTTCAGACCAGTTGAGAGGGGTACGGCACTTCCTGCCATAGAGAATTTCAAACGGTGCTTTGCCTGCACTTGCTTGAAAGCTGTTGTTGTAAGAGAACTTGGCAAATGGAAGACAGTCTTCCCATTTCATGCCGAAGGAGATGACACAGGCTCTTAGCATATCTTCCAGGATCTGATTCACACGCTCGACTTGACCACTAGTCTGAGGGTGAAAGGCAGTGCTGAACCTGATCTTCGTGCCCATGGCGGACTGAAAGGAGTCCCAGAACCTTGATGTGAACAAGCTGCCACGGTCTGAGGATATCACTTGAGGAATGCCATGAAGGGACACAATTCTGGAAGTGTACAGCTCTGCAAGTTGAGCTGCATTGATTGATTCTTTGACTGGAAGAAAGTGAGCGACTTTAGTAAGCTTGTCAATCACCACAAAGATAGCATCATTGCCTCGCTTGGATTTAGGAAAGCCAGTGACGAAGTCCATTTCAATGTGGTCGAACTTCCACTCAGGAATAGGAAGAGGTTGGAGAAGACCGGCTGGACGTTGATGTTCTGCTTTCACTCTTCTGCATACATCACATTCGTTCATGAATTGGGCAATTTCCCTTTTCATGCGTGTCCACCAGTAAGATTGCTTGAGGTCTTGGTACATCTTGGAACTGCCAGGATGAATGGAAAGGAGAGAATCATGAGCTTCTTCCATTATGAGCTTCCTGAGATCACCTTTGGGAACAACGAGTCTGTCCTCGAAGAACAAGGTATCTCTCTCATCAACACGGAAGCACTTGTATTTTGGAGTGCCCTTTGCAATCCCATGTTTCACCTTCTTCACCATGGTATCACTGAGCTGGGCCTCACGGACTTGATCTTCCAAGGTAGGAGCAATCTGGAGATTTGCAAGAAAACCCTGCGAAACAACCTGGAGGTTGAGCTTCCTGAAAGCTTCACAAAGCTCAGGCTGGTGTGGCTTGATAAGAAGGCTGTTGCAATATGCCTTTCTGCTCAAAGCATCTGCAATCACATTCGCCTTGCCTGGAGTGTACTCAATGCTGGGGTTGTACTCTTGGATCATCTCGACCCAACGAGTCTGGCGGAGGTTCAGATGCGGCTGTGTGAAGATGTACTTCAAGCTCTTGTGATCAGTGAAGATGTTGACCTTTCTGCCCAACAACAGATGTCTCCACGTAATCAGAGCATGTACCACAGCTGCTAGCTCGAGATCATGTGTGGGATAGTTCTTCTCACTGGGCTTGAGCTGCCGAGAAGTATATGCCACAATTTTCTTATCTTGCATAAGCACACCACCAAGGCCTTGAAGAGAAGCGTCACAGAACACTTCATAGGGCTTGGTTTCATCCGGAGGAGTCAGAACTGGAGCAGAGACAAGCTTCTCTTTGAGGGTTTTGAAAGCCACTTCACACTCGGGAGACCAAAAGTATTTGACATTCTTCTGAAGGAGGTTGGAAAGAGGCTTGGCAATCTTGGAGAAGTTCTCCACAAACCTTCTGCAATAGCTGGCAAGACCCAGAAAACTGCGGAGCTGCTTGACGTTCTGAGGAGCTTCCCAGTTGACAATTGCTTCAACTTTCTCGGGATTAACCGCAATACCGTCAGCTGAGATAATGTGGCCCAGGTACAAAACTTTATCGAGCCAGAACTCGCACTTTGAGAACTTGGCATAGAATTTATGCTCTCGGAGTCGATCAAGAACCAGACGCAAGTGCTTTTCGTGATCTTCTTCATTCTTGGAAAACACCAGAATATCATCCAGATACACAAGCACAAACTCTCCAGTATAGGGGTTGAAGATGTAATGCATCATCCTTGAAAAGGTAGGAGGAGCATTGGCGAGACCGAAGGACATGACGGTATACTCGTATGAACCGTAGCTCGTTCTGAAGGCCGTCTTGGGAATGTCTTCCTCGCGAATGCGAATTTGATGATAGCCCATTCGGAGGTCAAGCTTAGAGAACACTTTAGCTCCTTTGAGCTGCTCAAAGAGTTTGTTGATGTTGGGGAGCGGATACTTGTTCTTAATCGTCTTCTTGTTCAACGGCCGGTAGTCAACACAGAGACGCTCCGTGCCATCTTTCTTCTTGACAAATAAGACACCACATCCCCACGGAGATGTACTCGGTCTGATGAGACCCATACTCTCCTGCTTATCAAGCTGCTTCTTCAATTCCTTCAATTCGTCCGGAGAGAGCTTGTAAGGACGCCGGCAAGCAGGTTCGGTGCCCGGCTCGAGTTCAATGACAAACTCCACCTGACGGTGTGGAGGCATGCCTGGAAGATCTTCTGGAAAGACGTCTTGATATTCATTCACCACTGGAATTTGCTCTATGGCATTAATTTCACCCTTATCATTAAGAGAGAAAAGCTGAATAGTATTATCCCTGGAGGCGAAGATAATCACATCTTCATCAGAATGAGTCAATTTGACTTCCTTTTGAGCACAATCAATGTGAGCATCATGCTGAGAAAGCCAATCCATTCCGAGAATGAGGTCGATGTCAGAATGACCAAGAATCACCGGAGAAGCCAAAAATCGATAATCGCCCATGCGAATAGAAACATCCGGAGCATAAACACTGGAGTGCATTCGTCTCCCCGGAGAAATAACTGTTTACTCCCTTGGCAGATTTTTGGTGACAAAATCGTGCTTGGATGCAAATGGATATGACATGAAAGAGCAAGAAGCACCCGAATCAAATAACACTTTAGCTGGGATAGAGTTAACTGGAAGGTTACCCAAAATGACATCAGAAGAAGCCTCCGCTTGTGCTGCATTCATCAGATTGACCCTGGCAGTCTTTGGATCATGCCTGACAATAGCTGAACTCACGGGTGGTGGAGGAGGAAGACGCTTCGGATTCGGACATCTGTTGGCATAATGACCTTTCTGAGTGCATTTGTTGCAAGTCACTTCTGAGAGAGGACGGAACTGAGAGCCACTGGACTTGGAGCCTTGAGACTGAAACTGCTTCTTCGACTGGTTGCTTGGGTTGGGTGGGTGGGAGAAACCACGACCACTAGAGTTCTTGTTGTTGGAGTTGTTGAAGTTGCTGGAGTTGTTGTATGGAGCTCGAATCACTGGAGGAGGAGGAAGCCAGAATTTCTGTTGTTTCGCGGCCAACTGAGACGATGAGGTAGAGTGAACAGCATCTCGAATTCTCTTCTTAGAAGCCTCCATCTTAAGCTGAGCTGCTTCTTGTTTCAAAGCCATATTATAGAACTTATCGAATTCGTCTGGCTCGAACAAAGTGAGAGCAAGCTGAAGTTCATCTTTGAGACCTCCACGGAACTGATAGATTTTACTCTTTGCATCAGGAATGTCTTGCTTTGCATAGCGAGCGAGGTTTTGGAACTTGACATTATACTGATAGACTGACATGGAGCCCTGCTTGAGGTTGCGGAATTGCTCACGCATACCCTCGATAACACTTGTAGGAATGTGATGCGAGCGGAAATCCTTGCAGAAATTCTCCCATGAGATCACTTGACCCGGCCTTGAGTCTTTGTACTGCTGCCACCAATCAGCTGCTTGATCTTTCAGTTGGAAGGCTGCAAACTTCACATAGTCATCTTCTTTCACGTTACTGCACTCAAAATGCTTCTTGATATCAGTTAGCCAATCTTCAGCATCAAGAGGGTCGACACAGTAACTGAAAGCTTTAGGATTGTTGGCCAAGAACTGGTTGAGGGTAGCATGGTGCTGCTGGAAGAAGTTGCCTTGGTTCATTGGAATGCCCTGATTAGCTTGATTAGCTTGATTAGCTTGCATCATCTGCATCATCTGCATCATCAACTGAGTGTTCTGAGCAGTAGTCTGCATAATTGCTCTCCAAGCCTCAGGCGGAGGAGGAGGTGAAGGAGGACGTTCTGGAACCTCTTCACCCTCTGGGTTGGCATTCGGAACCTTTTTCGGAGCCATCCTGTAAGAGATGACCACGAATCAGCAATTGATTGACAAAAGGAATAAGCTGAATCAATGGAATGAATTGCAACAAGTCTTCACAATAATCATTCGAACAATAAGAACGAATGAAATCATCCGAACAAGAGGAACAAATGATATTCTTAGTTAATTGATAACATCAGTCTTCACGAGAAGCCACATAGGGAACAAAAGGATAAAATAAGAAAAACAACAAGGTACGGAAAGGAACAAACACAAGAGAGGAGTTTCGTTCTAACATCTTTGTGCTGAAAGCATATGAACGCGTTACGAAAAGGTTTTGCAATCCCCGGATCAGCATAGCCAAGGACCCTTTAAGATGCAACTCCTGATAGTAACCTCGGTCATATAACCCCTTCACTCAATGTCGAACCCCGAACTCACTAACCTGCATTCGTTGGAAGAATGCCTACGATCTACTGGATAAAACCCACCTATAGTTTTCCGAAAGATTCCAGTTATGCAATCAGGTGTTGGGGATACACGGGAAGCACCGCGCAATCAACTCTAACCTACATCCAGGTGTATCCATCCTTCAACACATAATCAGTCTTTCTCGGAAACTGTGTACCTCGGACCTTCGAAAAGCATCCACTATAACAAGCTATGGCAATACTCCCGAACTACCTCCCCAGTACTGGGTGATGTCGGGGTTATCTTGCCACTGGCCGTATAGGGGAGATTTTCGATGTCGGCCGTCTTAAGTATTTAGTACTACCGCGATATGCTTGTTACAATGATACCCCTAAGCTCAACTCCTCGGTAACAGGAGGCATCGGGAACAATATCCTTGTCACCAGAACATCGAAACAATCCCAGAATACTCGCGGGATTCCTAAAAAAAAAATTTTGTGCAAATTTTGAAGATAGGAGAGACAAGAGTAGACGTCAGGAGTCCTCACCAGAGAGAAAGGGGATGAGAAGCAAAGAAATCCTACTCTCCGATATAATATAGGACTCAAAAAGTTTTCAGTGTGTGCCTAGACTCAACCGTCAACGGTTCGATCAAACAGTGGGGGCTCCTAGGTCGGAGAAGGCTCTGAATACCAACTTGTAACGCCCCGGACACACCCGCCGGTGGTCGTTACTCCTGGCGGGATCTAGACTGGCCTCACATATCAATACTAGTCTTTTCTGCGCACTTTGTCCTCACTCGTGCGCACCCGGGAGCAACTTCCCGGTCGGTCACCCATCCTGAAACTACTCCAAGCTGAGCACGCTTAACTTTGGAGTTCTATCCGAATGGGCTCCCGGAAAAGAAGGAATTCCTTATTGATATGAGTAGTCTATCATCCCTAATAAGCCAGGCCATCACACCGAAGGTCTGTGGTAAACTACTCAGAACTCATGGTGAGGGCGATGATGATGATGATGATGAACTCCGTGATGGATCCCCCTCCGGTGGAGCTCCGGAACGGCCTCCAAGATGGGATCTCATGAGAACATAAGGTACGGCGGTGGAATTAGGGTTTTCTCTCTGTTCACGGAGGTTTTGGGGTACGTAGACTAATATAGGAAGAAGGAGGGCACCGGGGAATGCTCGAGGGGGCAACGAGGCAGGGGGCGCGCCCTGGGAAGGGGGGCGCGCCCCTACCCTCGTGGGCCAGCCCTCGATCCCGTGACGTGGTTCTCAAGCTCCGCGTGCGTGATTTTTGCTACCTCTTGAGCTTGCGTTGTATTCCCTCGAAGAGGAAAGGGAGATGCAGCACAGTAGCGTAAGTATTTCCCTCAGTTTTTGAGAACCAAGGTATCAATCCAGTAGGAGACCACGCGCCAGTCCCTCGCACCTGCACAAACAAATAAGAACTTCGTAGCCAACGCGATAAGGGGTTGTCAATCCCTTTACGGTCACTTACGATAGTGAGATCTGATAGAGATGATAATTATATCTTTGGTATTTTTGATATAGAAATAGAAAGTAAAGAAAGTAAATAAACAGAGATTGGCTAGTTGACGGGAAAGTAATATGATAAAGATAGACCCGAGGGCCATAGTTTTCTCTAGTGGCTTCTCTCATGCTAGCGATATTCTACGGCGAGTAAACAAATTACTGTCGATCAATTGATAGAAAAGCGAATAATTATGAGACTATCTAGGCATGATCATTGTATATAGGCATCACGTCCGAGACAAGTAGACCGAAACGATTCTACATCTACTACTATTACTCCACACATCGACCGCTATCCAGCATGCATCTAGTGTATTGAGTTCATACGAACAGAGTAACGGTTTAAGAAAGATGAATGATGTAGAGGGATAAACTCAAGCAATATGATGAAAACCCCATCTTTTTATCCTCGATGGCAACAATACAATACGTGCCTTGCTGCCCCAATTGTCACTTGGAAAGGACACCACAAGATTGAACCCAAAGCCAAGCACTTCTCCCATTGCAAGAACTATAGATCTAGTACACCAAACCAAATCAATAATTCGAAGAGACTTGCAAGGATACTATGAGCACACATAAAAAGTTCAGAGAAGAACCAAATATCTTTCATAGATAACCTTGATCATAAACTCACAATTCATCGGATCTTGACAAACACATCACAAAAAGAGATTACATCAAATAGATCTCCTCGAAGACCGAGGAGAACTTTGTATTGAGATCCGGAGAGAGAAGAAGCCATCTAGATACTAGCTATGGACCCGAAGGTCTGAGGTAAACTACTCACAACTCATAGTGAGGGCGATGATGATGATGATGAAGGCCTCCGTGATGGATCCCCTCCCGGAACAGGCTCCATGATGGGATCTCCACGGGAACAGAAGCTACGGCTGTGGAATTAGGGTTTTCTCTCTGCGTATGGAGTTTCCGGGGTACGTAGGTATATATAGGAAGAAGAGGGGCACCGGGGGCCACAGGGGCTGCCCACGAGGCAGGGGGCACGCCCTGGGAAGGGGGGCGCACCCCCACCCTCGAGGGTGGCCCTTCTGTCTCCTGGCTTGGCCCCGAAGTCTTTCGTGCGTGATTTCCTCCAATAATATCTCCTGCGAAGGTTTCATTCTGTTTGGACTCCGTTGGATATTCCTTTTCTGCAAAACCCTGAAACAGGCAAAAACAACAATCTGGACTGGGCCTTTGGGTTAGTAGGTTAGTCCCAAAAATGATATAAAAGTGAATGATAAAGCCCATTAAACATCCAAGACTTCATAAATAATAGCATGGAACAATAAAAAATTATAGATACGTTGGAGACGTATCAAGCATCCCCAAGCTTAATTCCTGCTCGTCCTCGAGTAGGTAAATGATAAAGAAAGAATTTTTGATTTGGAATGCTAACCAATATAGTTTTTCAATGTAATTATCTTAATTGTGGCATGAATGTTCAGATCTGAAAGGTTCTAGACAAAAGTCTATATTGACATAAGAAATAACAATACTTCATTAAGATAATGCTCTAAAAATGATGATCATCAAATTTTCATTACAACACGATATTACAACTCGATACTACAACAACAAAGTATGACTCTATATGAATGCCTCCGGCGGTGTACCAGTACGTGCAATGAAACAAGAGTGACATGTATGATAAATTAAGCATGGTGGCCTTGCCACAAATACGATGTCAACTACATGATCATGCATGGAAATATGACAATATGATGCGTGTCATATGAACGGAACGGTGGAAAGTTGCATGGCAATATATCTCGGAATGGCTATGAAATTGCCATGATAGGTAGGTATGGTTGCTGTTTTAAGGAAGGATATATAGTGGGTTTATGGCACCGGCGAAAGTTGCGTGGTACAAGAGAGCCTAGCAATGGTGGAAGGGTGAGAGTGCGTATAATCCGTGGACTCAACATTAGCCATAAGAACTCATATACTTATTGCAAAAAATCCACGAGTCATCAAAACAAAGCAATCAACGCATGCCCCTAGGGGGGAGGTTGGTAGGAGTTAACCATTCCGTGCCCCCGACCTCCACACAAAGGTTGGCACTCTACAAATACCTCATGCTTTAACTTAGTCACATAACGGTTCACCATACGTGCATGCTACGGGAATCACTAACCTTAACACAAGTATTTCTCAATTTCATAATAACTCTACTAGCATGACTCTAATATCACTATCCTCATGTCTCAAAACAATTATCAAGCATCCAACATCTCTTTCTATTCAATGCACTTGGTGTGAAAATTTTACTACATTGACATTGGATGTTTATCATGTGAAGACTAGTTTCTTTAGCCTAAGCACATTATCATGCTGTTTTAATAGACTCTCAAATAGATCTAAGTGAAGCATGAGAGTTCAACAATTTCTACAAAATATTACCACCACCATGCTCTAAAAGATATAAGTGAAGCACTAGAGCAAAAACTATTCAACTCAAAAGATATAAGTGAAGCACTAGAGTGTTCTAATAATTTCTAGGCCATTTTAACTCTCTCAAATAGGTGTGTCCATCAAGGATGATTTTAGAAAACTAACAAGCAAAGAATCAAATTATACAAGACGCTCCAAGCAAAACACAAAGCATGTTGCGAATAAAAATATAGATCCAAGTATAGTTACCGATGAATGAAGACAAAAGAGGGGATGCCTTCCCGGGGCATCCCCAAGCTTAGGCTTTTGGATTATCTTGAATTTAGTTGGGGTGCCATGGGCATCCCCAAGCTTAGGCCTTTCCTACTCCTTGTTCCATAGTCCATCAAAGCAATACTCAAAACTTGAAAACTTCACAACACAAAACTTAGACAGAAATTCTCGTGAGTTCCGTTAGTAAGAGAAAGCAAACCACCACTCAAAGGTACACCAAGGAATTCATTCTTTGTTTATATTGGTGTTAAACTTACTGTACTCCAAGTTCTCTATGGTTCATATCCCCCAATATTACTCACAGATGCATCGGAATAAGCAAACAACACACGAAAAACAGAATCTGTCAAAAGCAGAATAGTCTGTAGTAATCAGCTAGGTTCGCCTACTTCTGGAACTTCAACAAATTCGAACTAAATTGGTAAATTTGCGAAATTTGTCTAAAAATCAGCAGCAAAAAGAATCAACAAAAACACATGCTCCAGTAAAATCTGAAGACTACTTTTGCGAGCGCTAATGATTCTGTTTTCACAGCAAGAACATATAAACTTCACACAAGTCTTACCAAAGGTTCTACTTGGCACAAACACTAAACAAAACGTGAAAACACATCTAATCAGAGGATAGATGCAATATTTATTACCTAACAGCAATAAAAACAAAAAACATAAAATTGGGTTGCCTCCCAACAAGCGCTATCGTTTTATGCCCCTAGCTAGGCACGCTACAAGATAAATCTAGGTATTGCCATCTTTCGAAGGCAATCCATAAGTGGCTCTCACGATAGATTCATATGGTAGTTTGATTTTCTTTCTAGGAAAGTGTTCCATGCCTTTACTTAACGGAATTTGGAATCTAATATTTCCTTCCTTCATACCAATGATTGCACCAATCGTTCTAAGAAAAGGTCTACCAAGAATAATAGGACATGACGGATTGCAATCTATATCAAGAACAATGAAATCTACGGGCACATAATTCCTATAGGAAACAATAAGAACATCATTAATTCTTCCCATATGTTTCTTAATAGTGGAATCCACAAGATGCAAATTTAAAGAACAATCATCAAGCTCATGGAACCCTAGCAAATCACACAAAGTTTTTGGGATAGTGGAGACACTAGCACCCAAATCACACAAAGCATAGCATTCATGATCTTTTATTTTTATTTTGATAGTAGGTTCCCATTCATCATAAAGCTTTCTAGGTATAGAAACTTCCAACTCAAGTTTTTCTTCATAAGATTGCATCAAAGCATCAACTATATGTTTAGTGAAAGCTTCATTTTGACTATAAGCATGTGGGGAATTTAGCATGGATTGCAACAAGGAAATACAATCAATCAAAGAGCAATTGTCATGATTAAATGCCTTGAAATCCAAAGTAGTGGGTTCATCACTATGGAATGTTTTAATCTCTTCAATCCCACTTTTAGCAAATTTAGCATCAAGATCTAAAAACTCCGAATCATTAGGACACCTTAAAGCAGAATCATCTCCAATCCTATTTTCATCAAGATTTATACTAGAAAACAATGATCTAATAGGAGACACACCAATAACTTTCAGACCTTCATCTTTATTTTCATGATAACTAGAAGAACACTATTTAATATAATCTTCTCTTTTAGCACGCATCCTAGCGGTTCTTTCTTTGCATTCATCAATGGAAATTCTCATGGCTTTGAGAGACTCATTGATATCATGCTTAGGTGGGATAGATCTAAGTTTCGAAGAATCAACATCAAGAGTAATTCTATCCACACTTCTAGCCAATTCATCAACCTTAAGCAATTTCTCTTCAAGCAAAGCATTGAAATTCTTTTGCGAGATCATAAACTCCTTAACACTAGTTTCAAATTCAGAAGGCATTTTTCCATAAGAGTTGTTGTAGAAATTACCATAATTATTAGAGGAATTACTAGGAAAAGGCCTAGGATTAAAATTACCTCTATAAGCATTGTTACCAAAATTATTCGTACCAACAAAATTCACATCCAAAGATTCATTGTTATTCTCAATCAAAGTGGACAAAGGCATATCATTAAGATCAGAAGCAGCACTCTTAGCAACAAATAATTTCATAAGTTCATCCATCTTTCCACTCAAAACACTAATTTCTTTGATAGCATGCACTTTTTTACTAGTAGATCTTTTGGTGTGCCACTGAGAATAATTAACCATAATATTATCTAGGAGTTTGGTAGCTTCCCCTAAGGGTGTTTCCATGAAGGTGCCTCCTGCAGCCGAATCTGAAAGATTTCTAGAAGCAAAATTCAAGCTAGCATAAAAGTTCTGAATAATCGTCCATAGATTCAAACCATGTGTAGGGCAATTACGTATCATTAATTTCATTCTCTCCCAAGCTTGTGCAACATGCTCATGATCTAGTTGCTTAAAATTAATAATATCGTTTCAAAGAGAGATGATCTTAGCAGGAGGGAAATACTTAGAGATAAAAGCATCTTTGCACTTATTCCACGAATCAATACTATTTCTAGGCAAAGAGGAAAACCAGGTTTTAGCACGATCTCTAAGTGAAAACGGAAATAACTTCAATTTAACAATATTGTTATCCGTATCCCTTTTCTTTTGCATATACACAAATCAACAAAGTAGTTTAGATGGGTAGCGGCATCTTCACTAGGAAGGCCGGAGAATTGATCTTTCATGACAAGATTTAACAAAGCAGCATTGATCTCACAAGATTCAGCATCGGTAATAAGAGCAATCGGAGTGCTAATAAAATCATTGTTGTTGGTATTGGAAAAGTAACACAATTTGGTATTGTTCTGAGCCATAGTGACAAGCAAGCAATCCAACACACAAAGGCGAACAAGAAGCAAGCGAACGAGAAACACACGACGGAAGAAGGGCAAATAAAACGGCAAAGGTGAAGTGGGGGAGAGGAAAACGAGAGGCAAATAAATGTAATGCGAAGGATAAGGGTTTGTGATAGGTACTTGGTATATGACTTTTGCGTAAGCCTCCCCGGCAACGGCGCCAGAAATTGGCAAGTTGACGGGATGGCAAATCTTGACTTGACTTGGCGTGAGTCTCCCCGGCAACGGCGCCAGAAATTCTTCTTGCTACCTCTTGAGCTTGCGTTGTATTCCCTCGAAGAGGAAAGGGAGATGCAGCACAATAGCGTAAGTATTTCCCTCAGTTTTTGAGAACCAAGGTATCAATCCAGTAGGAGACCACGCGCCAGTCCCTTGCACCTGCACAAAAAAAATAAGAACTTCACAGCCAACGCGTTAAGGGGTTGTCAATCCCTTTACGGTTACTTACGATAGTGAGATCTGATAGAGACGATAATTATATTTTTGGTATTTTTCATATAGAAACAGAAAGTAAAGAAAGCAAATAAACAGAGATTGGCTAGTTGACGGGAAAGTAATATGATAAACATAGACCCGGGGGCCATAGTTTCCTCTAGTGGCTTCTCTCATGATAGCGATATTCTACGACGGGTAAACAAATTACTGTCGAGCAATTGATAGAAAAGCGAATAATTATGAGACTATCTAGGCATGATCATTGTATATAGGAATCACGTCCGAGACAAGTAGACCGAAACGATTCTGCATCTACTACTATTACTCCACACATCGACCGCTATCCAGAATGCATCTAGTGTATTGAGTTCATACGAACAGAGCAACGGCTTAAGAAAGATGACATGATGTAGAGGGATAAACTCAAGCAATATGATGAAAACCCCATCTTTTTTATCCTCGATGGAAACAATACAATACATGCCTTGCTGCCCCTACTATCACTGGGAAAGGACACCGCAATATTGAACCCAAAGCCAAGCACTTCTCCCATTGCAAGAACTATAGATCTAGTAGACGAAACCTAACCAATAATTCGAAGAGACTTGCAAGGATATTATGAGCACATATAAAAAGTTCAGAGAAGAACCAAATATCTTTCATAGATAACCTTGATCATGAACTCACAATTCATCGGATCTCGACTAACACACTGCAAAAAGAGATTACATCGAATAGATCTCCTCGAAGACTGAGGAGAACTTTGTATTGAGATCCGGAGAGAGAGAAGAAGCCATCTAGATACTAGCTATGGACCCGAAGGTCTGAGGTAAACTACTCACAACTCATGGTGAGGGCGATGATGATGATGATGATGATGATGAAGGCCTCTGTGATGGATCCCCCTCCCGGAATAGGCTCCAAGATGGGATCTCCACGGGAACAGAAGCTACAGCGGTGGAATTAGGGTTTTCCCTCTGCGTATGGAGTTTCTGGGGTACGTAGGTATATATAGAAAGAAGAGGGGCACCAGGGGTCATAGGGGCTGCCCTCGAGGCAGGGGGCGCGCCCCCACCCTCGAGGGTGGCCCTTCTATCTCCTGGCTTGGCCCCGAAGTCTTTCGTGCGTGATTTCCTCCAAAAATATCTCCTGCGAAGGTTTCATTCAGTTTGGACTCCGTTTGATATTCCTTTTATGCAAAACCCCGAAACAGGCAAAAAACAACAATCTGGACTGGGCCTTTGGGTTAGTAGGTTAGTCCCAAAAATGATATAAAAGTGAATGATAAATCCCATTAAACATCCAAGACTTCATAAATAATAGCATGGAACAACCAAAAATTATAGGTACGTTGGAGACGTATCAATTTTCTCCAAAAATCTCTCTCGCGAAGGTTTCATTCCGTCTGGATTCCGTTTGATATTCTTTTTCTGCGAAACCCTGAAACAGGCAAAAAACAGCAATCTGCACTGGGCCTTTGGGTTAGTAGGTTAGTCCCAAAAATGATATAAAAGTGTATGATAAAACCCATTAAACATCCAAGACTTTATAAATAATAGCATGGAACAATAAAAATTATAGATACGTTGGAGACGTATCAAGCATCCCCAAGCTTAATTCCTGCTCGTCCTCGAGCAGGTAAATGATAAAGAAAGAATTTTTGATGTGGAATACTAACCAATATAGTTTTTCAATGTAATTCTCTTAATTGTGGCATGAATGTTCAGATCTGAAAGATTCAAGATAAAAGTCTATATTGACATAAGAAATAAGAATACTGCAAGCATACTAACAAAGCATCATGTCTTCTCAAAATACTATGGCTGAAGAAAGTTATCCCTACAAAATCATATAATCTGGCTATGCTCCCTCTGCATCACACAAAATAGTCATATCATGCACAACCCCGATTTCAGCCAAGCATTTGTTTTCATACTCTATCTTTTCAAACCTTTCAACTTTCACGCAATACATGAGCGTGAGCCATGGACATAGCACTATGGGTGAAATAGAGGTCGTTGTGGAGAAGACAAAAAGGAGGGAGATAGTCTCACATCAACTAGGCGTATCAACTGGCTATGGAGATGCCCATCAATAGATATCAATGTGAGTGAGTAGGGATTGCCATGCAACGGATGCACTAGAGCTAAATATGAATGAAAGCTCAACAAAAGAAACTAGTGGGTGTGCATCCAACTTTCTTGCTCCCGAAGACCTAGGGCATTTGAGGAAGCCCATCGTTGGAATATACAAGCCAAGTTCTATAATGAAAATTCCCACTAGTATATGAAAGTGACTAAACATGAGACTCTCTACAATGCAGAACATAGTGCTACTTGTTGGGGAACGTAGCATAATTCAAAAAAATTCTACGCTTTCAACAAGATCCAACTATGGAGACATCTAGCAACGAGCAAGTAAGAGTGCATCTACATACCGTTATGTAGATCGCGAGCGGAAGCTTTCGAAGAAGCGTGGATGAAGTAGTCGTACTCTTCGCGTTCTTCGTCATCGATGATCTAGCACCGAACGGACGGCACCTCCGCATTCAACACACGTACGGTGTAGCAACGTCACCTCCTTCTTGATCCAGCAAGGGGGGAGGAGAAGTCGTCAGAGATCCGGTAGCACGACGGCGTGATGACGGATGCAGTGGAGATCGCAGCAGGGCTTCGCCGGGCGCCCTGCGTTGCAGTATGGAGGTGTGACGGGGGGGAGAGGCGCCAGGGCAAGGGTGCGGCTGCCCTCTCCGACCCCACATATATATAGGGGGCCAGGGGGTGCGCCAGGGCCCCTGCAGATCCAATCTGCAGGGGGGCGGCGGCCAGGGGGAGTCCTTGCCCCCCAAGGCAAGTGGTGGCCCCCCTCCCCCTTAGGGTTTTAACCCTAGGCGCATGGGGAGGTGGGCCCCTAGTGGTGCGCCAGCCCAGAGGGGCTGGACACTACCCCTTGCGGCCTAGGGGCCCCACCGGGATGGGTGGACCCACCCGGTGGACCCCCGGGGCCCCTCCGGTGGTCCCGAGACGCTCCCGGTGACCCCCGGAGATCACCCGACGGCCGAAACTGGACTTCCTATATATCAATATTTACCTCCGGACCATTCCGGGACTCCTCGTGACGTCCGGGATCTCATCCGGGACTCCGAACAACATTCGGGTTTCCACGTGCATTTATCTCTATGACTCTAGCGTTACCGAACCTTAAGTGTGTAGACCCTACGGGTTCGGGAGACACGTAGACATGACGGAGAACACTCTCCGGTCAATAACCAACAACGGGATCTGGATACCCATGTTGGTTCCCACGTGTTCCTCGATGATCTTCATCGGATGAACCACCGTGTCAAGGATTCACTCAATCTCGTATGTTATTCCCTTTGTCCATCGGTACGGTACTTGCCCGAGATTCGATCGTCGGTATTCCCAATACCTTGTGCAATCCTGAAATCTTGAGGATGTGCTCACTGACAGAACTGTTCTCCTCCATCTTAGAGCTATAGAATGCGTCGGAGACATCATATCTCTTGACTCGGGCATGAGCTTGGAAAACCATTTTCAGCTCTTCGAACATCTCATATGCTCCGTGGTGCTCAAAACGTTTTTGGAGCCTCGATTCTAAACTGTAAAGCATGCCGCACTGAACCAGGGAGTAATCATCACTACGCGACTGCCAGATGTTCAAAACGTCTTGGGCCGCATCGGGAGCAAGTGCATCACCTAGCGGTGCTTCTAGGACATATGATCTCTTGGCAGCTATGAGGATAATCCTCAGGTTATGGACCCAATCCGTATAGTTGCTACCATCGTCTTTCAGCTTGGTTTTCTCTAGGAACGCGTTGAAGTTGAGGGAAACCTGAGCGTGGGCCATTTGATCTACAAGAGATATTGTAAAGAATTTAGACTAAGTTCATGATAATTAAGTTCATCGTAATCATATTTTAATGAACTCCCACTCAGAATGACATCTCTCTAGTCATCTAAGTGATACACGATCCGAATCGAGTAGTCCGTGTCCGATCATCACGTGAGACGGACTAGTCATCAACGGTGAACATCTTCATGTTGATCGTATCTTCTATACGACTCGTGTTCGACCTTTCGGTCTTCCGTGTTTGAGGCCATGTCTGTACATGCTAGGCTCGTCAAGTGAACCCTAAGTGTATCGCGTGTGTAAATCTGTCTTACACCCGTTGTATGCGAACGTTAGAACCTATCACACCCGATCATCACGTGGTGCTTCGGAGTAACGAGCTTTAGAAACGGTGCACAGTTAGGGGAAACACAATACTTGAAATTTTTATTGAGAGATCATCTTATTTACTACCGTTGTTCTAAGTAAACAAGATGCATAAACATGATAAACATCACCTGCAATCAATTAAAGTGACATGATATGGCCAATATCATCTTGCTCCTTGGATCTCCATCTTCGGGGCACCATGATCATCTTGTCACCGGATCGACACCATGATCTTCATCATCATGATCTTCATCATCGTGTCTTGAAGAAGTCGTCACGCCAACTATTACTTCTACTACTATAGCTAACGTTTAGCAATGAAGTAAAGTAATTACATGGCGTTATTCAGTGACACGCAGGTCATACAATAATTAAGACAACTCCTATGGCTCCTGCCGGTTGTCAAGTTCATCGACATGCAAGTCGTGATTCCCTATTACAAAAACATGATCAATCTCATACATCACATATATCATTCATCACATCTTCGTTTTGGCCATACCACGTCACATAGCACATGCTGCAAAAACAAGTTAGAAGTCCTCTAATTGTTGTTGCAAGTTTTACGTGGCTTCTATAGGATTTCTAGCAAGCACGTTTCTTACCTACGCCAAAACCACAACGTGATTTGTCAACTTCTATTTACCCTTCATGTGGACCCTTTTCATCGAATCCGATCCGACTAAAGTAGGAGAGACAGACACCCGCCAGCCACCTTATGCATCTAGTGCATGTCTGTCGGTGGAACTAGTCTCACGTAAGCGTACGTGTAAAGTCGGTCCGGGCCGCTTCATCCCACAATACCGCCGAATCAAGATTGACTAGTAACGGTAAGAAAGTTGAACAAAACCAAACGCCCACAACTGTTTGTGCTCTACTCGTGCAAGATGCTACGCATATAACCTAGCTTAGATGCCACTGTTGGGGAACATAGCATAATTCAAAAAAATTCTACGCTTTCACCAAGATCCAACTATGGAGACATCTAGCAACGAGCAAGTAAGAGTGCATCTACATACCGTTATGTAGATCGCGAGCGGAAGTTTCGAAGAAGCGTGGATGAAGTAGTCGTACTCTTCGCGTTCTTCGTCACTGATGATCTAGCGCCGAACGGACGGCACCTCCGCGTTCAACACACGTACGGTGCAGAAACGTCACCTCCTTATTGATCCAGCAAGGGGGGAGGAGAAGTCGTCAGAGATCCGGCAGCACGACGGCGTGATGACGGATGCAGTGGAGATCGCAGCAGGGCTTCGCCGGGCGCCCTGCGTTGGAGTATGGAGGTGTGACGGGGGGGGGAGAGGCGCCAGGGCAAGGGTGCGGCTGCCCTCTCCCGCCCCACATATATATAGGGGGCCAGGGGGTGCGCCAGGGCCCCTGCAGATCCAATCTGCAGGGGGCGGCGGCCAGGGGGGAGTCCTTGCACCCCAAGGCAAGTGGTGGCCCCCCTCCCCCTTAGGGTTTTAACCCTAGGCGCATGGGGAGGTGGGCCCCTAGTGGTGCGCCAGCCCAGAGGGGCTGGACACTACCCCTTGCGGCCTAGGGGCCCCACCGGGATGGGTGGCCCCACCCGGTGGACCCCCGGGGCCCCTCCGGTGGTCCCGAGACGCTCCCGGTGACCCCCCGGAGATCACCCGACGGCCGAAACTGGACTTCCTATATATCAATATTTACCTCCGGACCATTCCGGAACTCCTCGTGACGTCCGAGATCTCATCCGGGACTCCAAACAACATTGGGTTTCCACGTGCATTTATCTCTATGACTCTAGCGTTACCGAACCTTAAGTGTGTAGACCCTACGGGTTCGGGAGACACGTAGACATGACGGAGAACACTCTCCGGTCAATAACCAACAACGGGATCTGGATACCCATGTTGGTTCCCACGTGTTCCTCGATGATCTTCATCGGATAAACCACCGTGTCAAGGATTCACTCAATCTCGTATGTTATTCCCTTTGTCCATCGGTACGGTACTTGCCCGAGATTCGATCGTCGGTATTCCCAATACCTTGTGCAATCCTGAAATCTTGAGGATGTGCTCACTGACAGAACTGTTCTCCTCCATCTTACAGCTGTAGAATGCGTCGGAGACATCATATCTCTTGACTCGGGCATGAGCTTGGAAAACCATTTTCAGCTCTTCGAACATCTCATATGCTCCGTGGTGCTCAAAACGTTTTTGGAGCCCCGATTCTAAACTGTAAAGCATGCCGCACTGAACCAGGGAGTAATCATCACTACGCGACTGCCAGATGTTCAAAACGTCTTGGGCCGCATCGGGAGCAAGTGCATCACCTAGCGGTGCTTCTAGGACATATGATCTCTTGGCAGCTATGAGGATAATCCTCAGGTTACGGACCCAATCCGTATAGTTGCTACCATCGTCTTTCAGCTTGGTTTTCTCTAGGAACGCGTTGAAGTTGAGGGAAACCTGAGCGTGGGCCATTTGATCTACAAGAGATATTGTAAAGAATTTAGACTAAGTTCATGATAATTAAGTTCATCTTAATCATATTTTAATGAAGTCCCACTCAGAATGACATCTCTCTAGTCATCTAAGTGATACACGATCCGAATCGAGTAGTCCGTGTCCGATCATCACGTGAGACGGACTAGTCATCAACGGTGAACATCTTCATGTTGATCGTATCTTCTATACGACTCGTGTTCGACCTTTCGGTCTTCCGTGTTCCGAGGCCATGTCTGTACATGCTAGGCTCGTCAAGTGAACCCTAAGTGTATCGCGTGTGTAAATCTGTCTTACATCCGTTGTATGCGAACGTTAGAACCTATCACACCCGATCATCACGTGGTGCTTCGGAGTAACGAGCTTTAGAAACGGTGCACAGTTAGGGGAAACACAATACTTGAAATTTTTATTGAGAGATCATCTTATTTACTACCGTCGTTCTAAGTAAACAAGATGCATAAACATGATAAACATCACCTGCAATCAATTAAAGTGACATGATATGGCCAATATCATCTTGCTCCTTGGATCTCCATCTTCAGGGCACCATGATCATCTTGTCACCGGATCAACACCATGATCTTCATCATCATGATCTTCATCATCGTGTCTTGAAGAAGTCGTCACGCCAACTATTACTTCTACTACTATAGCTAATGTTTAGCAATGAAGTAAAGTAATTACATGGCGTTATTCAGTGACACGCAGGTCATACAATAATTAAGACAACTCCTATGGCTCCTGCCGGTTGTCAAGTTCATCGACATGCAAGTCGTGATTCCCTATTACAAAAACATGATCAATCTCATACATCACATATATCATTCATCACATCTTTGTTTTGGCCATACCACGTCACATAGCACATGCTGCAAAAACAAGTTAGAAGTCCTCTAATTGTTGTTGCAAGTTTTACGTGGCTTCTATAGGATTTCTAGCAAGCACGTTTCTTACCTACGCCAAAACCACAACGTGATTTGTCAACTTCTATTTACCCTTCATATGGACCCTTTTCATCGAATCCGATCCGACTAAAGTAGGAGAGACAGACACCCGCCAGCCACCTTATGCATCTAGTGCATGTCTGTCGGTGGAACCAGTCTCACGTAAGCGTACGTGTAAAGTCGGTCCGGGCCGCTTCATCCCACAATACCGCCGAATCAAGATTGACTAGTAACGGTAAGAAAGTTGAACAAAACCAAACGCCCACAACTGTTTGTGCTCTACTCGTGCAAGATGCTACGCATAAAACCTAGCTTAGATGCCACTGTTGGGGAACGTAGCATAATTCAAAAAAATTCTACGCTTTCACCAAGATCCAACTATGGAGACATCTAGCAACGAGCAAGTAAGAGTGCATCTACATACCGTTATGTAGATCGCGAGCGGAAGTTTCGAAGAAGCGTGGATGAAGTAGTCGTACTCTTCGCGTTCTTCGTCACTGATGATCTAGCGCCGAACGGACGGAACCTTCGCGTTCAACACATGTACGGTGCAGAAACGTCACCTCCTTATTGATCCAGCAAGGGGGGAGGAGAAGTCGTCAGAGATCCGGCAGCACGACGGCGTGATGACGGATGCAGTGGAGATCGCAGCAGGGCTTCGCCGGGCGCCCTGCGTTGGAGTATGGAGGTGTGATGGGGGGGAGAGGCGCCAGGGCAAGGGTGCGGCTGCCCTCTCCCGCCCCACATATATATAGGGGGCCAGGGGGTGCGCCAGGGCCCCTGCAGATCCAATCTGCAGGGGGGCGGCGGCCAGGGGGGAGTCCTTGCACCCCAAGGCAAGTGGTGGCCCCCCTCCCCCTTAGGGTTTTAACCCTAGGCGCATGGGGAGGTGGGCCCCTAGTGGTGCGCCAGCCCAGAGGGGCTGGACACTACCCCTTGCGGCCTAGGGGCCCCACCGGGATGGGTGGCCCCACCCGGTGGACCCCCGGGGCCCCTCCGGTGGTCCCGGGACGCTCCCGGTGACCCCCGGAGATCACCCGACGGCCGAAACTGGACTTCCTATATATCAATCTTTACCTCCGGACCATTCCGGAACTCCTCGTGACCTCCAGGATCTCATCCGGGACTCCGAACAACTTTCGGGTTTCCACGTGCATTTATTTCTATGACTCTAGCGTTACCGAACCTTAAGTGTGTAGACCCTACGGGTTCGGGAGACACGTAGACATGACGGAGAACACTCTCCGGTCAATAACCAACATCGTGATCTGGATACCCATGTTGGTTCCCACGTGTTCCTCGATGATCTTCATCGGATGAACCACCGTGTCAAGGATTCACTCAATCCCGTATGTTATTCCCTTTGTCCATCGGTACGGTACTTGCTCGAGATTCGATCGTCGGTATTCCCAATACCTTGTTCAATCTCGTCATGGCAAGTCTCTTTACTCGATCCGTAATCCATCATCCCGTGACTAACTACTTAGTCACATTGAGCTCATTATGATGATGTCTTACCGAGTGGGCCCAGAGGTACCTCTCCGTCATATGGAGTGACAACATCCCAGTCTCGGTTCGTACCAACTCAACAGACACTTTCGGATATACCCGATGCGTACCTTTATAGCCACCCAGTTACGTTGTGACGTTTGGCACACCCAAAGTATTCCTACGGTATCCGGGAGTTGTACAACCTCATGGTCTAAGGAATAAATACTTGACACCGAAAAGCTTATGCATTACGAACTATACGATCTCGTGTTATGCTCAAGTTTGGGTCTTGTCCATCACATCATTCTCCTAATGATGTGATCCCGTTATCACTGACATCCTATGTCCATGGTTAGGAAACCATGACCATCTGTTGATCAACGAACTGGTAACTAGAGGCCTACCAGGGACTCATTGTGGTGTATTCACACATGTATCGCTGTTTCCGTACAATACAATTCAAGCATGAATAACAGACAATTATCATGAACAAGGAGATATAATAATAATGCTTTTATTATTGCCTCTAGGGCATATCTCCAACACTACTTTGAAGCACAAGTGTGAAAAAAAGATAGTAGCAATTGTCCCTTTTTCTTTTCTCCTTTTTTGGGCCTTTCTTTTTTTCTTTGGACTTTTTTTTTCTATTTTTGCAGAGGGGCTTTATAGATTTAGCCTTTCCTCCCATGGGACAATACTCTAATAATGATGATCATCACACTTTCATTACAACTCGATATTACAACTCGATACTACAACAAAAAAGTATGACTCTATATGAATGCCTCCGGCGGTGTACCGGTATGTGTAATGAAACAAGAGTGACATGTATGAAAAATTATGCATGGTGGCTTTGCCACAAATACGATGTCAACTACATGATTGTGCAATGGCAATATGACAATATGATGTGTGTTATATGAACGGAACGGTGGAAAGTTGCATGGCAATATATCTCGGAATGACTATGGAAATGCCATGATAGGTAGGTATGGTGGCTGTTTTGAGGAATAATAAGGTGGTTGTTTCGAGGAAGGATATATAGTGGGTTTATGGCACCGGCGAAAGTTGCGCGGTACAAGAGAGGCTAGCAATGGTGGAAGGGTGAGAGTGCGTATAATCCGTGGACTCAACATTAGTCGTAAGAACTCATATACTTATTGCAAAAATCTACGAGTCATCAAAACAAAGCAATCAACGCATGCTCCTAGGGGGGAGGTTGGTAGGAGTTAACCATCGCGTGCCCCCGACCTCCACACAAAGGTTGGCACTCTACAAATACCTCATGCTCTAACTTCGTCACATAGGAGTTCACCATACGTGCATGCTACGGGACTCACTAACCTTAACACAAGTATTTCTGAATTTCATAATGACTCCACTAGCATGACTCTAATATCAGTATCCTCATATCTCAAAACAATTATCAAGCATCCGACATCTCATTCTTTTCAATGCACTTAGTGTGGAATTTTTTACCACATTGGCATTGGATGTCTATCATGTGCAGACTAGTTTCTTTAGCCTAAACACATTATCATGCTGTTCTAATAGACTCTCAAATATATATAAGTGAAGAATGAGAATTCAACAATTTCTACAGAATATTACCAACACCGTGCTCTAAAAGATGTAAGTGAAGCACTAGAGCAAAAATTATTCAACTCAAAAGATATAAGTGAAGCACATATAGTGTTCTAACAATTTCTAGGACATATTTAACTCTCTCAAATAGGTGTGTCCAGCAAGGATGATTGTGGCAAACTAACAAGCAAAGACTCAAATTATACAAGATGCTCCAAGCAAAACACATATCATGTTGCGAATAAAAATATAGCTCAAAGTATAGTTACCGATGGATGAAGACGAAAGAGGGGATGCCTTCCCGGGGCATCCCCAAGCTTAGGCTTTTGATTATCTTGAATTACTTGGGGTGCCATGGGCATCCCCAAGCTTCGTCCTTTGCTACTCCTTGTTCCATAGTCCATCAAAGCAATATTCAAAACTTGAAAACTTCACAACACAAAACTTAGACAAAATTTCTCGTGAGCTCCGTTAGTATAAGAAAGCAACCACTACTAAAAGGTGCAGCAATGAATTCATTCTTTGTTTATATTGGTGTTATACCTACTGTATTCCAACTTCTCTATGGTTCATATCCTCCAATACTACTCATAGATGCATCGGAATAAGCAAACAACACACGAAAAACAGAATCTGTCAAAAAACAGAACCGTCTGTAGTAATCTGCAGGTTCGCCTATTTATGGAACTCCAAAAAATTCAAACTAAATTGGTAAATTTGAGGAATTTGTCTACCAATCATCTGCAAAATGAATCGACTAAAAAGCACGCTCCAGTAAAATCTGAAGACTAGTTTAGCGAGTGCTAACGGTTCTATTTTTCACAGCAAGATCACATAAACTTCACGCAAGCCTTCCCAAAGGTTCTGCTTGGCACAAACACTAAACAAAACATGAAAAAACATCTAATCAGAGGCTATGTGCAATATTTATTCCCTAACAGCAACAAAAACAAAAAACATAAAATTGGGTTGCCTCCCAACAAGCACTATCATTTTACGCCCCTAGCTAGGCACGATACAAGATAAATCTAGGTATTGCCATCTTTGGAAGGCAATCCATAAGTGCCTCTCATGATAGATTCATATGGTAATTTGATTTTCTTTTTAGGAAAGTGTTCCATGATTTTCCTTAACGGAAATTGGAATCTAATATTTCGTTCCTTTATATCAATAATTGCACCAATCGTTCTAAGGAAAGGTCTACCAAGAATAATAGGACATGAAGGATTGCAATCTATATCAAGAACAATGAAATCTACGGGCACATAATTCCTATTGGCAACAATAAGAACATCATAAATTCTTCCCATAGGTTTCTTAATAGTGGAATCCGCAAGATGCAAATTTAAAGAACAATCATCAAGCTCATGGAACCCTAGCAAATCACACAAAGTTTTTGGGATAGTGGAGACACTTGCACCCGAATCACACAAAGCATATCACTCATGCTCTTTTATTTTAATTTTAATAATAGGTTCCCACTCATCATAAAGCTTTCTAGGGATATAAACTTCCAACTCATGTTTTTCTTCATAAGATTGCATCAAAGCATCAACTATGTGTTTGGTGAAAGCTGTATTTTGACTATAAGCATGCGGAGAATTTAGGAAATACAATCAATCATAGAGCAATTATCATAATTGAATCCCTTGAAATCCAAAATAGTGGGTTCATCACTATGCAAAGTTCTAATCTCTTTACTCCCACTTTTAAAATTTTTAGCATCAAGATCTAAAAACTCCAAATCATTGGGACACCTTAAAGCAGAATAATCTCCAATCCTATTTTCATCAAAATTTATACTAGAAAATAAGGATCTAATAGGAGACACATCAATAACTTTCAGATCTTCATCTTTATTTTCATGATAACTAGAAGAACACGATTTAATATAATCTTTTCTTTTAGCTTGCATCCTAGCGATTCTTTCTTTGCATTCATCAATGGAAATTCTCATGGCTTTGAGAGACTCATTGATATCATGCTTAGGTGGGATAGATCTAAGTTTCGAAGAATCAACATCAAGAGTAATTCTATCCACACTTCTAGCCAATTCATCAACCTTAAGCAATTTCTCTTCAAGCAAAGCATTGAAATTCTTTTGCGAGATCATAAACTCCTTAACACTAGTTTCAAATTCAGAAGGCACCTTTCCATACGAGTTGTTGTAGGAATTACCATAATTATTAGAGGAATTACTAGGAAAAGGCCTAGGATTAAAATTACCTCTATAATCATTGTTACCAAAATTATTCCTACCAACAAAATTCACATCCAAAGATTTATTGTTATTCTCAATCAAAGTGGACAAAGGCATATCATTAAGATCAGAAGAAGCGGTCTTAGCAGCAAATAATTTCATAAGTGCATCTATCTTTCCACTCAAAACACTAACTTCTTTGATAGCATGCACTTTTTTACTAGTAGATCTTTCAGTGTGCCACTGAGAATAATTAACCATAATATTATCTAGGAGTTTGGTAGCTTCTCCTAAGGTGGTTTCCAGGAAGGTGCCTCCTACGGCCAAATCTAAAAGATTTCTAGAAGCGAAATTCAAGCCAGCATGAAAGTTCTGAATAATCATCCATAGATTCAAACCATGTGTAGGGTAATTACGTATCATCAATTTCATTCTCTCCCAAGCTTATGCAACATGCTCATGATCTAGTTGCTTCAAATTCATAATATCATTTCATAGAGAGATGATCTTAGCAGGAGGGAAATACTTAGATATAAAAGCATCTTTGCACTTATTCCACGAATCAATACTATTTCTAGGCAAAGAGGAAAACCAAGTTTTAGCATGATCTCTAAGTGAAAATAGAAATAACTTCAATTTGACAATATTGTTATCCGTATCCCTTTTCTTTTGCATATCACACAAATCAACAAAGTTGTTTAGATGGGTAGCGGCATCTTCACTAGCAAGGCCGGAGAATTGATCTTTCATGACAAGATTCAACAAAGTAGCATTGATCTCACAAGATTCAGCATGGGTAATAGGAGCAATCAGAGCGCTAATAAAATCATTGTTGTTGGTATTGGAGAAGTCGCACAATTTGGTATTGTTCTGAGCCATAGTGACAAGCAAGCAATCCAACACACACAAGCAAGCAAGAAGCAAGCGGACAGTAAACACACGGTGGAAGAAGGGCAAATAAAATGGCAAGTGTGAAGTGGGGAATAGGAAAATGAGAGGCAAATAAATGTAATACGAAGGATAAGGGTTTGTGATAGGTACTTGGTATATGACTTTTGCGTAAGCCTCCCTGGCAACAGTGCCAGAAATTCTTCTTGCTACTTCTCAAGCTTGCGTTGTATACCCTCGAAGAGGAAAGGGAGATGCAGCACAATAGCGTAAGTATTTCACTCAGTTTTTTAGAACCAAGGTATCAATCCAGTAGGAGACCACGCGCGAGTCCCTCGCACTTGCACAAACAAATAAGAACTTCGCAGCCAACGCGGTAAGGGGTTGTCAATCCCTTTTCGATCACTTAAGAAAGTGAGATCTGATAGAGATGATAGTTTATATTTTTGGTTTTTTTGGTTTATAAGAACAACAAATAAAAGCAATAAAAGTAAAGTAGATGTAGATTGATATGTTGAGAATAGACCCGGGGGCCATAGTGTTCTCTAGTGGCTTCTCTCATGATAGCGATATTCTACGGCGGGTAAACAAATTACTGTCGAGCAATTGATAGAAAAGCGAATAATTATGGGAGTATCTAGGCATGATCATTGTATATAGGCATCACGTCTGAGACAAGTAGTCCGACTCCTGCCTGCATCTACTACTATTACTCCACACATCGACCGGTATCCAGCATGCATCTTGTGTATTGAGTTCATAAGAACAGAGTAACGCCTTAAGCAAGATGACATGATGTAGAGGGATAAACTCAAGCAATATGATATAAACCCCATCTTTTTATCCTCGATGGCAACAATACAATACGTGCCTTGCTTCCCCTACTGTCACTGGGAAAGGACATCGCAAGATTGAACCCAAAGCCAAGCACTTCTCCCATTGCAAGAAATATAGATCTAGTAGTCCAAACCAAACCAATAATTCGAAGAGACTTGCAAGGATATTATGAGCACACATAAAAAGTTCAGAGAAGAACAAAATATCTTTCATAGATAACCTTGATCATAAACTCACAATTCATCGGATCTCGACAAACACACCACAAAAAGAGATTACATCGAATAGATCTCCTCGAAGACCGAGGAGGACTTTGTATTGAGATCCAGAGAGAGAGAAGAAGCCATCTAGAAACTAGCTATGGCCCCGAAGGTCTGTGGTAAACTACTCACAACTCATGGTGAGGGCGATGATGATGATGATGATGAAGAACTTCGTGATGGATCCCCCTCCGATGGAGCTCCGGAACGGCCTCCAAGATGGGATCTCACGGGAACAGAAGGTACGGCAGTGGAATTTGGGTTTTCTCTCTGTTCACGGAGGTTTTGGGGTACGTAGACTTATATAGGAAGAAGGAGGGCACCGGGGAACGCTCGAGGGGGCCACGAGGCCGGGGGCGCGCCCTGGGAGGGGGGGGGGCGCCCCCACCCTCGTGGGCCAACCCTCGATCCCCTGATGTGGTTCTCAAGCTCCGCGTGCGTGATTTTCTCCAAAAATATCTCTCGCGAAGGTTTCATTCCGTTTGGACTCCGTTCTTTTTCTGCGAAGCCCTGAAACAGGCAAAAAACAACAATCTGGACTGGGCCTTTGGGTTAGTAGGTTAGTCCCAAAAATGATATAAAAGTGTATGATAAAGCCCATTAAACATCCAAGTCTTCATAAATAATAGCATGGAACAATAGAAATTTATAGATACGTTGGCGACGTATCAGCTTCTTATGATGTGTATTACCGAGAGGGCCCATAGATACCTCTCCGATACTTGGAGTGACTAATCCTAATCTCGATCTATGCCAACACAACAAACACCTTCAGAGATACCTGTAGAGCATCTTTATAATCACCAAGTTACGTTGTGACGTTTGATAGTACACAAGGCATTCCTCCGGCATCCGGGAGTTGCATAATCTCATAGTCGTAGGAATATGTATTTGACATGAAGAAAGCAATAGTAGTAAAATTGAACGATCATTATGCTAAGCTAACATGTGGGTCCTGTTCATCACATCATTCTCCTAATGACGTGACCCCGTTCATCAAATGACAACACATGTCTATAGTTAGGAAACTTAACCATCTTTGATTAATGAGCTAGTCTAGTAGATGCTTACTAGGGACACAGTGTTTTGTCTATGTATTCACACATGTATCAATTTTCCGGTTAATACAATTCTAGCATGAATAATAAATATTTATCATGATATAAGGAAATATAAAATAACAACTTTATTATTGCCTCTAGGGCATATTTCCTTCATGCGGTTGATGTGGAGAAGGGGGCGACGCAGGGAGAGGGGAAAGTGGGGCTATGGTTTATCCAAGGCCGCTGGGGTAGTCTTGTAGGACACCGGGGGGTGCGGCTTTTGGCCGGCACATGGCGATCCGCGACCAGGGGCGGCGTACGGCGTCCACCTCGCCTTTGTGAACATAGGTAGGGGAGGACCCGCTGTTGGGCTGGGCAGCACACTGTGCACTTGTGGCCCAGTCCAACAATGTGCCTTTTTCATTTTCATTTTCTCATTTTCAGTTATATATATTCTTCACTTTTTTGCATTTATACCAAATGATTTTTCCGAACTTGATATTTAGCACATAAATAGAAGGCAAGCTATTGAGCTAGCTAGGACATGGAGTTTCAATTTATTTTAAAATATTTAAGTATTTATTTAAATTGAAATGCCTTGGTTTAATGGTGTTGATACTGCTTTAATGAGGTTAAGGGCATTTTAGTAATTCAAATGATGTTGGTTAATTCATGACAATTAGTTAGTGAATATTTGCAACACAACCAACATTTTTGTTTTACTGTTTGAGGAAATAATAATTTGACTTGTAATTTGAATTTGAGTTTGAGTTTGTTTTTTATCAAGCAGGAATTAAGCTTAGCAAAATAAGATGACATCACATCATTAGTGTGAGATCACTGTAGGTTAATTACTAGGGAATTACAGATGGAGCTTGCACCACCGCTCCTGGACCGCCGCCTTCGTCGGCGTTGTCTTCGCCGCTGGCCTCCTTCCTCACCCCACTCAAGGCATGCCAAAGCTCCTCGTCACCGTCGTTTCCATCAACATAGCTCCATGTGATTCCCTGAGACCGATGTGTCAGGTGACTTCCAGTTATTCGCTGCCGTTGCCATGTCATGTGCTTGCGTGTTGTGCTTTGCCATGTCATCATGTGCATTGCATCCTCATGTTTTCATAACTTGCATCCGTTCGTAGCTGCCCATCTCCCCGTTCTCCGTTCTGAGCCCAGACACACTTGCACGCGCCCGCGACACCTCTGAAATATTATTTTATAAGTGACCAGAAAATGTTCTCAGAATGGGATGAAAGTTGACGTGCGGTCTTATTATAGTGTATGTAGGTAGACTACCTGTCAAATTTCGTCGGATTCGGAGCTCGTTTGATAGCCCAACCGTTAAGTATAGCGGCACCATTGCTGATATTTTCATCGAACGATTCGGTCTCTGAAACGCTGTGCCGGGCTGCCATCTCCCTCTCTTCTCAGCCCAACACCCACCTACACAGCCCATTAGGCCAACCTACCCCCTACCTTTGTCCGATTTGGATCCGAGGGTTCGAAACGCTCTGAAACTACCCCAAACCCTAATCCCTAGACCCCTACCCTATATATACACTGCATCCATGCCAATTTTGGCCTAAGACCTACCCCTAGCCCCTCCCCTAACCTCCAGTCGCCGCCCTGCCTTAATTTTCGTGCCCAGCCACCCTTGCTCCGCCACTTGTCGCCCGCCCAGAGGCCAGCGCCGCCACCACCGTCGCCTAGACCAACCAGACCCCGCCACATCAGGAGATCCATAGGCCGCAGCCACTCGCGAGGCGCCACGCGCCCCTGCCATCCAGCGCTGCCATGGCCCGCCCCGGGCCGCGACCGGGCCCAAAGCGTCGCCGCCCCGCAGGATCTCCCTCGTCCCCGAGCTCCCTCGCCCGATCCGCTCCTCCTCCCGAGCCGCCGCCCAGCTACCGGTGCCCGCTCGCCGCCCGCACCACGTCCCATCCGTCCCGCACCACGGCCCCGCGCCAGCCGCCGCAAGCCCCATCCCCGCTCGCCTCCCTACCCGCGCCACCGTCCCGCATCCCGAGCCGCCGCGAGTCGCAGCTGCCATGGCCGCCCGCGGACGCTCGTCCTCGCCTCCTCCGCCACGAGTCCGGCCAGATCCGGCGACCTCCCTACCGGACTGGCACATTCCCGGCCTCCTACCCTCGTTCCGGCCTCCTCCGCGTCCCGCCACGTTGCCGTCGACCGCGCCGCCGCCGTCCTGCCTCGCCCGATCCAGGCGGGATCGGGGATGACGACGTGCAGCGCTGGGCCTCGTGGGCCACGTCCAGCGCGCCCCGCCCCAGCCTAGGCCCACCTACCGGCCTGCTTCGCCTCCTTCTCACTGGGCCGAAGCCCATGGTGAGAAACCACCTAAGCCCTGCCCCGTGCGAAGAATACTATATCGCGCTCACCTGTTTTTTTCCTGAAAATCCTCAGAACATCATATTATGTTGGCATCTTTGACTACTTGTAACTGTGAGCACGTTTATCCAAATTGAGCATATAATATGTCAAAATGTTCGTCCTAGAGTCTCTAAATGTTGATAGGGTTTCCATGCATGATATGATCCATCTTAATGTCTTAATCTTCGTTGCAAAACTGCTATGTGATGTTATTGTTTCATCTTTTGTTGTCTGTCAACAACATGTTAGCATGTTTGAGAGGTCACATCTTTGTGCATGTTGGTCCAAATGTAGTGTATGATATGTCAAAATGTTCATCTTGTGATGCTCTTCAGGTTGGATGCATTTTCATACATGTTAGAGTGCATCTTGCCATGATTATCTCTGTTGCAAAAGTGCTAAGTGCTGATAACTACTGAAACATGATATAACTTGCTGATTTGTCTTTTTCATATCTTTTTGTGTGATTTTTGTTTGAGCTTCATGTCAACATGTGTTAGGAGCACAATCACGTCATATTTTCTGTGGAGCAATCCACTTTTCATTTTATGCCATGTGGGGAGTGCAACAAGCTTGCAAAGTGGCCTACTCGATGTTTGCTGATTTCTCAGACTTGTTGAAAACTGCTAAGTCTGAAACTGTTATATCATGATGCCATGTTTGCTTGATGCTACAGTCATACCATGCACATTTGGGGATGTCCAATGATAATGTCTTGAAGTCCATGTTATGCTCTATCCATCCATGCCCTTGTTTGCAATTATAGGTTGTTGTAGCTTGTCTCTTTCTTGCTCTCAAATTGCTATATAATGTTTCTGTCAGCCTGTTATCAGTAAGTTCAGTTTTTCCATGTGAATATCTACTGTTCTATGCATCCTATGACCATGTTCTTGCCATGAGTAGCTGCATAAACATGTCTTCTTGCTGTTGGTTATATTCACATGTCATGATATGCTTTGAGATGAGTTGCACAAGCTTGCAAACATGCCTACTTGTCGTTGTTGCTACCATGTTCAGTTTATTTCACTAAGTCTATGAAACTGTTATCATTTTCAATCTTGCCATGATGTTTTGAGCATGTTCTTGTGGTATTTGGCAGTAGCTCAGTGATCACCTTTGTAGTGCTTGACATGTACATGCTTGCCATGCCCTTTGATGCCATGAAATATTCCTGTAGAATGTTGTTTTGATGATTGCAAAGTGCCTAGTTGCTGTTTTGGGACTGATTGTTGTTATATCTTGTTTCATGTGTATGTGTTGAACCGTTGCTCCGTTTTGAGCGTGCTCTATATGAAACTTTTTTGTTTTTGCATGCAGATGTATCATATCATTTTGTATACATGTTTAGAGTGTGTTTGCTTGAAGTTTGAATGCATGTTGCATCTTTGCCATGCTTGCCTTGTTTTGCTCATATCTTCTAGGCCGTAGCTCCGAATTAAATGGTCTTCATATGTAACCTGACTAGAATTTTGAGTAGATCATCATGGTGCATGTTGACTTACTGTTTAATAACTTTAACAGAAGGTTTGTTCAGATCTTGACGAATTTTGAAATTTGCATATGAGGACTTACCGGAATTGTTATATGTTGTTTCCAGCCTCATTTAAACTTGCTTTGTGTGTTGATCTTGTGTGCTTCATCTCTTGCCATCTTTTGCATCATGTAGCCTTGTCATGCATCATACTTGGGTGATCATCTTGTCCTGTTTATGTGTGGTGTGTTCACCATGTTGTTTGCTTCTTCTCGTTAGTTCCTGTTTCGTTGCGATCGTGAGGATTCGTTCGACTACACTTGGTTCGCCTTCGTGGCTTCTTCTTCTTCATGGACTCGTTCTCCTTCCTAGCAGGATCTCAGGCAAGATGACCGTCACCTTGGATCTCATTACTATCATTGCTATGCTAGTTGTCTTGATGCTATCGCTATATGTCGTGCTACCCATCATTTGTTGTCAGCCTCTCATTGTTGCCATGAAACCTCTAACCTTTGAGACCGTCCCAGCAAACCGTTGTTTGGCCATGTTACCGCTTGCTCAGCCCCTCTTATAGCGTTGCTAGTTACATGTGAAGATGAAGATTGCTCCATGTCGGATCTTGATTGTTGGAATATCACAATATCTCTTAATTAAATTAATGCACATATATACTTGGCAATGGGTGGAAGGCTTGGCCTTTTGCTCGGTGTTTTGTTCCACTCATGCCGCCTTAAGAACCGATAAACATGTTGGAAATATGCCCTAGAGGCAATAATAAAAGAGTTATTATTATATTTCCTTGTTCATGATAATCGTTTATTATCCATGCTATAACTGTATTGATTGGAAACTCAAATACACGTGTGGATGAATAGACAGACTTTGTGTCCCTAGTGAGCCTCTACAGGACTAGCTCGTTGATCAAAGATGACCGCGGTTTCCAGGTCATAGACATGAGTTGTCATTTGATAACGGGATCACATCATTAGGAGAATGATGTGATGGACGAGACCCAAACGTTAACATAGCTTTTGATCGTGTCAGTTATCGCTATAGTTTTCTGCATGTCAAGTATAAGTTCCTATGACCATGAGATCATGTAACTCACTGACACCGTAGGAGTGCTTTGTGTGTGCCAAACGTCGCAACGTAACTGGGTGACTATAAAGGTACTCTACAGGTATCTCCGAGGGTGTCTGTTGAGTTGACATGGATCGAGACTGGGATTTGTCACTCCGTATGACGGAGAGGTATCTCCGGGCCCACTCGGTAATACGTCATCTCAATGAGCTCAAAGTGACTAAGTAGTTGGTCACGGGATTATGTATTACGGTAACGAGTAAAGAGACTTGCCGATAACGAGATTGAACTAGGTATAGAGATACCGACGATCGAATCTCGGGCAAGTAACATACGGACGAGACAAAGGGAACTGTATACGGGATTGCCTGAATCCTTGACATCGTGGTTCATCCGATGAGATCATCGAGAAACATGTAGGAACCAATATGGGTATCCAGATCCCGCTATTGGTTATTGACCTGAGAGTGTCTCGGTCATGTCTACATGGTTTCCGAACCCGCAGGGTCTACACACTTAACGTTCGGTGACGCTAGGGTTGTTAGTGAGAAGAGTGCATGGTTACCGAAGGTTGTTCGGAGTCCCGGATGAGATCCCGGACATGACGAGGGTCTCCGGAATGGTCCGGAGACGAAGATTGATATATAGGATGAAAGGTTTCGGAGTACCGGAAGTGTTCCGGGGAGCATCGGGAAATCGGCGGAATACCGGAAGGGTTTTCGGGGGGTCCGGAAGTTGTTCTGGGCCTATTGGGCCACAAAGGGGGACACCACAGCCCTCAGGGGGCTGTGCGCCCCCCTGGGCCCTCTCCCCATGCGGCTAAGGGGGTGGGACCCCCTAGGGCTGGCCGCACCCCTTGGGCTTGGGGGGCAAGGCACCTAGGGGGGAAACCCTAGGGCCTGGGCGCCTCCCCCTGCCCTGGCCGCCGCCCCCTCCCCTTGCCCTGGCCGCCGGCCCCTAGGGGGAAACCCTAGGGCGCCCTCACCTCTCCACCCCCCCTATATATAGTGGGGCAAAGGGAGGGCAGCCAACACAGTTTGTGCCTCGGTGCTGCCCTCCCTCTCCCGTCACATCTTCCTCTCCCGCGGTGCTTAGGCGAAGCCCTGCTGGAGTTCTTCTCCACCATCACCACCACGCCGTCGTGCTGCCGGTTCTCCATCAACCTCTCCTCCACCCCTTGCTGGATCAAGAAGGAGGAGACGTCCCCGAGCCGTACGTGTGAAGAACGCGGAGGCACCGTTGCTTCGGTGCTAGGTCTTCGGCGATCTGAATCGCGACGAGTACGACTCCATCATCCGCGTTCATAACGCTTCCGCTTAGCGATCTACAAGGGTACGTAGATCACACTCTCCCCTCGTAGTTGCATCTACTAGATTGATCTTGGTGAACGGTAGGAAAATTTTTGTTTCCCATGCAACGTTCCCCAACAGCCCCACCCATGTATGGATACAATAGGGTGTTAGGCCAACTCTCGCGAAGAAACGGTGATCAAAGAAAATACCAAAATCAACCTAGAGTCCGAATTGATCGAGACTCTCAAAGCAAGTGAGAACAAGCACCGATTTCGTCGTTTTCATAGGCGTTGGAAAGCTATTGGGGAATTGAGGTGATAGGACTTCTAGTTTTTACGATCTGGAGGATTTTACATATGTGCACACACAAGATCACGTGCGTGGAAAATTCTGAGCCCAAAAAGGGTCGTCTTGGCTCTCAAAAATGGCCTGCAGGATTGGAAAAAATGAAAGTTATCGCAATTACAGCTCAAATTTTGATGAGCCGGCATATCACTTTGGTGTTCAGGTCCTGGGCGCCCCACCCATGTATGGATACAATAGGGTGTTAGGCCAACTCTCGCGAAGAAACGGTGATCAAAGAAAATACAAAAATCAACCTAGAGTCCGAATTGATCGAGACTCTCAAAGCAAGTGAGAACAAGGACCGATTTCGTCGTTTTCATAGGCGTTGGAAAGCTATTGGGGAATTGAGGTGATAGGACTTCTAGTTTTTACGATCTGGAGGATTTTACATACGTGCACACACAGGATCACGTGCGTGGAAAATTCTGAGCCCAAAAAGGGTCGTCTTGGCCCTCAAAAATGGCCTGCAGGATTGGAAAAAATGAAAGTTATCGCAATTACAGCTCAAATTTTGATGAGCCGGCATATCACTTTGGTGTTCAGGTCCTTGGCGCCCCACCCATGTATGGATACAATAGGGTGTTAGGCCAACTCTCGCGAAGAAACGGTGATCAAAGAAAATACAAAAATCAACCTAGAGTCCGAATTGATCGAGACTCTCAAAGCAAGTGAGAACAAGCACCGATTTCGTGGTTTTCATATGTTGGAAATATGCCCTAGAGGCAATAATAAAAGAGTTATTATTATATTTCCTTGTTCATGATAATCGTTTATTATCCATGCTATAACTGTATTGATTGGAAACTCAAATACACGTGTGGATGAATAGACAGACTTTGTGTCCCTAGTGAGCCTCTACAGGACTAGCTCGTTGATCAAAGATGACCGCGGTTTCCAGGTCATAGACATGAGTTGTCATTTGATAACGGGATCACATCATTAGGAGAATGATGTGATGGACGAGACCCAAACGTTAACATAGCTTTTGATCGTGTCAGTTATCGCTATAGTTTTCTGCATGTCAAGTATAAGTTCCTATGACCATGAGATCGTGTAACTCACTGACACCGTAGGAGTGCTTTGTGTGTGCCAAACGTCGCAACGTAACTGGGTGACTATAAAGGTACTCTACAGGTATCTCCGAGGGTGTCTGTTGAGTTGACATGGATCGAGACTGGGATTTGTCACTCCGTATGACGGAGAGGTATCTCCGGGCCCACTCGGTAATACGTCATCTCAATGAGCTCAAAGTGACTAAGTAGTTGGTCACGGGATTATGTATTACGGTAACGAGTAAAGAGACTTGCCGATAACGAGATTGAACTAGGTATAGAGATACCGACGATCGAATCTCGGGCAAGTAACATACCGACGAGACAAAGGGAACTGTATACGGGATTGCCTGAATCCTTGACATCGTGGTTCATCCGATGAGATCATCGAGAAACATGTAGGAACCAATATGGGTATCCAGATCCCGCTATTGGTTATTGACCTGAGAGTGTCTCGGTCATGTCTACATGGTTTCCGAACCCGCAGGGTCTACACACTTAACGTTCGGTGACGCTAGGGTTGTTAGTGAGAAGAGTGCATGGTTACCTAAGGTTGTTCGGAGTCCCGGATGAGATCCCGGACATGACGAGGGTCTCCGGAATGGTCCGGAGACGAAGATTGATATATAGGATGAAAGGTTTCGGAGTACCGGAAGTGTTCCGGGGAGCATCGGGAAATCGGCGGAATACCGGAAGGGTTTTCGGGGGGTTCGGAAGTTGTTCTGGGCCTATTGGGCCACAAAGGGGGACACCACAGCCCTCAGGGGGCTGTGCGCCCCCCCTGGGCCCTCTCCCCATGCGGCTAAGGGGGTGGGACCCCCTAGGGCTGGCCGCACCCCTTGGGCTTGGGGGGCAAGGCACCTAGGGGGGAAACCCTAGGGCCTGGGCGCCTCCCCCTGCCCTGGCCGCCGCCCCCTCCCCTTGCCCTGGCCGCCGGCCCCTAGGGGGAAACCCTAGGGCGCCCTCACCTCTCCACCCCCCCTATATATAGTGGGGCAAAGGGAGGGCAGCCAACACAGTTTGTGCCTCGGTGCTGCCCTCCCTCTCCCGTCATATCTTCTCCTCCCGCAGTGCTTAGGCGAAGCCCTGCTGGAGTTCTTCTCCACCATCACCACCACGCCGTCGTGCTGCCGGTTCTCCATCAACCTCTCCTCCACCCCTTGCTGGATCAAGAAGGAGGAGACGTCCCCGAGCCGTACGTGTGAAGAACGCGGAGGCACCGTTGCTTCGATGCTAGGTCTTCGGCGATCTGAATCGCGACGAGTACGACTCCATCATCCGCGTTCATAACGCTTCCGCTTAGCGATCTACAAGGGTACGTAGATCACACTCCCCTCTCGTAGTTGCTTCTACTAGATTGATCTTGGTGAACGGTAGGAAAATTTTTGTTTCCCATGCAACGTTCCCCAACAGTGGTATCAGAGCTAGGATCTTGCGTAGATGCTTTCTCGAGTAGAACACAAAGAAGTTTGTGGCGTTGATGTTTAAATTGCTGCCCTCCTTAGTCTTTCTTGATTCAGCGGTATTATAGGATGAAGCGGCCCGGACCAACTTTACATGTCCACGTACATGAGACCGGTTCCATCGACAGACATGTGACTTTTGTTGCATAAGATGGCTGGCGGGTGTCTGTCTCTCCTATCTTAGTTGAATCGGAATAGAACAAGGCGGTCCTTGTAGAAGGTTAAATAGCAACTTGAATATCACCGTTGTGGCTTTGCGTAGGTAAGAAACGTTCTTGCTAGATACCCATAGCAGCCACGTAAAACATGCAACAACAAATTAGAGGACGTCTAACTTGTTTTTGCAGGGTATGTATGTGATATGATATGGCCAATGACATGATGAGATATATTTGATGTATGAGATGATCATGTTGTAATAGTTAATATCGACTTGCATGTCGATGTATACGGCAACCGGCAGGAGCCATAGGGTTGTCTTTAATTTTTTGTATGACCTGCGTGTCAATCATTAAGCGCTATGTAATGCTTTACTTTATCGCTAAACGGTAGCAATAGTAGTAAGAGCATGGTGGGCGCGCGACAACCCCGATGGCGACACGATGATGGAGATCATGATGATGGAGATCATGGTGTTACGCCGGTGACGATGGAGATCATGCCGGTGCTTTCAAGATGGAGATCAAAAGCACGAGTTGATGGCCATATCATGTCACTTATGATTTGCATGTGATGTTAATCCTTTTATGCATCTTATTTTGCTTAGGACGACGGTAGCATTATAAGATGATCCCTCACTAAAATTTCAAGATAAAATTGTGTTCCCCCCGAGTGTGCGCCGTTGCGAAGGTTCGTCGTTTCGAAGCACCACGTGATGATCGGGTGTGATAGACTCTACGTTCGCATACAACGGGTGCAAGCCAGTTTTGCACATGCAGAACACTCGGGTTAGACTTGACGAGCCTAGCATGTACAGACATGGCCTCGGAACACGGAAGACCGAAAGGTCGAGCATGAGTCATATAGTAGATATGATCAACATGAAGATGTTCACCATTAACACCACCTCATCTCACGTGATGATCGGACTTGGGTTGGTGGATTTGGATCATGTCACGCTCAGATGACCAGAGGGATGTCAATTTGAGTGGGAGTTATAAGTAATTGTTGGAAATATGCCCTAGAGGCAATAATAAAAGAGTTATTATTATATTTCCTTGTTCATGATAATCGTTTATTATCCATGCTATAATTGTATTGATTGGAAACTCAGATACACGTGTGGATGAATAGACAGACTTTGTGTCCCTAGTGAGCCTCTACAGGACTAGCTCGTTGATCAAAGATGACCGCAGTTTCCAGGTCATAGACATGAGTTGTCATTTGATAACGGGATCACATCATTAGGAGAATGATGTGATGGACGAGACCCAAACGTTAACATAGCTTTTGATCGTGTCAGTTATCGCTATAGTTTTCTGCATGTCAAGTATAAGTTCCTATGACCATGAGATCATGTAACTCACTGACACCGTAGGAGTGCTTTGTGTGTACCAAACGTCACAACGTAACTGGGTGACTATAAAGGTACTCTACAGGTATCTCCGAGGGTGTCGGTTGAGTTGACATGGATCAAGACTGGGATTTGTCACTCCGTGTGACGGAGAGGTATCTCCGGGCCCACTCGGTAATACGTCATCTCAATGAGCTCAAAGTGACTAAGTAGTTGGTCACGGGATTATGTATTACGGTAACGAGTAAAGAGACTTGCCGGTAACGAGATTGAACTAGGTATAGAGATACCGACGATCGAATCTCGGGCAAGTAACATACCGACGAGACAAAGGGAACTGTATACGGGATTACCTGAATCCTTGACATCGTGGTTCATCCGATGAGATCATCGAGAAACATGTAGGAGCCAATATGGGTATCCAGATCCCGCTATTGGTTATTGACCTGGGAGTGCCTCGGTCATGTCTACATGGTTTCCGAACCCGCAGGGTCTACACACTTAACGTTCGGTGACGCTAGGGTTGTTAGTGAGAAGAGTGCATGGTTACCGAAGGTTGTTCGGAGTCCCGGATGAGATCCCGGACATGACGAGGGTCTCCGGAATGGTCCGGAGACGAAGATTGATATATAGGATGAAAGGTTTCGGAGTACCGGAAGTGTTCCGGGGAGCATCGGGAAATCGGCGGAGTACCGGGAAGGTTTTCGGGGGGTCCGGAAGTTGTTCTGGGCCTATTGGGCCACAAAGGGGGACACCACAGCCCTCAGGGGGCTGTGCGCCCCCCCTGGGCCCTCTCCCCATGCGGCTAAGGGGGTGGGACCCCCTAGGGCTGGCCGCACCCCTTGGGCTTGGGGGGCAAGGCACCTAGGGGGGAAACCCTAGGGCCTGGGCGCCTCCCCCTGCCCTGGCCGCCGCCCCCTCCCCTTGCCCTGGCCGCCGGCCCCTAGGGGGAAACCCTAGGGCGCCCTCACCTCTCCCCCCCCCCTATATATAGTGGGGCAAAGGGAGGGCAGCCAACACAGTTTGTGCCTCGGTGCTGCCCTCCCTCTCCCGTCATATCTTCTCCTCCCGCAGTGCTTAGGCGAAGCCCTGCTGGAGTTCTTCTCCACCATCACCACCACGCCGTCGTGCTGCCGGTTCTCCATCAACCTCTCCTCCACCCCTTGCTGGATCAAGAAGGAGGAGACGTCCCCGAGCCGTACGTGTGAAGAACGCGGAGGCACCGTTGCTTCGGTGCTAGGTCTTCGGCGATCTGAATCGCGACGAGTACGACTCCATCATCCGCGTTCATAACGCTTCCGCTTAGCGATCTACAAGGGTACGTAGATCACACTCCCCTCTCGTAGTTGCTTCTACTAGATTGATCTTGGTGAACGGTAGGAAAATTTTTGTTTCCCATGCAACGTTCCCCAACAAAACATGTGTTATGTTCCTTGATTTTGCGTTCCTAACGCAGTTGGGTTTATGGGAACCCCTTGACAGTTCGCTTTGAATAAAACTCCTCCAGCAAGGCCCAACATTGGTTTTACCATTTTCCTAATAACTAAGTAACTTGCATAGGGACTTTCCGGACCGCGAGGACTTAATTTACAACCCGGGCTAGTGCTCCTCATGAGTTTTGGTCCAAACTAGAGCACCTTGCGACGCCGCCCCTTGGCAACTTGGGGTATTTGGTCGCTGTACGCTTAGCTCATCTGGTCGTGGCCTGAGACGAGATACGCGCAGCTACTATCAGGGTGTCGGCATGCTGGGAGGTCTTGCTGTACTTGTTTTGCCATTGTCGGAATGTCTTGTGCACCGGGATTCCGAGTCTGATCGGGTCTTCCCTAAGATAAGGGGTTTTTACCTTTGCTGATCGTGAGAGCTTGTGATGGGCTAAATTGGGACACCCCTACAGGGTTATGATCTTTGGAAAGCCATGCCCGCGGTTATGTGGTAGATTAGAATTTGTTAATGTTCGGTTGTGGAAAACTTGACAGAGGATCCAAAATAAAATACACCAACCGCGTGAGTAACCGTGACCGTCTCTTTTCATTTTAAGAAAAGAACACGGTGGGGTTATGTTTGACTCGTAGGTAGTTCATGATCACTTAGCGATCATTACTAGTTTGCGACCATTTGCGTAGATGCTCATCTTATTCTTGCACTCGTAAGTTAGCCACCATATAATGCTTAGTCGCTGCTGCAACCTCACCACTTAAGCTCTCCATACCCATTAAGCTTTGCTAGTCTTGATACCCATGGTTATGGGATTGCTGAGTCCTCTTGGCTCACGGATACTACACAACAGTTGCAGGTGCAGGTTCCCGATGACTTGACGTGAGAGCGATGTTTACTTGTGTGGAGTTCTTTCTTCTTCTTCTTCATCAGTCTTGGGATAGGATCCTGGTCGGCGGCCTGGGATAGCAGGATGGATGTCGTTGTGCTTTTCTTGTTTTCATCCGTAGTCGGATGCCTTGTGTATGATGTGTTGTATTCATGTGGAGTTGTATGACTTGTATGTATCCCCATCTATTTATGCAATGATACGATGTAATGATATCAATCTTGCTAAGCGCCCGAAATGCGGTTGTGCCCCAATTACGAAGTTATCACGTGATCGGGATAAAATCGCATCTTGGGCGTGACACTCCAGCTTCGCCATGATTTGCCCACGTGAGGAGGCGCCAAGCCAGCATCGCCACCTTCCATCAAACCGAGGACGCGGGGACGTTGAGGAGGTTGCCATCGATGCCGCGTTTAACATGCCCACACGCGACGACAGAGACGGCTAGACCCACGAAAGAGCACACCGTGGAAGGGGATGCCGAGGAGGTTGCCATTGACGCGATCTAGTGGGACGACAGCAGCCGCCGTTGATGAAGGAGGAAGCAACCAGGTCCGAGGTCGATGCCAAGGCACAGGAGTTCATCCAGGATTTCAATGAGGACCTGAGAAAGCAGCGCCTCAAATCCATCCAGATGTAGTGGCCGCAGGAGGTGACGGTCATAGAGAGTTCAACGGTGTCAGCAGGATGTACTCCCTCCGTTCCTCAATATAAGTTTTTATAGAGATTCCACTATAAACTACGTGTATACGAAGAAAAATGAGTGGACGGTGTGGTGTTTTTTGTATAGGGTGAGAGGTGAGGTGTGACAGAGCAGTTAACGTTCGTTTGCTCGCTCTGTCGTGTTTTTTTGTCATGTGGACGGTTTTCCACGTCAAAACAAGTTCGAATTGGCGGGTGCTAGGCGCCGGCCCAAATTTGGGCCGGCCGCACCTGCACCGTGTGATTAACCACCACACCAGCCGTTAGATTAGGATGCATCATGGTAGGAAAAAGTCAATAGAAAAAAGGCTGTTACTCATCCCTGCGCAGCACACAAACGATTTTCTCATAAAACACACCGCCGCTGCACTCCGCGGCCGGAAATGCCCCTCGCCTCTCATCGGACTGGACGTCTTTGCAACACCTCCATTGATGTCGCTCGCTGGAGCTCGCTCAGACAAAGCTCCCCCTCTAGGAAACCCGCGCGTAGCAGGTTGCAATCTCTCGTCGTTGAAGCACACAACGTCGTCGATCCAGCATACAACACTGCCGGCTGCAACTCCGTGTGCTCCTGCTTGTAGCCTCGCCGGCGATGAGCATCTCTGGTGTACACGGCATGCAGCTCTGGTGCACATGGTTGTAGCATTTGTAGTACATGGTTGTAGCAGAAAATCTTCGTCGATCCCAGTCCTTTGGTAAAAAGCTTCAACCAGCGAAATAAAATGCTACAACCTGCGAATCAAAAAGTTACTACTGCCAAAAAAAGGATTGCTGCGACCGATGAAATCAAAAGTTGAAACCAGCGGTGCGAAAAGCTACTACCTGTGGGAAAAAAATGTTGGAACCAACGAATCGAAAGTTGATGCTCATGAATGAAAATTGCTACAACTAGCAAAATCAAAAGCTGGAACCGACAAATTTAAAAGCTGCAACTGGCAAAAATCCAAAAACAAAGTAATAGCAGGAAGCATGGTGTCTTGCAAATAAAGTGATGTTACATTCGCTGGGTGTGCGAGCGCCATCGCCTTGAGCTCACAGGGTAGGGCGCTGAGCAGCTCGTCGGCGCCTCACGGTGGGCACCGCTAGCGGCGGTGGTGAGGCCGCGTGGCAGAAGGGAGGTAGGGTGGGGGTGATGCTTGAGGGCGCATCCATGGCGGTGTGGTGTTCATGGCGTGAGAGAGAAAAAAGGGGATCGAGTGGAGGAGAACGAAGAAGAGAGCAAGAGAACGAGTGGGGGAGAATGCTTTGGTGAGAAGATGAGAAAAATGACGGTTTGTGGAGGACGGTTTGTGAGGTAGTGGGATGACGTGGCGTAAGATGGACGCTGGAGATCACAAGGATCCCACGACGCACGCGCGTCCGGCGGAATCTTAGGCCGGACAGTTGTACAGCAACGTTTCCCTTTCGAATTTTGGTTAGTTTTGCCACTGTCAATGATAGCATTCTGTGTGCTCTGCCACGTTTTGTGAAGCGGTGGTTTTCTGCATTTTGTGAAACGCATGCGGTGGTTGTGTGAATTTAACTCCAATAATACACATCCTTTGTAGAGAGGGCAAATACAATACCACGGTGATACTAGCACGAACGCTTGAATACACACGGTCAAAGCTCACTCAGGGTACTATGGTACACAAAAATGCTAGACATACAAAGATTTACAAGCTTTTACACGCTCTTTCTATCTAACAACCAATCACAAACCTTCTCCTCCTTGATTTTAAAGGGGGTGGACCGTCCCGCTCACCTATTGACCAATCAAGGTTAACCCATCCTGTAAAAGCCTGTAAACGTTTGTACGTGTAGCATTGCTCTCTACGGCACTTGCTTCTTCGCCGCCGGCTTCCGGCTGGGCTTAGGCCTGGCCTCCTGCAGCATAGACAGCACGTCCCTCATCGACGGCCGGTCCTGCGGGCACCGGCTCGTGCACAGCAGCGCCACCCGCAGCACCAGCGCCATTTCCTCCCGCGCTGCATCGCTGTTGCCGCTAACGTGCTCCATCAAGCCGCCGCCGCCGCCGGCGACCTTGCATCTCACCCAGTCTACAATGTTGCTGCCCTCCCCGTACTCCGCCTCCACCGACTTCCGCCCAGTAAGAATCTCCAGCAGCACCACGCCGTAGCTGTACACGTCGCTCTTCTCGTCCACGCGCAGTGTGTACGTGTACTCTGAGAAAAACACCAAGAGGTTAATGGTGACGACGACGGCATTGATCAGCATCGATCGATCGAAGCATGCGCGTGTATGCTATGCTCACCTGGAGCGATGTAGCCGCAGGAGCCGGCGACGACGGACATAGGCGCGGCGCCCTGGAGAGCCTTGGCGACGCCGAAGTCGGCGACGCGGGCCTCCATGTCGGCGTCGAGGAGGATGTTGCTGGGCTTGAGGTCGCGGTGCGCCACCGCGGGCAGGCAGTCGTGGTGGAGGTAGCTCACGCCTTGCGCCACGCCCACGGCGATTCTGTACCGCGCATCCCACTCCGGCCGCGCCTTGGGCGTCTTCCCCGCGGTGGCGCCGTGCAGGAGCTCGTCGAGGCTGCCGTTGGGCATGTACTCGTAGAGCAGCATCGTCGTCTCGCCGTTTGTGCACAGCCCGAGCAGCCGAACGATGTTGCGGTGGCGGAGGTGGCCGAGCATCTCCACCTCGGCGAGCACTCTCCCGTTGCCGTTGCCGTTGCCGTCGCCGCTGTCTTGTGTGTCCATTTGCTTCGCCGCGTGATCTGAGGCTGTCTCTTTCTGCGCCGGCGCTTGCCATAGCTTCTTCACGGCGATGACCTCGCCATTCGGCAGCTTTGCCCGGTACACCGTTCCCGACGACCCGGCGCCGACGATGCCGTCGCTCCCCTCGACGCACCGTGCAACGTCGTCCGCGGTGAAACTCAGCCTCTGAAACGCGGTCATCCTCCACGGCCCGACGACCACGTTAGGGCGTGCCCCTCCCGCTCCGCCACTGCTCGCCGCCACCGAGTCGTCCTCCAGGCACTGCAGCCAGCGCGCGGTGAGCGCCAGCATCACCATCCCGGCTAACGCCACTGCCACGGCTGACACCCACATTGCAGCGGTGTGGCGCGCTGAACCGCCCTCGCCGGGATTCCGCGTCCCCGACAGCATCCCAACCGGTGCTAAATGGTTGAAAGACACGTCGAAGGTCTCAAGTGTAGTACAGTTGGCGACGCCCGGCGGGATGCTGCCGGTGAGGGCGTTCCAGGAGAGGTCGACCTCGGTGACCGACGGCAGCGCCGCGAGCACCGCTGGGATCTCGCCACTCAGGTTGTTGTGCTGCAGCCTCAAGCTCACCAGCCGCTTGCAGCTGCCAATGTCACCGGGGACCGCGCCGCTCAGCTCATTCCAGGCCAGCTCCAGCCTGTACAAGTTTGCGCAACCGGAGGTGCCAAACGGCGGGATTTCGCCGTCCAGACCGCACTTGCTCGCCGCCAGGACTTGCAGCTTCGGTGCCCGCCACGTAGTGCTCGGAAGCGTACCGCCGATCGGGTTGCCGGAGACGTTGAGGTACTCGAGGCTCCGAGACATTACCAGATCAGCCGGCATGCCGCCGCTGAGCTCGTTGGAGCTCAAGTCCATGTACGTCAGATTCTGCACCGCGCCGAAGCCGGCTGGGATCGCGCCGGAGAGCCGGTTGGACTC
>LR738715.1:531568450-531659665 GCA_902687465.1 Secale cereale
CCCCCCGCAGTCGAAGTGGCACCACTACTGACACAAAGACTGGACCAGAACTCCTCAAATGACACCGTAGGCAAGCCCTTGGTCATGATATCGGCAAATTGTTGGGAAGTAGGGACGTGTAAGACACGAATATGGCCAAGGGCCACCTGTTCCCGAACAAAATGGATATCCAACTCAATATGCTTGGTCCGACGATGATGTACCGGGTTGGCGGAGAGGTAGAAAGTCGAGATGTTGTCACAGTAGACCACCGTAGCACGATCCACGGGACAAGAGAGCTCCTGGAGCAACTGGCGAAGCCACGAACACTCGGCGACGACATTGGCCACCGCACGATACTCAGCCTCTGCGCTGGAGCGAGAGACTGTAGGCTGCCTCTTGGACGACCATGATATGAGTGATGGTCCAAGGAAGACACAATAGCCCGAGGTGGAGCGACGAGTGTCAGGGCAGCCCGCCCAGTCTGCATCGGTATAGGCGGTGAGAGCGGTGTCAGTGGAGGCGTAGAGCGTAATGCCGAGCTCCATAGTGACGCAGACATAGCGAAGAATCCGCTTGACTGCGGCCCAGTGAACATCCCAAGGAGCGTGCATATGAAGACGCACCTACTGCACGACGTACTGGATCTCCGGTCGAGTCAGAGTGAGGTACTGGAGAGCACCAACAATGGATCGGTAGAATACAGCATCCGAAACGAGAGAACCATCTGTGGCAGAGAGCTTGGCCTTCGTATCAACAGGCGTAGCGGCAGGCTTGCAGTTAAGCATGCCAGCACGATCTAGGAGCTCATGAGCGTACTTCCGCTGATGAAGAAAGAAGCCATCCGGACGGCGCACCACCTCAACACCGAGGAAGTAGTGCAAAGGACCCAAGTCCTTGATGGCGAACTCAGCATGAAGACGAGCCATGAGCTGACTGAGAAGACCAGCCGTACATGCCGTCAGGATGATGTCGTCGACATAGAGCAGCAAGTAGGCAGTGTTAGAGCCCTGATGATAGACGAAGAGCGCGGTGTCCGAGCGGGTAGAGCGAAACCCAAGCTGGTGGAGAAACACCGCGATGCGCTGGTACCAAGCACGCGGAGCCTGCTTGAGTTCGTACAAGGACCGCGAAAGCAGGCATACGTGGTCGGGAAGCGCCGGGTTAACAAACCCGGTGGGCTGCTGGCAGAAGACCTGCTCCTCGAGGTGACCATGGAGGAAGGCATTGGAGACGTCCATCTGGTGCACCGGCCAAGCATGGGAGACCGCAAGGTGGAGAACCGTGCGTATCGTGCCGGGCTTGACGACCGGAGCGAAGGTGTCGGTGAAGTCGATGCCAGCACGCTGTCGGAAGCCACGAACGACCCAGCGCGCTTTGTAGCGATCAAGGGTACAATCAGGACGGAGCTTGTGTTTAAAGACCCACTTCCCGGTAATCACGTTGGCGTGCCGGGGACGGGGAACAAGCTGCCACGTCCGGTTGCGCAATAGGCCGTCAAACTCCTCTTGCATCGCAGCCATCCAGAGCGGGTCACGAAGAGCGGCTTGAACGGAGGACGGCAACGACGATGGCTCAGAGGTGGACGGATCAGAGGTGGACGCCACATGGACGTAGTCGTCCGAGGCGTACCGCGAGCTCGGGCGAAAAACGCCCGTACGAGCGCGGGTGACAGGACCGGCCACAGGCGCCGGTGACGCCGGGGGCGCCGAGGGGTCCGCGGGGACGGGCACGAACGTCGGGGGCGCCGGGGGTTCCGGTGACGCCAGGTGTGCCGGGGGCACCGAGGGGGCCGCAGGCACCGCGGGGGCCACGGGCGCCAACGTCGGGGGTGCCGGGGGTGCCATATCCGCGGCTGTAGGAGGCGCCGCATGCAGGGGCGCGCCTCAAATCCAGGGGCGGTCCAAGAGAGGCGCACGAGCGCCCTGGTAGAGGCGTTGAGGAGCCCGCGTCACCGGTGGCGGGAGGAACAGCCGGGATTACCTGGTGAAACATAAATACATGCTCATCAAAGTAAAGGTGCCGGGAAGTGAACACACGGTGGGAGACGGGATCATAGCACCGACATCCCTTGGAGTTGGAGGGGTAGCCAAGGAAGATGCAAGCGACAGAATGGGGTGTAAGTTTATGAGGAGCGGTGTCTGCAGTGCTAGGGTAGCGAAGGCACCCAAAAATACGCAAGCCATCATAGGACGGGGGCGTACCAAAGAGAAGATGGTGATGTGCGTAGTTCCACGGTGGGCGGCAGAGTCTAATGTTAAGAAGAAGTGATGCAGTGGCGAGTGCGTCCGGCCAAAAACGAGGTGGCACATTGGCATGAAACAGGAGCGTGCGAACGCAGTCATTCAGAGTGCGAAGAACGCGTTCGGCTCGACCGTTCTGCTGTGAAGTGTACGGGCATGTGAGGCGGAAAATTGTGCCGTGGTGCGACAAAAAGGTGCGGAAAGCAAGGTTGTCGAACTCTTTTCCATTGTCAGTCTGAAGAGCAAGGATGGGACGCCCAAACTGCGTGCTGACATAGGAGTAAAAAGCCGTCAAAATGGAGAGTGCATCCGACTTTCTACGGAAAGGAAAAGTCCACACATAATAAGAATAATCATCAAGGATAACCAGATAATATAAATAGCCCGAATTACTAGGAACCGAAGAGGTCCACACATCGCTATGAATCAACTGGAAAGGAAAAGAAGCTATGGTGGTGGAGTTGTTAAACGGGAGGCGAACATGTTTGTCGACACGACAGGCATGGCAAGTGTGATCCTCTATATTGTGGCAACTGAAACCAAAACTCCTAAGAATATGACGAAGTGTGACAGGGTTGGGATGGCCCAAATGAGCGTGCCAGAGGTCGATGCCGGCGGAGAGAGCAACCTGTGCGGTGGTGGAGGGGGACAACGAGTGCACCGGATAGAGCTCGTCGAGGCTGTCACACTGGTGAAGTACCATCCTGGTGCGAGCATCCTTGACACGAAATCCAAACTCGTCAAATTCAACAGTAACAGGATTTTCACGAGTTAAACGACGAACGGAGACAAGGTTCTTAATAAGATGAGGTGACACAAGTATGTTAGACAAAGTGATAGGCATGGAATTAGAAGGAAAAGAAGTGTGCCCGACATGTGTGATAGGGAGTGTGGAACCGTAACCGACAATGATACGGTGGTTGGTGGTGACGGGAGTGAAGGAGGCAAGATTACCAGGATGAGCAAACATGTGAGCCGTAGCCCCGGTGTCCATGTATCAATCATTACCTCCGGTGGAGTTGGTCGGTGTAGGAGCGGCATGCAGTGCAGGAAGGAGCACCTGGTCCCAGCGTGCCGGCAGCAGGGCCGGCGAGGGGGACGAAGACGCCATGGGGAGGCCGTAGCCATCGCTTGGCAGCGGCGATGGGTACCCTGCAGACGGTGTGGGGAATAGCCCTGGCTGGGACTGCGGTGCCGGGTAGGCCAGATGGCCCGCCGGAAAAAGCTGCTGGCCCGCTGACAGATGCTGCAGGTGTTGGGCGACGACGGACTGGCCGAAGAGCGCTTGTGGTGGGGCCGCGTCATAGGGTGCCGGCGGCGGGATGGCAGAGGCGGCGGCGAATAGGCTGGTTGACGCCATCGCTGTTACGACGGCGGCTGACTGCTGGCGGCGCGGCTCGGACGGCTCGGCGGCTGGCGTGGCGGTGCAGCTACGAGCAGGCGACGCTGGCGGCGCGGCAGCCCAGCTAGCAGCGGGAGCAGGCACGTGAGCCGGCGGCCCAGCTAGCAGCGGGAGCGCGAGAGCCGGTAGACTACGGGCGCGGGCTGATGGATCGGGTTGGATGGGCGCCGGCTGCGGGTAGCGGAGCGGGGACCGGTCGTGGGTAGCTGGAATGGGTGACGCCCGTTGGATCTGGCGGGACGGTGGCCAGCTGGGTAGCGGGTGGTGATTGGCGTGGCTAGAGCGAGCGGGCGAGCGGGTTTGGAGGAGCGCCGCGAGCAGCCTGGCTAGCGCGGCGGGCGGGAGAGGGAAGGGCGGCAGCCGGCGCGGGAGGAGGCACGCTGGCGGCGGCGGGGCGGCGGCCGGCACGGGAGAGGGCGCGTGGGCGGCGGCGGTGGCGGCGGCGTGGGGGTCACGGCGGCGGCGGCACGGAGGAGACGCGGGGCGGCGGCGGCGGAAGCGATAAAACCTAAAATTCTTATACCATGTATGTTGTGGGAATTACACGATGTATTGCTCATGTGCAAAAGCACGTATATATGATGTACAAGAGGTGGGCCATGACCTCAACTATACAAGAAACTAGGAGGTGGGCCCAATACACAGATATGCACGACACATATACTCAACACACAAGATCCGATCTAGAGGGTTTTTCGAGCACTCCGCCAGAGAGGAACACGATCACAGAGGGGTTCATCATCCTCATTGCTGCTCCTCTGATGATGCGTGAGTAGTTTACCACAGACCTACGGGTCCGTAGTTAGTAGCTAGATGACTTCTTCTCTCTTTTCGATCCTCAATACAATGTTCTCCTTGATGTTCTTGGAGGTCTATATGGAACTCTTTTTTGCGGTGTGTTTGTTAGGATCCAATGAATTGTGAGTGTATGATTAGATCTATCCATAAATGATTATTATAGCCTCGTGTTTCTTCTTTGATATTTCGGTTTTGTTTGGACAACTTGATTGATTTATCTTGCAATGGGAAGAGGTGCTTTGTAATGGGTTTGATCTTGTGGTGCTCAATCTCAATGACAGAAAGAGACATGACACACATGTATCGTCCCTCTCAAGGATAACAAGAAGGGGTTTATTCCTACATGAATAGATCTTGTCTGCATCATGTCATCGTTTTTAATGGATTACTCTGTTTCTCCATGAACTTAATACACCATGTGCATACTGGATAGTGATACGTCCATTTTGCGTCAAGCTTATATGTTGATATTTATTGCATTATGGGCTGTTATTATATGTTTTGTCACAATACTTATGCCTTTTCTCTCTTATTTTACAAGGTTTACATGAAGAGGGAGAATGCCGGCAGCAGGAATTCTGGGCTGGAAAAGGAGCAAACTCTGGAAATCTATTCTGCACAACTCCAAAAGCCCCGAAACTCAACAGAACTTCATTTCAGAAAATATAAAAAATATCTAGCGAAAGAAGTCCACGAGGGGGGCCACCGGCTGTCCACGAGGGTGGGGGGCGCGCCCCCTGCCTCGTGGGCTAGCCGGAAGGCCCCTGATGCCCATCTTCTCCTATATGAGGTGTTTTGACCTGGAAAAAATCAGAAGGAGGCTTTGGGGACCAGACGCCGCCGTCTCGAGGCGGAACCGAGGCGGAAACCAATCTAGGACTCCGACAGTGCTGTTCTGCTGGGGATAATTGCCTCTGGGAGGGGGAAATCATCACCGCCGTCATCACCAACAACTTCCCATCTTGGGGAGGGCTATCTTCATCAACATATTCACCAGCACCATCTCCTCTGAAACCCTAGTTCATCTCTTGTATCCAATCTTTGTACCCAAACCTCAGATTGGTACCTGTGGGTTGCTAGTAGTGTTGATTACTCCCTGTAGTTGATGCTAGTTGGTTTATTTGGTGGAAGATCATATGTTCAGATCCATTCTGCATATTAATACCCCTCTGATCATGAACAATATTATGTCTTGTGAGTAGTCGCTTTTGTTTCTGAGGACATGGGAGAAGTCTTGTTATTAGTAGTCATGTGAATTTGGTCTTCGTTCGATATTTCGATGAGATGTATGTTGTTTATCCTCTAGTGGTGTCATGTGAACGTCGAGTACATAACACTTCACCATTATTTGGGCCTAGAGGAAGGCACTGGGAAGTAATAAGTAGATGATGGGTTGCTAGAGTGACAGAAGCTTAAACCCTAGTTTATGCATTGCCTTGTAAGGGAGTGATTTGGATCGATATGTTTCAGGCTATGGTTAGGTTTACCTTAATACTTCTTTTGTAGTTGCGGATGCTTGCATTAGAGGTTAACCATAAGTGGGAGGCTTGTCCAAGTAAAGACATCACCCAAGCACCGGTCCACCCACATACCAAATTATCAAAGTACCAAACGCGAATCACATGATCGTGATGAAAACTAGCTTGACGATAATTCCAATGTGTCCTCGGGAGTGCTTTCCTTTATATAAGAGTTTGTCCAGGCTTGTCCTTTGCTACAAAAAGGATTGTGCCACCTTGCTGCACCTTATTTGCTTTTACCATTTGTCACTTGCTACCAATTATCTTATCACAAAACTGTCTGTTACCTATAATTTCATGCTTGCAGAAAATACCTTACTGAAATCTGCCTATCATTTCCTTCTGCTCCTCGTTGGGTTCGACACTCTTACTTATCGAAAGGACTACGATAGATCCCCTACACTTGTGGGTCATCAAGACTCTTTTCTGGCGCCGTTGCCGGGGAGTGAAGCGCCTTTGGTAAGTGGAATTTGGTAAGGAAAAATTTATATAGTGTGCTGAAATTTATTGTCACTTGTTACTATTGCTCAAAATCCTTTGAGAGGCTTGTTCGGGGTATCTTCGCCCCGATCAGAAGAGCAAAGAGTTGCTCCTCAACCTACTACACCTATTGAAAATGTTTGCTTTGAGATTCCTTCGGGTATGATAGAGAAACCGCTTGAAAATCCTTTTACAGGAGATGGAACACTGCATCCCGATTTACATCTAATCTATGTGGATGAAGTTTGTGGATTATTTAAGCTTGCAGGCATGCCTGAGGATGTTATCAAGAAGAAGGTCTACCCTTTATCTTTGAAGGGAGATGCATTGACATGGTTTAGGCTATGCGATGATATGGGATCATGGAACTATAATCGTCTGAAGTTGGAATTTCATCAGAAGTTCTACCCTATGCACCAGGTTCATCGTGATCGTAATTATATTTATAATTTCTGGCCTCGCGAAGGAGAAAACATCGCTCAAGCTTGGGGGAGGCTTAAGTCAATGTTATATTCATGCCCCAATCATGAGCTCTCAACAGAAATGATCATTCAAAATTTTTATGCTCGGGTTTCTCTTAATAATCGCTCCATGCTCGATACTTCTTGTTTTGGCTCTTTTATGATGAAGAATATTGAATTCGGATGGGATTTATTGGAAATAATTAAACGCAACTCTGAAGATTGGGATCTCGACGAAGGTAAGGAGTCAGGTATGACCCCTAAGTTTGATTGTGTTAAAGCTTTTATGGAAACCAATGTTTTCCGTGAGTTTAGCACTAAAAATGACTTGATTCTGAGATAGTAGCTTCTTTCTGTGAATCTTTTGCTACTCATGTTGATCTCCCCAATGAGAAGTGGTTTAAATACCATCCCCCTATTGAAGTAATAGAAGTTGGACCTATTAAAGTTGAAGAAAATACTATCACTTATAATGTTGATCCCGTTATACCCACCGCTTATATTGAGAAACCACCTTTCCCTGTTAGGATAAAGGATCATGCTCAAGCTTCAACTGTAGTTCGTAAGAGTAATACTAGAACATATACACCCCCTGAGCAAATTAAAGTTGAACCTAGTGTTGCTATGGTTAAAGATCTCTTGGTAGAAGATTTAGATGGACATGTTATTTACCTCCAAGAAGAGTCTGCTAGAATAGCCAAACCCAATGCTAGGAACAAACATAGACCTATTGTGGGCTTGCCTATTATCTCTGTTAAGATAGGAGATCATTGTTATCATGGTTTATGTGATGTAGGTGTTAGTGCGAGTATTATCCCTCATGATTTATATCAAGAAATTATGCATGATATTGCACCTATTGAGTTAGAAGGGATTGATGTTACTATTAAGCTTGCTAATAGAGACACTATTTCACCAGTTGGGATTGTTAGAGATATTGAAGTCTTGTGTGGGAAGGTTAAATACCCTGCTTATTTTCTTGTTCTTAGTTCCCCACAAGATGAATTCTGTCCCATTATATTTGGTAGACCCTTCTTGAATACTGTTAATGCCAAGATAGACTGCGTGAAAGATATTGTCACTGTTGGATTGGGGGATATGTCTCATGATTTTAACTTTGCTAAATTCCGTAGACAGCCCCTTGAAAAGGCACCACCCAGTAAGGATGAAATTATTAGTCTTGCTTCTATTGCTGTGCCATCTAATGATCCTTTAGAAAAATACGTGCTAGACCATGAAAATGATATGCATATGAATGAGAGAAGGGAAATAGATGAAATATTCTTTAAACAGGGACCCGTATTGAAAAACAACATGCCTGTTGATATCCTAGGGGATCTTCCTCCACCCAAGGGTGATCCCGTGTTTGAACTTAAACCTTTACCTGATAATCTTAAGTATGTTTATCTTGATGAAAAGAAGATATATCCTGTTATTATTAGTGCTAACCTTTCAGAACAGGAAGAAGAAAAACTATTGAAAACTCTAAAGAAGCACCGAGCTGCTATTGGATATACTCTGGATGATCTTAAGGGCATTAGTCCCACTATATGCCAACACAAGATAAAATTGGAAGAAAATGCTAAACTAGTTATTGATCATCAGCGACGATTAAATCCTAAGATGAAAGAAGTGGTAAGGAAGGAAATACTAAAGCTCCTAGAGGCAGGTATTATCTATCCAGTTGCTGATAGCCAGTGGGTAAGTCATGTCCATTGTGTCCCTAAGAAAGGAGGTATGACTGTCGTTCCTAATGATAAAGATGAATTGATCCCACAAAGAATAGTTACAGGCTATAGGATGGTAATGTATTTCCGTAAGTTAAATAAAGCTACTAAGAAAGATCATTACACCTTGCCATTTATTGATCAAATGCTAGAAAGGTTATCCAAACATACTCTTTTCTGCTTTCTAGATGGTTATTCTAGTTTCTCTCAAATACCTGTGTCAAAAGGGGATCAAGAAAAGACCACTTTTACTTGTCCTTTCGGTACCTTTGCTTATAAACGTATGCATTTTGGTTTATGTAATGCACCTGCTACCTTTCAAAGATGCATGATGACTATATTCTATGATTTTTGTGAAAAGATTGTTGCGGTTTTCATGGATGATTTCTCCGTTTATGGAACTTCTTTTGATGATTGCTTAAGCAACCTTGATTGAGTTTTGCAGAGATGCGAAGACACTAATCTTGTCTTAAATTGGGAGAAGTGCAACTTTATGGTTAATGAAGGCATTGTCTTGGGACATACAATTTCTAAAAGAGGTATTGAAGTTGACAAAGCTAAAGTGGATGCTATTGAAAAGATGACATGCCCTAAGGACATCAAAGGTATACGAAGTTTCCTTGGTCACGCCGGGTTTTATAGGAGGTTCATAATGGACTTCTCCAAAATTTCCAGGCCTCTGACTAATCTCTTACAGAAAGATATTCCTTTTGTCTTTGATGATGATTGTCTAGAAGCATTTGAAATACTTAAGAAAGCATTGATCTCTGCACCTATTGTCCAGCCTCCTGACAGGAATTTACCCTTTGAGATTATGTGCGATGCTAGTGATTATGCTGTAGGAGCTGTTCTAGGGCAAAGAGTTGATAAGAAATTGAATGTTATCCAGTATGCTAGTAAAACTCTAGATAGTGCCCAAAGAAATTATGCCACTAATGAGAAAGAATTTTTAGCAATTGTATTTGCTTGTGATAAGTTTAGACCCTATATCGTTGATTCTAGAGTAACTATTCACACCGATCATGCTGCTATCAGATACCTTATGGAAAAGAAAGATGCTAAACCTAGACTTATTAGATGGGTTCTCTTGCTGCAAGAATTTGACTTGCATATTATTGATAGAAAGGGAGATGAGAACCCCGTAGCAGATAACTTGTCTAGGTTAGAGAATATACTTGATGACCCACAACCTATTGATGATAGCTTTCTGATGAACAACTAGCTGTCATAAATACTTCCCGTACTGCTCCATGGTACGCTGATTATGCTAATTACATTGTTGCTAAGTTTATACCTCCTAGCTTCACATACCAGCAAAAGAAAAAGTTCTTCTATGATTTGAGACATTACTTCTGGGATGATCCACATCTTTATAAAGAAGGAGTAGATGGTATCATTAGACGTTTTGTACCTGAGCATGAACATGAACAGATCCTACGCAAGTGACACTCCGAAGCTTATGGAGGACACCATGCGGGAGATAGAACTGCACATAAGGTATTGCAATCCTGTTTTTATTGGCCTACTCTCTTCAAGGATGCCCGTAAGTTTGTCTTATCTTGTGATGAATGTCAAAGAATTGGTAATATTAGTAGACGTCAAGAAATGCCTATGAATTATTCACTTGTTATTGAACCATTTGATGTTGGGGGCTTTGATTATATGGGACCATTTCCTGCCTCTAATGGGCACACACACATTCTAGTTGCCGTTGATTACGTTACTAAGTGGGTAGAAGCTATTCCAACTAGTAGTGTTGATCACAACACCTCTATTAAGATGCTTAAAGAAGTTATATTTCCGAGGTTTGGAGTCCCTAGATATCTAATGACTGATGGAGGTTCACACTTTATTCATGGTGCTTCCCGTAAGATGCTTGCAAAGTATGATGTCAACCATAGAATTGCATCCCCCTATCACCCACAGACTAGTGGTCAAGTAGAACTAAGTAATAGGGAGTTGAAACTAATCTTGCAAAAGACAGTTAATAGGTCTAGGAAGAATTGGTCCAAGAAACTTGATGATGCATTATGGGCCTATAGAACTGCATACAAAAATCCTATGGGTATGTCTCCATATAAGATGTTGTATAGAAAAGCTTGTCACCTACCTCTTGAGCTAGAACATAAGGCATATTGGGCTATTAAAGAGCTCAATTATGATTTCAAACTTGCCGGTGAGAAGAGGTTATTTGACATTAGCTGTCTCGATGAATGGAGAACCCAGGCTTATGAGAATGCCAAGCTGTTTATAGAAAAAAGTTAAAAGATGGCATGACAAAAGGATACAAAAGCGTGAGTTTAACGTAGGTGACTATGTCTTGCTATACAACTCTCGTTTAAGATTTTTTGCAGGAAAACTTCTCTCAAAGTGGGAAGGATCTTACGTTATCGAGGAAGTTTATCGTTCTGGTGCCATAAAGATCAACAAGTTCGAAGGCACAAATCCGAAGGTGGTGAACGGTCAAAGAATCAAACATTATATCTCAGGTAATCCTATAAATGTGGAAACCAATATTATTGAAACTGTAACCCCGGAGGAATACATAAGGGTCACTATCCAGAACGATTCAGCCTCCGAAAAGGAAGAGGTATGTGATACGGTAAGTAAACCGACTCCAAAACAGTTCTAAAGGCAATTTTTCTCCATTTTGGAATATTTAGAAAAATAGGAAAATAAGAAGCAGTCCGGAGGGGACACGAGGCGTCCACGAGGGTGGAGGGCGCGCCTCCTGCCTCGTGGGCACCCCGTGTGTCCCCCAGACTCCATTTTCTTGTGGGTTACTCCTTTTGGTCGGTAAAAATTCATTATATATACTACCGAAGGTTTTGACCTCTGTATCACGTAGAAATCCTCTGTTTTCGTTCCAAGCTGTTCCTGTCGCAGATAAAAGCAACATGTCATCCCAGGATTCGGAAGGAGAAAGCTATGTGGCTGATTCCCTTGCTGACCCTAAGGTCTATGGGGACTGGGAGCATTATGGTTGGACCACAGAAGCAGAAGAAGAAGACCATGACTCAAAGAGGAAGGATTGGACTAGCTCAGATGAAGACGAAGTCCCACTACCTCAACCCGGAGACATGCACGTGGAGTTCAAAAAGTCAAGCCTCCCAGACAGAGTAAAGAAACCTAAGATCGAATTTATTCCTTTTAACCTCTTGCAGGAAAATAAGCAGGCACTATGCAAGAGGATATTAAATCTTGAGCAAGAGATCAATGATCTAAAGGACAAAATTCTGTCCTTAAGCGCAAGCTGAGGAAGAAGCCATCATCACCACCCCCGAAGAAGGAGACATAATCATATGGGTATGGGCACTCCCCTTGGCAACTGCCAAGCTTGGGGGAGTGACCCCGGTATCGTATCACCATCACTCCTATCTTTACCGTTTTACTTAGTTCGATCCTTTTGGTAGTATCTTGATCTAGTAGAATAAAGTTAGCATGATCTAGTTGTGAGCTTTTGCTTTGCGGGCTTTACCCTTTGTAATCGAGTCCGTGAGCTATATAATAAAGATTAGTGTCGAGTCAAGGGCTTGATTTCCTCACTTGGGTGACGATAAAAAGAAAGAAAACATCAAGAGTATCAAAGAGATCATATCGATCTTATGGGAAGTAATGACTTCACATACAAAAGTATGATAAATAAAAGTTGTTGGGGGTTGACAAACATAGTTTTGGTCATCGTTGCAATTAATAGGAAGTAATAAAAGAAGAGAGGCTTCACATACAAATATACTATCTTGGACATCTTTTATGATTGTGAGCACTCATTAAAGTATGACATGCTAAAGAGTTGATGTTGGACAAGGAAGACAACATAATAGGTTATGTCCTCTTAAATCCGAAATAAAGTATATTGTCATGGATCATCCAACATGTTGAGCTTGCCTTTCCCCCTCATGCTAGCCAAAACTCCTCGCACCAAGTAGAGATACTACTTGTGCTTCCATATATCCTTAAACCCACTTTTGCCATGAGAGTCCACCATACCTACCTATGGATTGAGAAAGATCCTTCCAAGTAAGTTGTCATGTTGCAAACTCGCTAATATATGTATGATTTATTAGTGTGGGAGAAATTAGCTTTATACGATCTTGTGATATGGAAGTAATAAAAGTGACGGACTGCATAATAAAGGTCCTTATGACAAGTGGCAATATAAAGTGCAGTTCTTCTATGCTAAGACTTTGTGCATCCAACAATAAAGACACATGACAACCTCCGCTTCCCTCGGCGAAGGGCCTATCTATTATTCTTGCGTTATAAGTGTCAAGGTGAATTCCACCATTCCTTTTTACATTTTATCCTTTGGCAAGCACATTGTGTTGGAAAGATCCTGACATATATACCCACTTGGATGTAAGTTTCATGATCTATTACTGTTGACATTGCCCTTGAGGTAAAAGGTTGGGAGGCAACACCATAAGCCCCTATCTTTCTCTGTGTTCGATTAAAACTCCATAAACATAAGTATTGCGTGAGTGTGAGAAATTGTGAAAGACTATATGATAGTGGAGTATGTAGGCTTGCTGAAAAGCTCGTATATTGACTCTTTGCGATGTTACGATAAATTGCAATTGCTTCAATGACCGAGATCAAAGTTTGTTAGTTTCCAATGAAGTTTATGATTCATACTTGATATTGTGGATGAATTGTTACTTTAGTATAAAAATCATATGACTATATTTATATAAGTTACTGTTATGAGAATGATCATGATGCCCTCATGTCCGTATTTTGTTTTTTATCGATACCTATATCCCTAAACACGTGGACATATTTTTCGATATAGGCTCTCGCTTGAGGACAAGCGAGGTCTAAGCTTGGGGGAGTTGATACGTCCATTTGCATCATGCTTATATGTTGATATTTATTGCATTATGGGCTGTTATTATATGTTTTGTCACAATACTTATGCCTTTTCTCTCTTAGTTTTACAAGGTTTACATGAAGAGGGAGAATGCAGGCAGCTGGAATTCTGGGCAGGAAAAGGCGCAAACTCTGGAAATCTATTCTGCACAACTCCAAAAGCCCCGAAACTCAACAGAACTTCGTTTCAGAAAATATAAAAAATATCTGGCGAAAGAAGTCCATGAGGGGGGCCACCGGCTGTCCACAAGGGTGGGGGGCACGCCCCCCTGCCTCGTGGGCCAGCCGGAAGGCCCTCGATGCCCATCTTCTCCTATGTGAGGTGTTTTGACCTGGAAAAAATCAGAAGGAGGCTTTGGGGATGTGACGCCCCAAGACCGACGATCCAGAAGACTTCTAGATGTTCCGGGTTTTGCCGTGTGTTTCATTTTGCTTGCTTCATTTTATTTTCAATTGCATCATGTCATCATGCCATCATATCATTAATCTTTGCATCTCAACTAAATAAATTGTGTTGATCTTCGACCCATTTAAATCGAGGGAAGGTTCTCTTTATAACATATCCTCCTAATATCTATGAAGCTATTATAAAAATATTCCATTTGTTGGAAGTAACCATAACACACTTGCATTTTTTTCCCCATGCCTTTTCTTTCTCAATTCCTTGCCTCACCTTGCCAACATTTCCTTTCCCTCTTATCGAGGCTCCTCCTAAAGTCTCAACATTTTTGGACACTTTCTAAGCCATGTCCTAATTCAAACCATTTGAATTAAATTCAAATGAGTTTGAATTTAACTCTTGCGTTCATGCCACTCCTATTTTTCGTGGACTGTGCGCTTTTTTGCGAGTCCGGGAAAAATAACCTCATGCCCTAATTCCATCCCTAACCTCCCTTTCTTTTCTTTCTCTTTTTCTGTTTTTTAGAGAGAAGAGAGAGGATCTAAGGCCCATCCCACCCGCAGCCAGGCCCAGCCGCGGCCTCCCTGGCCATTAAGGCCGAGGCCCAGCACCTAACCCTCTAACCCTGGCCCACTCCCATATCTCTCCCTCTCGTCCCTTTCCCACGCCGCCGCCACACACAGGCTCGCTCGATCCCGAGCCTCTCTCTCCCTCCCGCTCGATCTCCTTCCCCGTCGCGCCCCCGCACCTCCTCCTCGCTCCCCTCGCACCTCCTCCTTCCTCCGCGCACGCATCGCCAGCGCCGACGACCGCCGCCCGCGCCCCAGCTTCGCGTCGCCAGATCCTTCACCAGGGGAAGAGCCCCTCGACCCGTCCCCTTCAACCCCGACTCCGACGAGCGCCGCCCCGTCGACTTTCCTCTGCGTCGGCGACCTCCATCGCTGCCCCGCCTCCCTGCGTCCTCCCGTCGCGGGTCAGCGCCGGCCGCTGTGGCCTCGCCGCGCCGAGCCTCCCCGTGCTCCTCCACCTCGTCTCATCGTCCGACGACTGGTGCCGTTGCCGGCGACCACAAGACAAGAGCTCACGCCGCCGCCTGCTTTCCAGCCCGCGTGCCGCGAGCCCGCCTCGCCGCCAACCTCCTCGCCGGTCACCACCTTCTCCAGCCGCTCCCCAGCATCCAGTCTCGCGGTGCCGTCCCTGACGCAAGCACCGCCCTATCTCTGTTTCTGCCTCGTCCTCGTCGAGCAGTGCGTTGACCCGTGCTTCTCCGTTGCTTCGTTTTGGACTGTGTGGAGGTAGGGGATGTGTGGGAGGTTGAAGAAAGGTTGGGAGCCGTTGATTTCGCATCCGACTGTTCACAAAATCGACTAACCCAAAAATATTTCAACTGACTGACGTCTAGCCACGCCCATAGTTCTTACTTCACGTCAAGAGTTGAGTTCAAAACTTTCATCGGAATTCGACTTTCATCGAGGCGGAATATTTTCGGCCCTTCCGAGCTCCGGCCACCTGCCTAATGGCAACTAGCAACACATACAACTGAAACTCCTTTTTGTTTACTGGATTGCTATATCTCAGTAGGCTGAGACTTCGAGATTTAACGAAGTCTCAGTCAATGCTATATATTCATGAGATCGTATGTGTAGATCCGTGCAAAATTTTCTTTAAATTTTCTCTTTCTTCTTTCTCACGTTGAGATCACGATGGTAAGCGGACGACATGTTTCAACATATGGAATATTCGGTCGTCGATGTCAAGCAAGGTCGGTGTTGATGGTGCAATGTAGATTAGAGGAGGAGGTTGGGAAGTGCAAGGAATAAGGACATCTCCAAGGCAGGCCCGCAAACCGGCCGCATCCATCTGGACCGTGGTGTCGGGATTGCAGAATCCATCCAATGCGGGCCTGTATCGGTCCGCAAGGCGGTCCAGATGCAATTTCTCCCGCCAATCAAAGACAAACATGGGGTTGCTTTGCGGTAGTCCAGACACGTGAAACGTAGGAATCTGACACCCCCGACCCATCAAAAACCCTTCTCGCACCCCACGACTCCATCCTCCCCATCTTCTCTCCTTCCTTCTTTCTCTTTTGCCTTCGCCGCCGCTTGATACCTCTCCAATGTATCTATAATTTTTTATTGTTCCATGCTGTTATATTATCAATCTTGGATGTTTTACATACATTTTCAGGCAACTCTATATCATTTTTTTGACTAACCTATTGACATAGTGCCCAGTGCCAGTTATTGTTTTTTGTTTGTTTTTTACTTTGTAGAATAGCAATATCAAACGGATTCCAAATACAACGAAACTTTTTGGAGATTTTCTCTGCCCAAAAGAAACCCAGAGAGCCCAAGAGGTGTACCAGAGGAGGCCCATGGGGCCCACAAGACATCAGGGCGTGCCAGAAGGCCCAGGCGCGTCCTGGTGCCTTGTGGGCGCACGGTGCACACCGACTTCCGGCCCAGAAACCCTGAGTCAACAAAAAATTGTTTCAGCCGCCGCAAGTTCCAGAACCAGAATGTATGTTGTGGGAATTGCACGATGTATTGCTCAGGTGCAAAAGCACGTATATCTGATGTGCAAGAGGTGTGCCATGACCTCAACTATACAAGGAACTAGGAGGTGGGCCCAATACACAGATATGCACGACACATATACTCAACACCCCTCCCCCCCGCGTAGTCGAAGCGGCACCACTGCTGACGCAAAGACTGGACCGGAACTCCTCAAATGACGCCGTAGGCAAGCCCTTGGTCATGATATCGGCAAATTGTTGGGAAGTAGGGACGTGTAAGACACGAATATGGCCAATGGCCACCTGTTCCCGAACAAAATGGATATCCAACTAAATATGCATGGTCCGACGATGATGTACCGGGTCGGCGGAGAGGTAGACAGCCGAGATATTGTCATAGTAGACCACCGTTGCACGATCCATAGGACAAGAAAGCTCCTGGAGCAACTGGCGAAGCCACGAACACTGGGCGACGACATTGGCCACCGCACGATACTCAGCCTCTACGCTGGAGCGAGAGACTGTAGGCTGCCGCTTGGATGACCTATGATATGAGTGATGGTCCAAGGAAGACACAATAGCCCGAGGTGGAGTGACGAGTGTCAGGGCAGCCCGCCCAATCTGCATCGGTATAGGCGGTGAGAGCGGTATCGGTGGATGCATAGAGCGTGATGCCGAGCTCCATAGTGCCACAGACATAGCGAAGAATCCCCTTGACAGCGGCCCAATGAACATCCCGAGGAGAGTGCATATGAAGACACACCTGCTGCACGGCGTACTGAATCTCCGGTCGAGTCAAAGTGAGGTACTGGAGAGCACCAACGATGGATCAGTAGAATGCAGCATCCGAAGCGGGAGAACCATCCGTGGCTGAGAGCTTGGCCTTCGTATCAACATGCGTAGCGGCAGGCTTGCAGTTAAGTATGCCAGCATGATACATGAGCTCATGAGCATACTTCCGTTGATGAAGAAAGAAGCCATCCGGACGGCGCACCACCTCAACACCGAGGAAGTAGTGCAAAGGACCCAAGTCTTTGATGGCAAACTCAGCGCGAAGACGAGCCATGAGCTGACTGAGAAGACCAGCCATACATGCCATCAGGATGATGTCGTCGACATAGAGCAGCAAGTAGGCAGTGTTAGAGCCCTGATGATAGAAAAAGAGCGAGGCGTCCGAGCGGGTAGAGCAAAACCCAAGCTGGTGAAGAAACGCCGCGATGCGCTGGTACCAAGCGCGCGGAGCCTGCTTGAGTCCATACAAGGACCGCGAAAGCAGGCATACGTGGTCGGGAAGCGTCGGGTCAACAAACCCGGTGGGCTGCTGGCAGAAGACCTGCTCCTCGAGGTGACCATGGAGGAAGGCGTTAGAGACGTCCATCTGGTGCACCGGCCAAGCACGGGAGACCACAAGGTGGAGAACCATGCGTATCGTGCTGGGCTTGACGACCGGAGCGAAGGTGTCGGTGAAGTCGATGCGAGCACGCTCCACGAACGACACAGCGCGCTTTGTAGCGATCAAGGGTACAATCAGGACAGAGCTTGTGTTTAAAGACCCACTTCCCGGTAATCACGTTGGCTTGCCGGGGACGGGGAACAAGCTGCCACATCCGGTTGCACAAAAGGCCGGTAAACTCTGTAGCGATCACGATTCGAATGGACCGAAGTCTCTGTGTTCTGTGTCATCCCTGGATCGGTAATGCTGACACACACAGTACTTGAAGGATTTATAATAGAGTGGCAATCACACACTTATTACATCGAATGTCTCTAATGAGAACTTATTACAAAAATCTTTGGCTTAAGGCCATCTAACAAAATAACAGCGGAAGGCTTGGAAGATAAGTGAGTCCATCAACTCCAACGGCATAGCTGAGTGCATGACAAACAACCTAGAACGTCTTATTCCTCGTATGAAAAGTCTGCAACGTAATATGTTGCAGCCAGAAAACGGGTCAGCACATGGAATATGCTGGCAAGATAACACAGAGGATGCAAGTAACAGAACAAAGGCTATACTATATGCATATTTGGCTGGTGGAGGCTCTAAGGTTAAAGTTTTTGCGTAAAGCCAATTTTTCCCTACAACAAAGGAATAGATTTTATTTTTAACTATTATGGTAGTTGAAAATCATTGAGAAGGTACCTCCAACTCAATCCCAATTAAAAGTTATCATTAACCCAACAAATTAAGTTATAGAGTGATGAGATCAACCAATAATTCATGTACCAGATACTCAAGATGTCCATAACCGGGGACACGGCTAATCATGATTAGTTTGTACACTCTGCAGAGGTTTGTGCACTTTTCCCCACAAGACTCGATCGCCTCCGTTTGGTTTCTCGCACTGCATGGTGTTTGAGAAACGGATGACCGAGACACAGTCTTTCCGAAGAGGCCCCCTTAACCGGATAGATAGGCCGGTACACCTACAATCCCTCTGCATCTGCTAGCCCATCACGGAAAGGTTTCCCACAACTTACTCAACTATGCCAGAGCCCATATTGGCATGTGGCTGCACACGGAAGTTTCTAGCATGAATAGTTTTATGATCCCTTTGAGCCTGGGTGGCATTCCATAGGAAAAATCACAGGGAACCCCGGGATTTCCTAGGACAACACTGGATTCTCCAGGTGCCGTGCAACCAATCCACCCAGATGTGTATTCAAGTAGCCACCTTAAGTTGAATCCTTAATTAACAACTCACATCTGTCATGGATTTCACTCAAACCCAAACCACATCTACGAGCATAGCATAGCAACCTAAGCAAACGTAGAAGTAACTCCCAAGGGTTTGAAAATAATGCAGGTAATAGGTTCTACCTCAATCTACTTCCTAGTCGCACAAGTTAAGAGATCCTACTCATGCAATGCGTGAGGGTTTGATCTAATGCATAAAAACTAGGTAATAAAAGAGTATGATCAAAGTGTTACTTGCCTTGCTGACGATTCGCAAAACCTAGAGAATCGTAGTAGCACGATTCACAGTCCGGGCATTCTATCACAAGAAAACAATAGCATACATAAGCAATCAAGCAATGATGTGCAAACAAAACTCCAAAAGATAGGAATCTAACCAGAAAGTTCAACTTAAGAACTCCGGTTTGCAAAAAGAATCAAATCGAAAGAAGCAACGAAACTCAAACTGCGAAAGAAACGAGCTCCGGTTACTAATTGATCTAAAGTCAAATTTTACAGTAGCAAAAACTTTTTTTAAGTTGGTTAAACGAAAAGAGGGCATCGAGACGAATATCTGGGATTTTGAATCACCTGATTCCGACTCTCGAGCGAAAAGAAAAACGAAAAACAAGATCAGGGCAGAAATCGCGATCGAAATAATCGCGGATAAAACCCCCGAAAAAGAAAACTGAAGAACAGACTAACGAACGAACGTTCGCTGTCTGCGGCTAACGGACGAACAGCATTCGTTAAAACGAACGTACCGACGAATGTCCGCCAAATAACTAAACCGGAGAAAAACCGATCTAACCTAAAAAAACGGATCTAGGTTTTTCCTAAAAAACACCGATCGGTTAAAAAAAAAGAAACCGATGGCTACCTCGAAAAAGTCAACACCGGCGGCGGACTCCGGCGAGGGCGCGGCTCCGGCGGCTATCGGCGGTGGGGCCGGCGGCAGGGTCGGCGGGAGCAGGCTGCGGCGCGGGGCTGGCGGCGGGCGGCGGCGCGAGCGGCGGCTGCAGGCGGCTGCTAGGGCAGAGGCGGGGCGATGGCTAGGGCAGAGGCGGGGCGAGCGGGCTGGCGGTTGGGCTGCCTCTCGGGCCGGGATGGCGGCTTATAAAGTCCAGAGTCATGGCCACTTAGGGCCCGGAGTCGGTTCGTCCCCCCCTTTTTTTAAATAAGAGTCCTGACGTAGCAAAACTAACGAAAGAAATACAAAACTGACTCCAACAATCTCGAAATAAATTTTCACCGTCCTCTAATAATATTTAGGACAAAGTGAACATTTTTCCTGGACCTAAATGAAATTTTGAAAAACACGCATTTTTCCTATGCAAAAAAAATCGCAAATAAATCCAGAAAAATACCAAAAGTGATTTTAACATTTTTCCTCCTATATTTCTGTTATTTTGGAGAAGATATATTATCTCCGCTCATATATGGTATTCAGAAATACTTGTAGGAGAGAAAAATAATTAAAACCAACACTGTCCTCGTACCGGTATTCGAGTGAACTCAAATACGAAAACGGTAGAGTTCCCAACTCTCTCCGTAGGTCCTTGAGTTGCTTAGAATTTCGAGGATCGCCACAAATAAAAATGCAAATAAACATGCAATGCAATATGATCTATGTATAACATTCCAAATTGAAAATTTGGGATGTTACAAACCTACCCCCCTTAGAATGAATCTCGCCCTCAAGATTCGACTTGGCTAGAGAACACGTGTGGGTTGTCCTTGCATAGATCATCTTCTCGTTCCTAGGTGGCTTCTTCCTCGGTGTGGTGACTCCACTGAACTTTGCAAAACTTGATTACCTTACTGCGGGTGACTCTGCTCGAAAATTCGAGGATCTTAATAGGCTTCTCCTCATAGGTCAGATCACTGTCCAACTGAATCGCTTCCAGGGGTACTGTGTCTCTAAGCGGTATGTCGGCCATCTCCGCATGGCACTTCTTAAGCTGCGAAACATGAAACACGTCGTGCACTCCTGATAGTCCTTCAGGCAATTCCAACTTATAGGCAACCTCTCCCATGCGTTCCAAAACACGGTAAGCTCCCACAAATCTCAGGGCTAGCTTTCCCTTAACTCCGAAACGTTTAACTCCTCGTAGAGGCGATACTCTCAAGTACGCTCTGTCTCCGATCTCATAGGCTATCTCCTTGCGCTTCGAGTCTGCATAACTCTTCTGCCTGGACTGAGCTACCTTCAATCTATCTCGAATCAACTTCACCTTCTCCTCAGACTCTTTGATCAAGTCTGGTCCAAACAACTGTCGGTCTCCAACTTCATCCCACATTAACAGTGTTCGGCATCTCCTTCCATACAATGCCTCGAACGGTGCCATCTTCAAACTGGCCTGGTAATTGTTGTTGTACGAGAACTCTGCGTAGGGCAAATTATCATCCCAACTAGATCCATAATCTAACGCACAGGCTCTCAACATGGCCTCCAGGATCTGGTTGACTCTCTCGGTCTGTCCATCGGTCTGTGGATAAAAAGCGGTGCTGAATTCCAGCCTCGTTCCCAAAGTTTGGTGTAGCTGATGCCAAAACTTTGAGGTGAATTGTGTTCCTCTATCTGATATAGTGGTCCTCGGAACTCCGTGCAGACATACTATCCTGGTCATGTATATCTTGGCCAACTTCGCACTGGTGTATGTGGTTTTCACGGGGATAAAATGGGCTACCTTCGTCAATCGATCTACCACTACCTAGATTGAGTCATATCCTGCTTTGGTCCTGGGCAATCCGGTGATAAAATCCATCCCACTTCCATTCGGGTATCGGCATAGGCTGCAGCAATCCTGCTGGCTTCTGATGCTCTGCCTTAACTCTCTGGCATACATCACATACGGCTACATACTCGGCCATATCCTTCTTCATTCCCGTCCACCAGAAACATTCCTTCAAATCCAAATACATCTTGGTGTTTCCGGGTTGTATCGAGTATGGCGAATCATGTGCTTCCTGCAGTATCAACTTCCTGATCTCCGGGTCGTTGGGCACATAGATTCGATTCTCAAACCACAAGGTGTCGTGTTCGTCCTCACGAAATCCCTTGGCTTTTCCTTCACTCATCCATTTTCTTATCTCGACAATTTCCTTATCATCCTTCTGGGCTTCACGTATCTTTCCCAGCAATGTCGACTGAACCTCCAACATTGCAACGAAACCTCTAGGAACTATCTCCAAACGAAGCTCCCTGAGATGTTCTGCTAGCTCCTGTGGCAATCCCCCTTTTACTAGGGTATTTGCATAACTCTTCCTGCTCAAAGCGTCTACCACGATGTTGGCCTTCCCGGGGTGATAGTGCAGCTTCATATCGTAATCCTTTATAAGCTCCAACCATCTACTCTGTCCGAGGTTCATCTCCTTCTATGTGAAAATGTACTTCAAACTCTTGTGATCCGTGTACACATCACAACGATTTCCAATAAGGAAATGTCTCCAGGTTTTTAGTGCATGCACTACAGCTGCTAACTCCAGATCGTGCGTCGCGTAATTCAACTCGTGCGGTCGCAGTTGTCGAGATGCATAGGAAACAACTCTTCCATCCTGCATGAGTACTCCTCCAAGTCCTAAGCGTGAAGCGTCGCAGTACACTTGGAAATCCTTGCTAATATCTGGCAATATTAGCGTAGGGGCTGTCGTCAACCATTTCTTCAACTCCTAGAAACTTTCTTCACACTCTTCAGTCCAATCAAACTTTGTCTCCTTCTTCAACAATGTCGTCATTGGTTTTGCAATCTTGGAGAAATTTTCTATGAATCTCCGGTAGTATCCCGCGAGTCTAAGAAAACTGCAGATCTCTCCAACTAAAGTGGGTGCCAACCACTCTGTGACTGCCTGCACCTTGACGGGGTCTACTGCTATACCTTCTCCCGATATAACATGCCCTAGAAATCCAACTTCCTTCAACCAAAACTCGCATTTGCTAAACTTGGCATACAACTGATGTTCTTTGAGCTTCTCCAATACCAAACGCAAATGCTCTGCATGTTCCTCTTCGTCCTTCGAGTACACTAGAATATCATCAATGAATACCGCGACGAACTTATCCAAGAACTCCATGAACACCTTGTTCATCATACTCATGAAATAGGCAGGCGCATTAGTCAATCCAAATGACATAACCGTATACTCATATAGCCCGTACCGTGTGGTGAAGGCTGTCTTAGGTATATCCTTCTCTCGGATCTTCAATTGGTGGTATCTAGATCATAGATCTATCTTGGAGAATACTTTCGCTCCTTGGAGTTGGTCAAATAGATCATTGATCATCGGCAGCGGGTACTTATTCTTAATAGTCACTTCATTCAGCGCACGATAATCAACGACCATTCTTAATGATCCATCCTTCTTCTCGACCAAAAGCACTGGGGCTCCCCAAGGTGATGAACTTCGGCGAATAAAACCTTTCTCCGATAACTCCTTAATCTGCTTCTTGATCTCCTCCAGATCATTCGCTGGCATCCGATACGGTCTCTTAGATATTGGTCTGGTGCCAGGCAACAACTCTATTAAGAACTCAATATCTCTATCTGGTGGCATGCCAGGTAATTCCTCTGGGAACACATCCTGATAATCCTTTACTACTGGCACTTCCTCCTGAACAACTCCCGTGAGAGAATGTACTTGCGTCCTTATAGGCGAATGCCTAGATACATACTTAATCCTTTTTCCCTCCGGGGTGGTGAGCAAAATAGACTTACTGGCACAATCGATATTACCTCCATACTTCGACAGCCAATCCATACCTAATATCACATCCAATCCTTCCGACTCCAGAACTATTAGGTCGGAGGGAAAAGTATGGTGTCCTATGGTCAATGGCGTCTGAAAACATCCTTGGTGTGCCATATACTCCGCTCCTGGTGAACTTACTAACATGGGGGTCTTAAGAACTCGGGTGGACATACTATGTCTATTCACGAATCCCCTAGGAATGTATGAATGCGATGCACCCGTATCGAAAAGAACTATTGCGGTAAATGTCTTAACCAAAAACTTACCGACAATAGCATCTGGTTGCTCTTCTACCTCCTCCACGGTCACGTGGTTCACTTGTCCTTTGTTGAACGGGTTGGGCTTCTTCCCGGCGCTTCCATTGTCGTTCCCATTCTTAGCTTTGGGCAGTCCGTGGCATAGTGTCCATTCTTCCCGCACTTGAAACAAGTGATATGGCTGAAATCCTTCTTGGCAGGTGTGGACGGGGTAGAGCGGCTCTGGTTATTACTTGCTCCGTTCCCATTTCCATTTCCATTCTTAGGGCCATTGTGGTTGTGGGGAATTCCATGGTTATGGGTATATCCTCCCGAATTCGGAGTGAATCGGGGCTTCTGCTGGGCTCCAGAATTATTCCTTCCGTGTCCATACTTCCTCTTGCGGCTTTCAATCTGCTGCTGCTTCCCTTCAATCATAAGAGCTTTATCTACCAACTCCTGGTAGTTCTTCAAAGTTGCCACCATCAACTGTACGCTCATCTCATCATTCAGCCCTTCCATAAATCTCTCCTGCTTAGCGGCATCTGTGGCCACATCATCTGGGGCATAACGAGATAGGGTACTAATCTCATCCACGTACTGAGCTACAATACGGTTTCCTTGGCGCAAGTTGCAAAACTCCCGCCTCTTCATGCTCATAGCTCCAGTTGAGACATGGGCAGTACGGAAAGCTTGCTGAAACTGCTCCCAAGTGACATTAGCTATAGGGAAAGTGGCTGTGTAATTCTCCCACCATGCTGCGGCTAGTCCAGACAACTGGTGTGCGGCAAATCGCACCTTCTCAGCGTCAGAGCAATTGGCGATGGTCAAATCCCTTCCAATCTTGCATAGCCAGTCATCAGCCACTATTGGTTCGATGCTGCTAGCAAACACTGGTGGTTGCAACCATAAGAAACGTGTCAGATTGTCCACGGGTGGTGGTGGTGGAGGGTTGTTGTTGTTGTTCTGGTTGTTCTGAGTATTCTGGACAAGTAGTTGCATCAAGGTGTTCTGCTGTTGGATCAATTGGGTGAGCTCAGGGGGAAACTCAAATCCGGGCTCACGTCTTGGAGGCATCTGATGGGTGTAGAGGGAAGATATTAGAATAGAATTGAGGTCTAAGGGAAAATCACTACCCATATGCACATGAGACAAACACAATCATTTCACATCAATCAATTTCAAGCAAGACCTTACAAATCTAACTAATGTTACAGAGTGCTCTAAATACTACTATGTGGGGGTAAACTACTAGTCACAGGGTGGTCATCTAAAAATATTGATCGGTGGAAGATTCCATGATGTCTGCTCCAGCTTCATCTTCATAGTCTTCGTCTTCACTATCATCGGGGTCTGAATCCGTGTCGTCGATGATAATGTAATCTTCAGGACAAATCTCCTTGGGTTCTTCTTCCTCTTCTTCACCTCCTGGTGCTGGATCTCCCATGAATACTCCTAGCTTCCTTGTCAAATCATCATTCTTCTCCACTAGTATCAACATCTCCTCCTCGTATCCGTCATGAGTAGACTTAAGTTCTTCTTCTAGCTCCAAATTCCTGTTTAGTGCCTTCTTCAATTCTATCATCCCAGCGCACCTCTGGTGCTCCTATCGTCGAATGTGCTGGTTCAACTCCTGGATGAAGGCAGCAATGGACCTATCCTTCCGGGTGCTGATCATATCCCAACGCTCATCTCGGCGTCCACAAATATGGTAGATGGTGTCCTTCAGCTGCTGCTTGTAGACTTCTCCGATCCTTCCCATCGTGATGTGGGCTGCCATACTCTTGCCTAGGCTCCCGGTTGGTGCATCAAAAAAAACTCTATTGGCTCAGTTGATGATGCGAAGGTTCTTTCGGGAATTTGAACTTGAATGCTCCATCGCTCCTCTTCCGGTAAAGTGGCGGTGTAGGTCCCGGTAAAGCTTGGTATTCCTATGTTCAGGTACCTAGTGACTTCCTTCAAGTGTCGCCCAATAGGTGTGTCTTCATCCGGTTGAGTGAACTTGTTCCTTGGGTCCACCATCCTAAAGAAGTAGAAAATGGAGAGAAGTCAAAAATGAGTAGAGAAGAGTGATCTAGGGTCTGTCTTAGTGGTCGTGTCCTACAATCAGCGTGTGCTCTGATACCATCTTGTAGCGACCACGAGCCGAATGGACCGAAGTCTCTGTGTTCTGTGTCATCCCTGGATCGGTAATGCTAACACACACAATACTTGAAGGATTTATAACAGAGTGGCAATCACACACTTATTAGATCGAATGTCTCCAATGAGAACTTATTACAAAAATCTATGGCTTAAGGCCATCTAACAAAATAACAGCGGAAGGCTTGGAAGATAAGTGAGTCCAACAACTCCAACGGCATAGCTGAGTGCATGACAAACGACCTAGAACGTCTTATTCCTCGTCTGAAAAGTCTGCAATGTAATATGTTGCAGCCCGAAAACGGGTCAGCACATGGAATATGCTGGCAAGATAACACAGAAGATGCAAGTAACATAATAAAGGCTATACTATATGCATATTTGGCTGGTGGAGGCTCTAAGGTAAAAGTTTTTGCGTAAAGCCAATTTTTCCCTACAACAAAGGAATATATTTTATTTTTAACTATTATGGTAGTTGAAAATCATTGAGAAAGTACCTCCAACTCAATCCCAATTAAAAATTATCATTAACCCAACAAATTAAGTTATAGAGTGACGAGATCAACCAATAATTCAAGTACCAGATACTCAAGATGTCCATAACCGGGGACACGGCTAATCATGATCAGTTTGTACACTTTGCAGAGGTTTGTGCACTTTTCCCCACAAGACTCGATCGCCTCTGTTTGGTTTCTCGCACTGCATGGTGTTTGAGAAACGGATGACCGAGACACAGTCTTTCCGAAGAGGTCCCCTTAACCGGATAGATAGGTCGGTACACCTACAATCCCTCTACATTTGCTAGCCCATCACGGAAAGGTTTCCCACAACTTACTCAACTATGACAAAGCCCATATTGGCATGTGGCTGCACACGGAAGTTTCTAGCATGAATAGTTTTATGATCCCTTTGAGCCTGGGTGGCATTCCATAGGAAAAATCACACTGAACCCCGGGATTTCCTAGGACAACACTGGATTCTCCAGGTGCCGTGCAACCAATCCACCCAGATGTGTATTCAATTAGCCACCTTAAGTTGAATCCTTAATTAACAACTCACATCTATCATGGATTTCACTCAAACCCAAACCACGTCTACGGGCATAGTATATCAACCTAAGCAAACGTAGAAGTAACTCCCAAGGGTTTGAAAATAATGCAGGTAATAGGTTCTACCTGAATCTACTTCCCAGTCCCACAAGTTAAGAGATCCTACTCATGCAATGTGTGAGGGTTTGATCTAATGCATAAAAACTGGGTAATAAAAGAGTATGATCAAAGTGTTGCTTGCCTTGCTGACGATTCGCAAAACCTAGAGACTCATAGTAGCACGCTTCACAGTCCGGGTATTCTATCGCAAGCAAACAATAGCATACATAAGCAATCAAGCAATGATGCGCAAACAAAACTCCAAAAGATAGGAATCTAACCAGAAAGTTCAACTTAAGAACTCCGGTTTGCAAAAAGAAACAAATCGAAAGAAGCAACGAAACTCAAACTGCGAAAGAAACGAGCTCCGATTACTAATTGATCTAAAGTCAAATTTTACAGTAGCCAAAACTTTGTTCAAGTTGGTTAAACGGAAAGAGAGCGTCGAGACGAAGATCTGGGATTTTGAATCACCTGATTCCGACTCTCGAGCGAAAATAAAAACGAAAAACAAGATCAGGGTAGAAATCGCGATCGAAATAATCGCGGATAAAAACCCCGAAAAAGAAAACTGACGAACAGACTAACGAACGAACGTTCGCTGTCTGCGGCTAACGGACAAACAGCGTTCGTTAAAACGAACGTACGGACGAACGTCCGCTAAATAACTAAACCGGAGAAAAACCGATCTAACCTAAAAAAATGGATCTAGGTTATTCCTAAAAAAACCGATCGGTTAAAAAAGAGAAACCGATGGCTACTTTAAAAAAGTCAACAACGGCGGCGGACTCAGGTGAGGGCGCGGCTCCGGCGGCTACCGGCGGCGGGCGGCGGCGGCGGGGTCGGCGGCGGCGGGCGGCTGGCAGCGGGCGGCGCGAGCGGCGGCGGCGGGCGGCGGCTAGGGCAGAGGCGGGGCGACGGCTAGGGAAGAGGCGGGGCGAGCGGGCTGGCGGCTGGGCTGCCTCTCAGGCCGGGGTGGCGGCTTATAAAGGCCAGAGTCCTGGCCACTTACGGCCCGGAGTCGGTTCGTGCCCTCTTTTTTTTAAAAGAGTCCTGACGTAGCAAAACTAACGAAAGAAATACTAAACGGACTCCAAAAATCCCGAAATAAATTTTCACCGTCCTCTAATATTATTTAGGACAAAGTGAACATTTTTCCCGGACCTAAATGCAATTTTGAAAAATGCGCATTTTTCCTATGCAAATAAAATCGCAAATAAATCCAGAAAAATACCAAAAGTGATTTTAACATTTTTCCTCCTATATTTCTGTTATTTTGGGGATGTCATATTATCTCCGCTCATATATGGTATTTAGAAATACTTTTAGGAGAGAAAATAATTAAAACCAACATTGTCCTCGTACCGGTATTCGAGTGAACTCAAATACGAAAACGGTAGAATTCCCAACTCTCTCCGTAGGTCCTTGAGTTGCTTAGAATTTCGAGGATCGCCACGAACAAAAATGCAAATAAACATGCAATGCAATATGATCTATGTATAACAATCCAAATTGAAAATATGGGATGTTACAAACTCCTCTTGCATCACAGCCATCCAGAGCGGGCCAGAAAGAGCGACTCGAACGGAGGACGGCAACGGCGATGGCTCAGAGGTGGACGGCTCAGATGTGGACGCCGCATGGACATAGTCGTCCGAGGAGTACCGCGAGCTCGGGCGAAAACCACCCGTACGGGCGTGGGTGACCGGACCGGCCGCGGGCGCCGGGGGCGCCGAGGGGGCCGCGGGGACGGGCGCCAACGTCGGGGCGCCGGGGGTGCCGGTGACGCTGGGTGTGCCGGGGGCACCGAGGGGGCTGCGGGCACTGCGGGGGGCCACGGGCGCCAACGTCGGGGGTGTCGGGGGTGCCATCTCCGCGGCTGTAGGAGGCGCCGCATGCGGGGGGCGCGCCTCAAATCCAGGGGCGATCCAAGAGAGGCGCGCGAGCGCCCTGGTAGAGGCGTTGAGGAGCCCGCGTCATCGGTGGCGGGAGGAACAGCCGGGGGTACCTGGTCAAACAGAAACACATGCTCATCAAAGTAAACTTGCCGGGAAGTGAACATACGGTGGGAGACATGATCGTAGCACCGATATCACTTGGAGTTGGAGGGGTAGCCGATGAAGATGCAAGCGATAGAACAGGGTGTAAGTGTGATCCTCTATCTTGTGGCAATTGAAACTGAAACTCCTAAGAATATGACGAAGTGTGACAGGGTTGGGATGGCCCAAACGAGCATGCCAGAGGTCGACGCTGGCGGAGAGAGCAACCAGTGCGGTGGTGGAGGGGGATGAAGAGTGCACCGGATAGAGCTCGTCGAGGCTGTCACACCGGTGAAGTACCATGTTGGTGCGAGCATCCTTGACACGAAATCCAAACTCGTCAAATTCAACAGTAACAGGATTTTCACTAGTTAAACGACGAACGGAGACAAGGTTCTTAATAAGATGAGGTGACACAAGTATGTTAGACAAAGTGATAGGCATGGAATTAGAAGAAAAGAAGTGTGCCCGATATGTGTGATAGGGAGTGTGGAATCATAACCGACAATGATACGGTGGTCGGTGGTGACGGGAGTGAAGGAGGCAAGATTACCAGGATGAGCAAAATTGTGAGCCCTAGCCCCGGCGTCCATGTACCAATCATCACCTTCGGTGGAGTTGGTCGGTGTAGGAGAGGCATGCAGTGCGAAAAGGAGCACTGGGTCGCAGGGCGCCGACAGTAGGGCCGGCGAGGGGGACGAAGACACCATGGGGAGGCCGTAGCCACCACTCAGTAGCGGCGATGGGTACCCTGCAGACGGTGTGGGGAGTAGCCCTGGCTGGGACTGCGGTGCCGGGTAGGCCAGATGGCTCGCCGGAAAAAGTTGTTGGCCCGCTGACAGATGCTGCAGGTGCTGGGCAACGACGGACTGGCCGGAGAGCGCTGGCGGTGGGGCCGCGTTGTAGGGTGCCAACTGCGTGATGGCACAGGCGGCGGCGAACAGGCTGGTTGACGCCATCGCTGTTCTGACGGCGGCTGACTACTGGCGGCGCGGCTCAGACTGCTCGGCGGCTAGCACGGCGGTGCAGCTACCAGCAGGCGGCGACTGGCGGGGCGGCGGCCCAGCTAGCAGCGGGAGCGCGAGAGCCGGTAGACTACGGGCGCGGGCTGATGGATCGGGTCGGATGGGCGCCGGTTGCGGGTAGCGGAGTGGGGACCGGGCACGGGCAGCTGGAATGGGTGACGCCCGTTGGATCAGGCGGGACGGCGGCCAGCTGGGTAGCGGGTGGCGATTGGCGTGGCTAGAGCGAGCGTGCGAGCGGGTTTGGAGGAGCGCCGCGAGCGGCCTGGCTAGCGCAGCAGGCGGGAGAGGGAAGGGCGGCAGCCGGCGCACTGGCGGCGGCCGGCGCGGGAGTGGGCGCGTGGGCGGCGGCGTGGTGGTGGCGAAGGCGGCGGCGTGGGGGTGACGGCGGCGGCGGCACGGAGGAGACGCGGGGCGGCGGCGGCGGAAGCGATAAAACCTAAAATTCGGATACCATGTATGTTGTGGGAATTACACGATGTATTGCTCATGTGCAAAAGTACGTAAATATGATGTACAAGAGGTGGGCCACGACCTCAATTATACAAGGAACTAGGAGGTGGGCTCAATACACAGATATGCACGACACATATACTCAACACACAAGATCCAGTCTAGAGGCTTTTTCGAGCACTCCGTCGGAGAGGAACACGATCACAGAGTGGTTCATCATCCTCATTGGTGCTCCTCTAATGATGCGTGAGTATTTTACCACCGACCTACGGGTCCGTAGTTAGTATCTAGATGGATTCTTCTCTCTTTTCGATCCTCAATACAATGTTCTCCTTGATGTTCTTGGAGGTCTATATGGAACTCTTTATTGCGGTGTATTTGTTAGGATCCAATGAATTGTCAGTTTATGATCAGATCTATCCATAAATGATTATTATAGCCTCGTGTTTCTTCTTTGATATTTTGTTTTTGTTTGGACAACTTGACTGATTTATCTTGCAATGGGAAGAGGTGCTTTGTAATGGGTTTGATCTTGCGGTGCTCAATCTCAATGGCAGAAAGAGACATGACACACATGTATCGTTCCTCTCAAGGATAACAAGAAGGGGTTTATTCCTACATGAATAGATCTTGTCTGCATCATGTCATCGTTTTTAATGGATTACTCTGTTTCTCCATGAACTTAATACACCATGTGCATGCTGGATAGTGATACGTCCATTTTGCATCAAGCTTATATGTTGATAATTATTGCATTATGGGATGTTATTATATGTTTTGTCACAATACATATGCCTTTTCTCTCTTATTTTACAAGGTTTACACGAAGAGGGAGAATGCCGGCAGCTGGAATTCTGGGCTGGAAAAGGAGCAACTCTGGAAATCTATTCTACACAACTCCAAAAGCCCCGAAACTCAACATAACTTCATTTGAGAAAATATAAAAAATATTTGGCGAAAGAAGTCCACGAGGGGGGCCACCTGCTGTCCACGAGGGTGGGGGACGCGCCCCCTGCCTCGCGGGCCTGCCGGAAGGACCCTGATGCCCATCTTCTCCTATATGAGGTGTTTTGACCTGGAAAAAATCAGAAGGAGGCTTTGGGGACCAGACGCCGCCGTCTCGAGGCGGAACCGAGGCAGAAACCAATCTAGGGCTCCGGCAGAGCTGTTCTGCTGGGGATACTTCCCTCTGGGAGGGGGAAATCGTCATCGCCGTCATCACCAACAACTCTCCCATCTTGGGGAGGGCTATCTTCATCAACATCTTCAGCAGCACCATCTCCTCTGAAACCCTAGTTCATCTCTTGTATCCAACTTTGTATCCAAACCTCAGATTGGTACCTGTGGGTTGCTAGTAGTGTTGATTACTCCCTGTAGTTGATGCTAGTTGGTTTATTTGGTGGAAGATCATATGTTCAGATCCATTATGCATATTAATACCCCTCTGATCATGAACAATATTATGTCTTGTGAGTAGTTACTTTTGTTTCCGAGGACATGGGAGAAGTCTTATTATTAGTAGTCATGTGAATTTGGTCTTCGTTCGATATTTTGATGAGATGTATGTTGTCTCTCCTCTAGTGGTGTCATGTGAACGTCGACTAAATAACACTTCACCATTATTTGGGCCTAGAGGAAGGCATTGGGAAGTAATAAGTAGATGATGGGTTGCTAGAGTGACAGAAGCTTAAACCCTAGTTTATGCGTTGATTTGTAAGGGACTGATTTGGATCCATATGTTTCAGGCTATGGTTAGGTTTACCTTAATACTTCTTTTGTAGTTGCGGATGCTTGCATTAGAGGTTAATCATAAGTGGGAGGCTTGTCCAAGTAAGGACATCACACAAGCATCGGTCCACCCACATAGCAAATTATCAAAGTACCGAACGCAAATCAGATGATCGTGATGAAAACTAGCTTGACGATAATTCCCATGTGTCCTCGGGAGCGCTTTCCTTTATATAAGAGTTTGTCCAGGCTTGTCCTTTGCTACAAAAAGGATTGGGCCACCTTGCTGCACCTTATTTTCTTTTACCGTTTGTCACTTGCTACCAATTATCTTATCAGAAAACCGTCTGTTACCTATAATTTTAATTAGTGCTTGCAGAAAATACCTTACTGAAAACTGCATATCATTTCCTTCTGCTCCTCGTGGGGTTCGACACTCTTACTTATCGAAAGGACTACGATAGATCCCCTACACTTGTGGGTCATCAAGACTCTTTTCTGGCGCCGTTGCCGGGAAGTGAAGCGCCTTTGGTACGTGGAATTTGGTAAGGAAAAAATTATATAGTGTGCTGAAATTAATTGTCACTTGTTACTATTGCTCAAAATCCTTTGAGAGGCTTGTTCGGGTATCTTCACCCCGATCAGAAGAGCAAAGAGTTGCTCCTCAACCTACTGCACCTATTGAAAATGTTTGCTTTGAGATTCCTTCGGGTATGATAGAGAAACCACTTGAAAATCCTTTTACAGGAGACGGAACACTGCATCCCGATTTACATCTAATCTATGTGGATGAAGTTTGTGGATTTTTAAGCTTGCAGGCATGCCCAAGGATGTTATCAAGAAGAAGGTCTTCCCTTTATCTTTGAAGGGAGATGCATTGGCATGGTTTAGGCTATGCGATGATATGGGATCATGGAACTATAATCGTCTGAAGTTGGAATTTCATCAGAAGTTCTACCCTATGCACCAGGTTCATCGTGATCGTAATTATATTTATAATTTCTGGCCTCGCAAAGGAGAAAGCATCGCTCAAGCTTGGGGGAGGCTTAAGTCAATGTTATATTCATGCCCCAATCATGAGCTCTCAACAGAAATGATCATTCAAAATTTTTATGCTCGGCTTTCTCTTAATAATCGCTCCATGCTCGATACTTCTTGTTCTGGCTCTTTTATGATGAAGAATATTGAATTCAGATGGGATTTTTTGGAAAGAATTAAATGCAACTCTGAAGATTGGGATCTCGACGAAGGTAAGGAGTCAGGTATGACCCCTAAGTTTGATTGTGTTAAAGCTTTTATGGAAACCGATGTTTTCCATGAGTTTAGCACTAAATATGGACTTGATTCTGAGATAGTAGCTTCTTTCTGTGATTCTTTTGCTACTCATGTTGATCTCCCCAAGGAGAAGTGGTTTAAATACCATCCCCCTATTGAAGTAATAGTAGTTGGACCTATTAAAGTTGAAGAAAAGACTATCACTTATAATGTTGATCCTGTTATACCTACCGCTTATATTGAGAAACCACCTTTCCCTGTTAGGATAAAGGATCATGCTCAAGCTTCAACTGTAGTTCGTAAGAGTAATACTAGAACATCTACACCCCCTCAGCAAATTAAAGTTGAACCTATTGTTGCTATGGTTAAAGATATCTTGGTAGAAGATTTAGATGGACATGTTATTTACCTCCAAGAAGAGTATGCTAGAATAGCCAAACCCAATGCTTGGAACAAACATAGACCTATTATGGGCTTGCCTATTATCTCTGTTAAGATATGAGATCATTGTTACCATGGATTATGTGATGTAGGTGCTAGTGCGAGTATTATCCCTCATGATTTATATCAAGAAATTATGCATGATATGGCACCTATTGAGTTAGAAGGGATTTATGTTACTATTAAGCTTGCCAATAGAGACACTATTTCACCAGTTGGGATTGTTAGAGATATTGAAGTCTTGTGTGGGAAGGTTAAATACCCTGCTTATTTTCTTGTTCTTAGTTCCCCACAAGATGAATTCTGTCCCATTATATTTGGTAGACCCTTCTTGAATACTGTTAATGCCAAGATAGACTGCGTGAAAGATATTGTCACTGTTGGATTGGGGGATATGTCTCATGATTTTAACTTTGCTAAATTCCGTAGACAATCCCTTGAAAAGGCACCACCCAGTAAGGATGAAATTATTGGTCTTACTTCTATTGCCGTGCCACCTAATGATCCTTTAGAACAATACTTGCTAGACCATGAAAATGATATGCATATGAATGATAGAAGGGAAATAGATGAAATATTCTTTAAACAGGGACCTGTATTGAAAAACAACTTGCCTATTGAAATCCTAGGGGACCTTCCTCCACCCAAGGGTGATCCCGTGTTTGAACTTAAACCTTTACCTGATAATCATAAGTATGTTTATCTTGATGAAAAGAAGATTTATCCTATTATTATTAGTGCTAATCTTTCAGAGCAGGAAGAAGAAAAATTATTGAAAACTCTGAAGAAGCACCGAGTTGCTATTGAATATACTATGGATGATCTTAAGGGCATTAGTCCCACTATATGCCAACACAAGATAAAATTGGAAGAAAATGCTAAACTAGTTATTGATCATCAACGACGATTAAATCCTAAGATGAAAGAAGTGGTAAGGAAAGAAATACTAAAGCTCCTAGAGGCAGGTATTATCTATCCAGTTGCTGAAAGCCAGTGGGTAAGTCATCTCCATTGTGTCCCTAAGTAGGGAGGTATGACTGTCGTTCCTAATGATAAAGATGAATTAGTCCCGCAAAGAATAGTTACGGGCTATAGGATGGTAATTGATTTCCGTAAGTTAAATAAAGATACTAAGAAAGATCATTACCCCTTGCCATTTATTGATCAAATGCTAGAAAGGTTATCCAAACATACTCTTTTCTGCTTTCTACTCCCTCCGTTTCGAAATATTTGTCTTTCTAGAGATTCAACAAGTGACTACATACGAAGCAAAATGAACGAATCTACACTCTCAGATATGTCTACATACATCCGTATGTTGTAACCATTTGAAATGTCTACAAAGACAAATATTTAGGAACGGAGGGAGTAGATGGTTATTCTAGTTTCTCTCAAATACCTGTGTCAAAAGGGGATCAAGAAAAGGCTACTTTTACTTGTCCTTTCGGTACCTTTGCTTATAGACATATGCCTTTTGGTTTATGTAATGCACCTGCTACCTTTCAAAGATGCATGATGGCTATATTACATGATTTTTGTGAAAAGATTGTTGAGGTTTTCATGGATAATTTCTCCGTTTACGAAACTTCTTTTGGTGATTGCTTAAGCAACCTTGATCAAGTTTTGCAGAGATGCGAAGACACTAATCTTGTCTTAAATTGGGAGAAGTGCAACTTTATGGTTAATGAAGGCATTGTCTTGGGACATAAAATTTCTAAAAGAGGTATTGAAGTTGACAAAGCTAAAGTGGATGCTATTGAAAAGATGCCATGCCCTAAGGACATCAAAGGTATACGAAGTTTCCTTGGTCACGCCGGGTTTTATAGGGACTTCTCCAAAATTTCCAGGCCTCTGACTAATCTCTTACAGAAAGATTTTCCTTTTGTCTTTGATGATGTTGTCTAGAGGCATTTGAAATACTTAAGAAAGCATTGATCTCTGCACCTATTGTCTAGCCTCCTAACTGGAATTTACCCTTTGAGATTATGTGCGATGCTAGTGATTATGCTGTAGGGGCTGTTCTAGGGCAAAGAGTTGATAAGAAATTGAATGTTATCCAATATGCTAGTAAAACTCTAGATAGTGCCCAAAGAAATTATGCCACTACTGAGAAAGAATTTTTAGCAGTTGTATTTGCTTGTGATAAGTTTAGACCCTATATCGTTGATTCTAAAGTAACTATTCACACTGATCATGCTGCTATCAGATACCTTATGGAAAAGAAAGATGCGAAACCTAGACTTATTAGATTGGTTCTCTTGCTGCAAGAATTTGACCTGCATATTATTGATAGAAAGGGAGGTGAGAACCCCGTAGCAGATAACTTGTCTAGGTTAGAGAATATACATGATGACCCACAACCTATTGATGATAGCTTTCTTGATGAACAACTAGCTGTCATAAATACTTCCTGTACTGCTCCATGGTATGCTGATTATGCTAATTACATTGTCGCTAAGTTTATACCTCCTAGCTTCACATACCAGCAAAAGAAAAAGTTCTTCTATGATTTGAGACATTACTTCTGGGATGACCCACATCTTTATGAAGAAGGACTAGATGGTATCATTAGACGTTGTGTACCTGAGCATGAACATGAATAGATCCTACGCAAGTGCCACTCCGAATCTTATGGAGAACACCATGCGGGAGATAGAACTACACATAAGGTATTGCAATCCTATTTTTATTGGCCTACTCTCTTCAAGGATGCCCGTAAGTTTGTCTTATCTTGTGATGAATGTCCAAGAATTGGTAATATTAGTAGACGTCAAGAAATGCCTATGAATTATTCACTTGTTATTGAACCATTTGATGTTTGGGGCTTTGATTATATGGGACCGTTTCCTGCCTCTAATGGGTACACACACATTCTAGTTGCCATTGATTACGTTACTAAGTGGGTAGAAGCTATTCCAACTAGTAGTGTTGATCACAACACCTCTATTAAGATGCTTAAAGAAGTTATATTTCCGAGGTTTGGAGTCCCTAGATATCTAATGACTGATGGTGGTTCACACTTTATTCATGGTGCTTTCCGTAAGATGCTTGCAAAGTATGATGTCAACCATAGAATTGCATCCCCCTATCACCCACAGACTAGTGGTCAAGTAGAACTAAGTAATAGGGAGTTGAAACTAATCTTGCAAAAGACAGTTAATAGGTCTAGGAAGAATTGGTCCAAGAAACTTGATGATGCATTATGGGCCTATAGAACTGCATACAAAAATCCTATGGGTATGCCTCCATATAAGATGGTGTATGGAAAAGCTTGTCACTTACCTCTTGAGGTAGAACATAAGGCATATTGAGCTATTAAAGAGCTCAATTATGATTTCAAACTTACCGGTGAGAAGAGGTTATTTGACATTAGCTGTCTCGATGAATGGAGAACCCAGGCTTATGAGAATGCCAAGCTGTTTATAGAAAAAGTTAAAAGATGGTATGACAAAAGGATACAAAAGCGTGAGTTTAACGTAGGTGACTATGTCTTGCTATACAACTCTTGTTTAAGATTTTTTGCAGGAAAACTTCTCTCAAAGTGGGAAGGATCTTACATTATCGAGGAAGTTTATCGTTCTGGTGCCATAAAGATCAACAACTTCGAAGGCACAAATCCGAAGGTGGTGAACGGTCAAAGAATCAAACATTGTATCTCAGGTAATCCTATAAATGTGGAAACCAATATTATTGAAACCGTAACCCCGGAGGAATACATAAGGGACACTATCCAGAACGATTCAGCCTCCGAAAAGGAAGAGGTATGTGATACGGTAAGTAAACCGACTCTAAAACAGTTCTAAAGGCAATTTTTCTCCGTTTTGGAATATTTAGAAAAATAGGAAAATAAGAAGCAGTCCGGAGGGGACATGAGGCGTCCACGAGGGTGGAGGGCGCGCCCCCTGCCTCGTGGGCACCCCGTGTGTCCCCCATACTCCGTTTTCTTGTGGGTTACTCCTGTTGGTCGGTAAAAAATCATTATATATACTACCGAAGGTTTTGACCTCTGTATCACGCAGAATTCCTCTGTTTTCGTTCCAAGCTGTTCCTGTCACAGATAAAAGCAACATGTCACCCCAGGATTCGGAAGGAGAAAGCTATGTGGCTGATTCCCTTGCTGACCCTACGGTCTATGGGGACTGGGAGCATTATGGTTGGACCACAGAAGAAGAAGAAGAAGACCATGACTCAAAGAGGAAGGATTGGACTAGCTTAGATTAAGACGAAGTCCCACTACCTCAACCCGAAGACATGCACGTGGAGTTCAAAAAGTCATGCCTCCCAGACAGAGTAAAGAAACCTAAGATCGAATTTATTCCTTTTAACCTCTTGTAGGAAAATAAGCAGGCACTATGCAAGAGGATATTAAATCTTGAGCAAGAGATCAATGATCTAAAGAAACAAAATTCTGTCCTTAAGCGCAAGCTGAGGAAGAAGCCATCATCACCACCCCCGAAGAAGGAGACATAATCATATGGGTATGGGCACTCCCCTTGGCAACTGCCAAGCTTGGGGGAGTGACCCCGATATCGTATCACCATCACTCCTATCTTTACTGTTTTACTTAGTTCGATCCTTTTGGTAGTATCTTGATCTAGTAGAATAAAGTTAGCATGATCTAGTTGTGAGCTTTTGCTTTGCGAGCTTTACCCTTTGTAATCGAGTCCGTGACCTATATAATAAAGATTAGTGTCGAGTCAAGGGCTTGATTTCCTCACTTGTGTCATGATAAAAAGAAAGAAAACATCAAGAGTATCAAAGAGATCATATCGATCTTATGGGAAGTAATGACTTCACATACAAAAGTATGATAAATAAAAGTTGTTGGGGGTTGACAAACATAGTTTTGGTCATCGTTGCAATTAATAGGAAGTAATAAAAGAAGAGAGGCTTCACATACAAATATACTATCTTGGACATGTTTTATGATTGTGAGCACTCATTAAAGTATGACATGCTAAAGAGTTGATGTTGGACAAGGAAGACAACATAATGGGTTATGTCCTCTTAAATCCGAAATAAAGTATATTGTCATGGATCATCCAACATGTTGAGCTTGCCTTTCCCCCTCATGCTAGCCAAAACTCCTCGCACCAAGTAGAGATACTACTTGTGCTTCCATATATCCTTAAACCCAGTTTTGCCATGAGAGTCCACCATACCTACCTATGGATTGAGAATGATCCTTCCAAGTAAGTTGTCATGTTGCAAACTCGCTAAAATATGTATGATTTATTAGTGTGGGAGAAATTAGCTTTATACGATCTTGTGATATGGAAGTAATAAACGTGACATACTGCATAATAAAGGTCCTTATCACAAGTGGAAATACAAAGTGCAGTTCTTCTATGCTAAGACTTTGTGCATCCAACAATAAAAACACATGACAACCTCCGCTTCCCTCGGCGAAGGGCCTATCTATTATTCTTGCCTTATAAGTGTCAAGGTGAATTCCACCATTCGTTTTTACATTTTATACTTTGGCAAGCACATTGTGTTGGAAAGATCCTGACATATATACCCACTTGGATGTAAGTTTTCATGATCTATTACTGTTGACATTGCCCTTGAGGTAAAAGGTTGGGAGGCAACACCATAAGCCCCTATGTTTCTCTGTGTCCGATTAAAACTCCATAAACATAAGTATCGCGTGAGTGTGAGAAATTGTGAAAGACTATATGATAGTTGAGTATGTAGGCTTGCTGAAAAGCTCGTATATTGACTCTTTTCGATGTTACGATAAATTGCAATTCCTTCAATGACCGAGATCAAAGTTTGTTAGTTTCCAATGAAGTTTATGATTCATACTTGATATTGTGGATGAACTGTTACTTTAGCATAAGAATCATATGACTATATTTATATAAGTTGCTGTTATGAGAATGATCATGATGCCCTCATGTCCGTATTTTGTTTTTATCGATACCTCTATCCCTAAACATGTGGACATATGTTTCGATATCGGCTTTCGCTTGAGGACAAGCGAGGTCTAAGCTAGGGGGAGTTGATACGTCCATTTGCATCATTCTTATATGTTGATATTTATTGCAGTATGGGCTGTTATTATATGTTTTGTCACAATACTTATGCCTTTTCTCTCTTATTTAACAAGGTTTACATGAAGAGGGAGAATGCAGGCAGCTAGAATTCTGGGCTGGAAAAGGCGCAAACTCTGGAAATCTATTCTCCACAACTCCAAAACCCCGAAACTCAACAGAACTTTGTTTTAGAAAATATAAAAAATATCTGGCGAAAGAAGTCCACGAGGGGGGCCACCGGCTGTCCACAAGGGTGGGGGGCACGCCCCCCTTCCCAGGGCGCTCCCCCTCGCCTCGTGGGCTAGCCGAAAGGCCCCCGATGCCCATATTCTCCTATATGAGGTGTTTTGACCTGGAAAAAATCAGAAGGAGGCTTTGGGGATGTGACGCCCCAATACCGACGCTCCAGAAGACTTCCAGATGTTCCGAGTTTTGCCGTGTGATTCATTTTGCTTGCTTCATTTTATTTTGCATTGCATCATGTCATCATGCCATCATCTCATTAATCTTTGCATCTCAACTAAATAAATTGTGTGGATCTTCGATCCATTTAAATCGAGGGAAGGTTCTCTTTATAACATATCCTCCTAATATTTATCAAGCTATTATAAAAATATTCCATTTGTTGAAAGTAACCATAACACACTTGCATTTTTCCCCATGCCTTTTCTTTCTCAATTCCTTGCCTCACCTTGCCAACATTTCCTTTCCCTTTTATCGAGGCTCCTCCTAAAGTCTCAACATTTTTGGACACTTTCTAAGCCATGTCCTAATTCAAACCATTTGAATTAAATTCAAATGAGTTTGAATTTAACTCTTGCGTTCATGCCTCTCCTATTTTTCGTGGACCGTGCGCTTTTTTGCGAGTCCGGGAAAAATAACCTCATGCCCTAATTCCATCCCTAACCTCCCTTTCTTTTCTTTCTATTTTTCTGTTTTTTAGAGAGAAGAGAGAGGATCTAAGTCCCATCCCAGCCGCAGCCAGGCCCAGCCTTTACCTCCCTGGCCATTAAGGCCGAGGCCCAGCACCTAACCCTCTAACCCTAGCCCACTCCCATCTCTCTCCCTCTCGTCCCTTTCCCACGCCACCGCCGCACACAGGCTCGCTCGATCCCGAGGCTCTCTCTCCCTCCCGCTCGATCTCCTTCCCCGTCGCGCCCCCGCACCTCCTCCTCGCTCCCCTCGCACCTCCTCCTTCCTCCGCGCACGCATCGCCAGCGCCGACGACCGCTGCCCGCGCCCCAGCTTTGCGTCGCCAGCTCCTTCACCAGGGGAGGAGCCCCTCGACCCATCCCCTTCAGCCCCGACTCCGGCGAGCGCCGCTCCCTCCGCACCGGCGACCTCCATCGCCGCCCCGCCTCCCTGCGGCCTCCCGTCGTGGGTCAGCACCGGCCGCTGTGGCCTTGCCGCGCCGAGCCTCCCCGTGCTCCTCCACCTCGTCTCGTCGTTCGGCGACTGGTGCAGTTGCCGGCGACCACAAGACTGGAGCTCACGCCGCCGCTTGATGTCCAGCCCACGTGCCGCGAGCCCGCCTCGCCGCCAACCTCCTCGCTGATCACCACCTTCTCTAGCCGCTCCCCAGCCTCCGGTATCGCGGTGCCGTCCCTGACGCAAGCACCGCCCTGTCTCTATTTCTGCCTCGTCCTCGTCGAGCAGTGTGTTGACCCGTGCTTCTCCGTTTCTTTGTTTTGGACTGTCAAGTCCAGCAAGATCGACTACATTTGATGTGGTTTTTTTGACAAGTACCACGACGCACGCTCGGAGCCCTCGGTTCCATCAAGTTCGACTACTACATGAACGAGTACCACGATGCTCGGAGCCTAGGAACCGCCAAGTTCCTCCACGACTCGTGAACGACTACCGCCGCCGTGACATCTACGAAAACGTTTACCACTACCTCCCACGACTACCGCGTCGACCCGTCAAGTTCAACTACGTGCATGTACCACTACCGTCGCCCCGAGGACGTTCGATTCGTCAAGTACCTCTCCGAAACGATACGCGAACACCTACTTCCACTACGAACCACGAGTACCACTACTTCCCTCGACGATTCGAACCACCTCGAAACGCACCCTTCGAAGGTATACCACCCAAACGATGCTCGTGAATGAATGTGGTTGTATGAGATGCATCCCTTGTTGCACCGTGTCCATTGTGCCCCTCTTTTGTCGTCGACCCGTGGGAACACGGAAACCGGGAGCTCCCCATCTCTTTTGCATGTCACGCTCTCCGTCATCTTTTGCATCGAACGCTCAACGAGTTACCGGAACCGATATGTTGCGTGGCATCATTCTCGGATTCGCCGCTGTGGCCCCTTTCTTTCCACCACGGTGACAAATACTTCATAACTCTTCATGTTAACTTTTACTAAAAATTGCATTTAACTTGATGATGTCATCCGCATCATGATAACAAACTTTGAAGGTTAAATTGTTGTTGCCTTAATAACTGCTAAATTGGTCATGGGGATTTTCCGGAATTGTTGTTGTTATTTCCGGCCTCATTTAAAATGCCTAGACAGTGTAGTTTTACTTATGCTTCACCTCTTGCCATGTTTAATAAAAACATTTAATCTTGTCTTGTAGATAAACGAGAGTCAACTAAATAAATAAAATGGGATGTTTCGTCAATATGAAACTCGTTGCATATTGAGCTCCACTTAACTTGTAGTATTGTTTGTGCACTTTGCCATGCCATGCATAATTAAACGGGCATGCATCATACTTGGTTGTGCATCATATGCCATGTTTATGCTTGTGTGTTTACCATGTTGTTTGCTTCTTTCCGGTATGCTTCTCTTGTTGCAATGAAACATCTAACCTTTGATACCTTCCTAGCAAACCGTTGTTTGGCTATGTTACCCGCTTGCTCAGCCCCTCTTATAGCGTTGCTAGTTGCAGGTGAAGATGAAGTTTGATCCATGTCGGATCTTATTGTTGGAATATCACAATATATCTTATATGTATTAACACATCTATATACTTGGCAATGGGTGGAAGGCTTGGCCTTTTGCTCGGTGTTTTGTTCCACTCATGCCACCTTAGGAGCCGATAAACCGGTGTTATGTTCCTTGATTTTGCGTTCCTTACACGGTTGGGTATATGGGGACCCCTTAACAGTTCATCTTTGAATAAAACTCCTCCAGCAAGGCCCAACATTGGTTTTAATTTGCCTGATAATAACGACTTAATTAATTAATTAAATTGCATAGGGGGTCATGCCCTCGAGGATTCTTTTCTACATAGCAGGGGGGCCAGTGCTGATGGTGTTGGTCCCAAACGGGCAGGCTCCGGGGCCACCTGAGGGAAACCCTAGGGCTGGTTTTACTCGTAGGATGTCCCATCCGGACGTGGACTGAGACGAGATACGCGCGGCTACTATCAGGGTGTCGGCACGTCGGGAGGTCTTGCTGGACTTGTTTTACCATTGTCGAAATGTCTTGTGCACCTGGATTCTGAGCCTAATCGGATTGTCCCTAAGATAAGGGGTAATATTATTATTATCTCTGCTGATCGTGAGAGCTTGTGATGGGCTAAGTTGGGACACCCCTGCAGGGTTACGATCTTTCGGAAGACGTGCCCGCAGTTATGTGGCAGATTGGAATTTGTTAATGTCTGGTTGTAGAAAACTTGACAGCGGATCCGAAGTAAAATATAGACCGCGTGAGTAACCATGACTGTCTCTTTTCACTTTGAGAAGAGAACACGGTGGGGTTATGTTTGACTCGCAGGTACCTCAGGATCTTTAGCGATCACTACTAGTTTGCTTCCACTTGTGTAGATGCTCATCTTATTCTTGTACTCGTAAGTTAGCCACCATATATTGCTTAGCCGTTGCTGCAACCTCACCACTACCCTTTTCCATACCCATAAAGCCTTGCTAGTCTTGATACCCATGGTTATGAGATTGCTGAGTTCTCGTGGCTCATAGTTACTACAACACCAGATGCATGCACCGCTGAGAACAGTGCAGGAGGTGGTTCAGAACTTCACTGGGAGCTCGATGAAGAGAGTGGCCGTATGTATGTGACGTTTTTCGACGATCAGTAGTGGTTCCTACTAGGGGCGATCGGACCTTGTGTTTATGGTATCTTTCTCGTTTGGTATTCGTCTGTAGTTGGACCCTGTGTTTTGGATGATGTATGTTATTATATTCATTGTGTGACGTGGCGAGTGTAAGCCAACAATCTTTTACTATTTCATCCCTGAATTTTACATGAGTTGTGCAAAGATACCATACTTGAGATCATTCTAGTATGCGCTTATGTCTTTAAGTCGTGCCTCGACACGTGGGAGACATAGTCGCATACTGGGCATTAGAAGTTGGTATTCAGAGCCGTCTCCCACCTAGGAGCCCCCTGATTGATCGAACCGCTGACGGTTGAGTCTAGGCACATACAGAAAATGTTTTGAGTCCTATATATATATATATATATATATATATATATATATATCGGAGAGTAGGATCTCTTTTTACTCCTCATCCCCTTCATCGCTCCAGTGAGGACTCATGACGTTGTTTTATCTTCACTATTCTCAAAAATTCACTAAATGTTTTTTACGATCACGCGAGTATTGTTTGGATTGTTCTGATATCTTTGTGACGAGAACATTATTCTTGATGCCTCCTGTCATGTAGGGGTTGTGGCAGTGTCCCGGGGAGTTGAGCTCCGAGGTGTTGTCGTCACAAACGTATCGTAGCGGTTCTAGAATACTTAAGACGGCCGACATCGAAAACTCTTCTATGTGGTTAGTGGTAAGATAACCCCGACGTCACCCAGTACTGGTGGGATAGCTCGGGAGTATTGGCACAGCTAGTATAGCGGATGCGTTTCGAAGGTCCGAGTAAACGGTTTCCGAAGATGCCTGGTTATGTGTTGAAGGATGGATACAGCTGGATGTAGGATTAGAGTTGCGTGTGTGGTACTTCCCCTGTACCCCCAACACTAAATTGCATAACTGGAAAGTTTCGGAAATTTATTGGTGGGTTCTCTAGTAGCTCGTAGGCATTCTTCCAACGAGTGCATAGTATGAAGTTCGGGGTTCAACATCGAGTGAAGAAGTTTTATGGGTGTTGTTCCAATTGGGAGTTGCATCTTAAAGGGTCCTTGGCTATGCTGATTCGGGGATTGCAACACCTTTTTGTAACACGTTCCATGAGCTTTCAGGACGAACATGTGGGACGAAGCTTCTATCATGTATTTGTTCTATCTGCTCCTTGTTGTTTTTATTTATCTTTTGTTCTCCCAAGTGTCTTCTCGTCAAGTTGATGTACCAGTAAGCCATGGGATTCATTCGGTCAATTCTCTGTTCGGATGATATTGTGAAGCTTATGTTACAACATATCTATCCTTTGTTTTTGTTTGATTCTGGTGTTCGAGTTGCTTCGATGTCAAATGTTGATTCCATACCTTTCCTAATCAGTATTCTCATATTTCTGTGAGAGTGCTAGTCCTTCTTAATCATCAAGATTGTCATGTTAAATTCTTTTACAACCGGTGTGCTTCTCTTCAAGTTAACCCGATCCTTTTTATATGTGCATGACCAAGTCTTGGGTTTTTTCTCAACGGTGTGTGTTTCATTCACCCCAAGTTGTCTTTGTTTCCCCACCCTCCCACCCTTCTTCTTCTCGGAGCCAGAAATCTCAAATCAAGTATCCATTTTATTCATGTGAGGTTTGTTCATTCTTTTCCTTCAATGTTCTTATCCGGTGATTTATCGTGAAGATGCTCAAGAGCTTCAAGTTTATCGTTGTTCCATTCTCATCTTCTTCTCCGGTGGAATAAATTCAAGCTTCGGTCATGATCATATCTCTTCCTTTTTTTTTGGTTTAACTTGTTTTCCCATGTTGAGATTTATTATCCGAAGGCTCTCTTATTTATTCAACTCTCCTATTCATATCCGGTGTGTACTAGGTATCTCAGAAGATTCGTGTTTCCATTCTTAATACGTTCAAACTATTTTGAGGATTGTCATCTTATTCAAGCCATGTAATTCAACCGGTGCAATATCTCTTAAGCAATCTTTTTCAACGGTGTTTCTTTTGAGTGGCACTAACCCACAGGTCTTTTTCCAGGATCTTACCCGACTCTTCTAATTTTTCTGGAGTTATACTCAAATTCTTTTCAAAGTGTGACGTAAGAATGATTTCCATCAGTCACATGCCTTCTCCAAGCTTATTTTCATTTATTTTCATCTGTAGCTCCACCTTCCTCTTGTCATTCGTCCGGAGTATCTCGAAATTCTTCATGGCATTTCTCGTCTTCATTCTCAACATTTGAAGACCGAAGAAGAGTTTCTCTTAAATCTTGGCCCGTTCGCTTGAAGATTCGTGGTTCTACCTTCATGACATCTTCATAATTGTTGCGATCACGAGGAATCTTCATATCACCCGAAGCATTTCATGAATTCTTCCCATTGTGATCCTCCGTAGGCCATGATTTCAGAATAGTTCTTCGTTCTCAGTTTTCAACTTTGTCCTCCAAATATTCTTCATTGATGTCTCTTCGTTCGTCTCCATATTCGTACGGTGGTTATTTCAAGATTACTCTTCCGTTGTTATCGTTTTAATTCGTTTGTTCTTTTCATAATCCTGCCGGTGAGTCATTTAAGATTTTTTTCTCAAGTTTGGCTATATCTCTCTCCAATCCTTTTCAAGAAGAATAAGTAGTAGGCCAAATCCGTTGCTTGTCATCAATTAATTTGATGAAGGATAAGCATATAGTAAATCTTATTCTTATTTCCTCGAAGTGATTAATCTCTTTTTTCCGGAGCTTGTTCATCATATCATATCCTTGGTTCCAAGTTGTTCGTCTTGTTTTCCAGAGCTCCAAATTATTTCAATTATATCTTTGCAAGCACCATCTAATCATTGCGAGGCTTAAATCTTAATCTTTTCATCCTTCACTTCTCATCCTTTTGTTACCAGAGTTCTTCATGGTGGTTCATCATGATTTAATTCATCCTCGAAGTCTTCATCAAGATTCTTGTTGGATCTCAAGTATTCTTCTTCTTGCATTCCGAAGTGCAATTCTTGCTCCCTTATCTTTTGAGATGGTGTTATGTCCTTCTTGACAATTTCCTTCATGTTCCATGATTCACAAGTTATCAAGAATGATATATGTAAACCCATTATTTTCTTCATTCATGAGATCTTTTCAACCTTCAATTAATTCGTTGGAGTAATCTTGGGTTGTATTTCACCTAAAGCCTTCCCTTAGAATTGTTGCAATTATGGTGCTTATAAATGACCCAAGTTCTTCATTTATAATTCCGATGAAATAAGTTTTTCGTCTCCTTGTTGATCTCAATCCAATTAAATGTTTTCGTCAGTGGCCGGTTGTCACCTTATAGTTTTGAGATGTTTTCCATAAGCCGACAACAAGCTCATTTTTTGTTGTTGATTATTTTCAACAACTCCGTTCAACCCTTCTTCGTAAGGATGTTTTTTCTAAATTCATTGGTGGTAGAAAGTTATCATTTGCTTCTACTTTATTTCTTCCTAACAATCTAGCTTCTATTCTTTTGTTTCGGAGGTATTGTAATATTGATATCTTCGTTCCATCATCTCTTTTTGTCAAGATCATATCCTTTCATTTGCTTATCCATTTAACTGGAGTGTTGTGTCCTCGTTCAAGTTCTCTCATCTTATCAAGTTTTTCCTCTCTTTTCAACCGGAGTGCTGCCTGAAGCCTTTCTTACTCCTTGTGCCATTCTTTTAATAGTTTCGGAGGTAGTGTGTGGTTGATGTCATCAAGTATCATCCCATCTCCTCAAGTTCATGTTAATTCCTTCCATTTTCAGACGGAGTGCTGTCCAAATTATTTCGTTCTTATTCCTTCTCCATTATGTATTAACCGGAGTGGTTTTGAAATTTTTTTCGTCATCCTTGAGCTCTTCGTTCATGTCCTTGCAACCTTCAAAATCTCGTGGTGTTCCTTGTTCCTCATTTTACCGGAGGGCTCTTAACTTCGTTCATCTCCGTTGTATTCTTTCTTTCAAGATTGTTCAACCTCTCAAGGTTCGTGGTTTCACTCGTTTGTAAAATAAGCAACTTTGTTTTACCTCTCCTTTTCCGTTTCTATCCGGTGCCATCTTCAGGATCTCGGGTCGAGATCCTCTGGTAGTGTGGGAGAGTTGTGACGCCCCAAGACCGACGCTCCAGAAGACTTCCAGATGTTCTGGGTTTTGCCGTGTGTTTCATTTTGCTTGCTTCATTTTATTTTGCATTGCATCATGTCATCATGCCATTATCTCATTAATCTTTGCATCTCAACTAAATAAATTGTGTGGAACTTCGATCCATTTAAATCGAGGGAAGGTTCTCTTTATAATATATCCTCCTAATATTTATGGAGCTATTATAAAAATATTTCATTTGTTGGAAGTAACCATAACACACTTTCATTTTTCCCCATGCCTTTTCTTTCTCAATTCCTTGCCTCACCTTGCCAACATTTCCTTTCCCTTTTATCGAGGCTCTTCCTAAAGTCTCAACATTTTTGGACACTTTCTTAGCCATGTCCTAATTCAAACCATTTGAATTAAATTTAAATGAGTTTGAATTTTACTATTGTGTTCATGCCTCTCCTATTTTTCGTGGACCGTGCGCATTTTTCCGAGTCCGGGAAAAAAAAACCTCATGCCCTAATTCCATCCTTAACCTCCCTTTCTTTTCTTCCTCTTTTACTGTTTTTTAGAGAGAAGAGAGAGGATCTAAGGCCCATCCTAGCCGCAGCCAGGCCCAGCCGCGGCCTCCCTGTCCAATAAGGCCTAGGCCCAGCACCTAACCCTCTAACCCTAGCCAACTCTCATCTCTCTCCCTCTCGTCCCTTTCCCACGCCGCCACCGCACACAGGCTCGCTCGATCCCGAGCCTCTCTCTCCCTCCCACTCGATCTCCTTCCCTGTCGCACCCCCGGACCTCCTCCTCGCTCCCCTCGCACCTCCTCCTTCCTCCGCGCATGCATCGCCAGCGCCGACGACCGCTACCTGCGCCCCAGCTTTGCCTCACCAGCTCCTTCACCAGGGGAGGAGCCCCTCGACCTGTCCCCCCAACCCCGACTCTGGCGAGCGCCGCCCCGTCGACTTTCCTCCACGCCGGCGACCTCCATCGCCGCCCCGCCTCCCTGCGCCCTCCCGCCGCGGGTCAGCGCCGGTCGCTGTGGCCTCGCCGCGCCGAGCCTCCCCGTGCTCCTCCACCTCGTCTCATCGTCCAGCGACTGGTGCCGTTGCCGGCGACCACAAGACAGGAGCTCACGCCGCCGCCTGCTATCCAGCCCGCGTGCCGCGAGCCCGCCTCATCGCCAACCTCCTCGCCGGTCACCAACTTCTCCAGCCGCTCCCCAGCCTCCAGTCTCGCGGTGCCGTCCCTGACGCACGCGCCGCCCTGTCTTAGTTTCTGCCTCGTCCTCATCGAGCAGTGCGTTGACCCGTGCTTCTCCGTTGCTTCATTTTGGACTGTCAAGACCGGCAAGATCGACTACATCCGATGTGGTTTTTTTTGACAAGTACCATGACGCACGCTCGGAGCCCTCGGTTCCATCAAGTTCGACTACTACATGAACGAGTACCACGACGCCCGGAGCCTCGGAACCGCCAAGTTCCTCCACGACTCGTGAACGACTACCGCCGCCATGAAATCTACGAAAACGTGTACCACTACCTCCCACGACGACCGCGTCGACCCACAAGTTCAACTACGTGCATGTACCACTACCGTCGCCCCGAGGACGTTCGATTCGTCAAGTACCTCTCCGAAACGATACGTGAACACCTACTTCCACTACGAACCGCGAGTACCACTACTTCCCTCGATGACTCGAACCGACCCGAAATGCACGCTTCGAAGGTATACCGCCGAAACGATGCCCATGAACAAATGTGGTTGTATGAGATGCATCCCATGTTGCACCGTGTCCGTTGTGCCCCTCTTTTGTCGCTGACCCATGGGAACCAGGAAACCGGGAGCACCCCATCTCTTTTGCATGTCACGCTCTCCGTCATCTTTTGCACCGAATTCTCAACGTGTTACCGGAACCGATATGTTGCGTGGCATCATTCTCGGATTCGCCGCCGTGGCCCCTTTCTTTCCACTATGGTGACAAATACTTCATATCTCTTCATGTTCACTTTTACTAAAAATTGCATAAAACTTGATCATGTCATCCGCATCATGATAACAACCTTTGAATGTTAAATTGTTGTTGCTTTAATAATTGCTAAATTGGTCATGGGGATTTTCCGGAATTGTTGTCATTATTTTCGGCCTCATTTAAAATGCCTAGATAGTGTAGTTTTACTTATGCTTCACCTCTTGCCATGTTTAATAAAAACATTTAATCTTGTCTTGTAGATAAACGAGAGTCAACTAAATAAATAAAATGGGGTGTTTCATCAATATACAACTCGTTGCATATTGAGCTCCACTTAACTTGTAGTATTGTTTGTGCACTTTGCCATGCCATGCATAATTAAACGGACATGCATCATACTTGGTTGTGCATCATATGCCATGTTTATGCTTGTGTGTTTACCATGTTGTTTGCTTCTTTCCGGTATGCTTCTCTTGTTAGCTTCGGTTCCGTTCCGCAGTTGTGAGGATTTGTTCGACTACTTCATGGACTCGTTCTGCTTCCTTGCGGAATCCCAGGCAAGATGACCATCCCCTTGGATACCTTTACTATCTTTGCCATGCTAGTTGTCTCGATGCTGTCGCTATATGTCGCGTTACCCATCATTTATTGTCAGCCTCTCTCCTTGTTGCCATGAAACCTCTAACCTTTGATAGCTTACCAGCAAACCGTTGTTTGGCTATGTTACCCGCTTGCTCAGCCCCTCTTATAGCGTTGCTAGTTGCAGGTGAAGATGAAGTTTGATCCATGTCGGATCTTGTTGTTGGAATATCACAATATATCTTATATGTATTAACACATCTATATACTTGGCAATGGGTGGAAGGCTTGGCCTTTTGCTCGGTGTTTTGTTCCACTCATGCCACCTTAGGAGCTGATAAACCGGCGTTATGTTCCTTGATTTTGCGTTCCTTACATGGTTGGGTATATGGGGACCCCTTGACAGTTCGTCTTTGAATAAAACTCCTCCAGCAAGGCCCAACATTGGTTTTAATTTGCCTCATAATAACAACTTAATTAATTAATTAAATTGCATCGGGGGTCGCGCCCTCGAGGATTCTTTTCTACATAGCAGGGGGGCCAGTGCTGATGGTGTTGGTCCCAAACGGGCAGGCTGCGGGGCCACCTGGGGGGAACCCGAGGGCTGGTTTTACTCGTAGGATGTCCCATCCGGACGTGGCCGGAGACGAGATACGCGCGGCTACTATCAGGGTGTCGGCACGCCGGGAGGTCTTGCCGGACTTCTTTTACCATTGTAGAAATGTCTTGTGCACCGGGATTCCGAGCCTGATCGGATTGTCCCTAAGATAAGGGGTACCATTATTATTATCTCTGCTGATCGTGAGAGATTGTGATGGGCTAAGTTGGGACACCCCTGCAGGGTTATGATCTTTCGAAAGCCGTGCTCGCGGTTATGTGGCAGATTGGAATTTGTTAATGTCCGGTTGCAGAAAACTTTACAGAGGATCCGAAGTAAAATATGAACCGCGTGAGTAACCGTGACTGTCTCTTTTCACTTTGAGAAGAGAACACGATGGGGTTATGTTTGACTCGTAGGTAGCTCAGGATCTTTAGCGATCACTTCTAGTTTGCGACCGCTTGCGTAGATGCTTATCTTATTCTTGTACTCGTAAGTTAGCCACCATATATTGATTGGCCGCTGCTGCACCTCACCACTACCCTTTTCCATACCCATAAAGCCTTGCTAGTCTTGATACCCATGGTTATGGGATTGCTGAGTCCTCGTGGCTCACAGTTACTGCAACACCAGATGCAAGTACCGCCGGGAACAGTGCAGGAGGTGGTCCAGAACTTCAGTGGAAGCTCGATGAAGAGAGTGGCCGTATGTATGTGACGGTTTTCGACGATCAGTAGTGGTTCCTACTAGGGGCGATCGGACCTTGTATTTATGGTATCTTTCTTGTTTGGTTTTCGTCCTTAGTCGGATCCTTTGTTTTGGATGATGTATGTTATTTTATTCATTTTGTGACGAGGGGAGTGTAAGCCAACTATCTTTTACTATTACATCCCTGAATTTTACATGAGTTTTGCAAAGATACTATACTTGAGATCATTCTAGTATGCGCTTATGTCATTAAGTCGTGCCTCGACACGTGGGAGACAAAGTCGCATACTGGGCATTACAGGGGACCAGACGCCGCTATCTCGAGGCGGAATCAAGGCGGAAAGCAATCTAGGGCTCCGGCAGAGCTGTTCTGCTGGGGATACTTCCCTCCAGGAGTGGGAAATCGTCACCGCCGTCATCACCAATAACTCTCCCATCTTGGGGAGGGCTATCTTCATCAACATCTTCACCAGCACCATCTCCTCTCAAACCCTAGTTCATCTCTTGTATCCAATCTTTGTACCCAAACTTCAGATTGGTACCTGTGGGTTGCTAGTATTGTTGATTACTCCTTGTAGTTGATGCTAGTTGGTTTATTTGGTGGAAGATCATATGTTCAGATCCATTATGCATATTAATACCCCTCTGATCATGAACAATATTATGTCTTGTGAGTAGTTACTTTTGTTCCTGAGGACATGGGAGAAGTCTTGTTATTAGTAGTCATGTGAATTTGGTCTTCGTTCGATATTTTGATGAGATGTATGTTGTCTCTCCTCTAATGGTGTCATGTGAACATCGACTACATGACACTTCACCATTATTTGGGCCTAGAGGAAGGCATTGGGAAGTAATAAGTAGATGATGGGTTGCTAGAGTGACAGAAGCTTAAACCCTAGTTTATGCGTTGCTTTGTAAGGGGCTGATTTGGATCCATATGTTTCAGGCTATGGTTAGATTTACCTTAATACTTCTTTTGTAGTTGCGGATGCTTGCATTAGAGGTTAATCATGAGTGGGAGGCTTGTCCAAGTAAGGACATCACCCAAGCACCGGTTCACCCACATACAAAATTATCAAAGTACCAAACGCGAATCAGATGATCGTGATGAAAACTAGCTTGACGATAATTCCCATGTGTCCTCGGGAGCGCTTTCCTTTATATAAGAGTTTGTCTAGGCTTGTCCTTTGCTACAAAAAGGATTGGGCCACCTTGCTGCACCTTATTTGCTTTTACTGTTTGTCACTTGCTACCAAATATCTTATCACAAAATTGTCTGTTACCTATAATTTCAGTGCTTGCAGAAAATACCTTACTGAAAACTGCCTATCATTTCCTTCTGCTCCTCGTTGGGCTCGACACTCTTACTTATCGAGAGGACTATGATAGATCCCCTAAACTTGTGGGTCATCAGATAGCGGTCGACGTGTGGAGTAATAGTAGTAGATGCAGACATGAGTAGATCTACTAATCTTGGACGTGATACATGTATACATGATCACTGTCTTGGATATCTTCATAATTATTTGCTCATCTATCCATTGCCCAACAGTAATTTATTTACCCACCGTATGCTATTTTCTCGAGAGAAGCCACTAGTGAAATCTACGGCCCCCGGGTCTATTTTCCTATCATATATTTTCAGATATGTTTTGCCAAAAATCCAAAAACACTTTGTTGCGTTTTATTTACCTTTATTTTATTATCAATCAATCTATTTATCTTACCTTGGAGGGATTGACAGCCCCTCTACGCGTTGGGTTGCGAGGTTTTGTTGTTTGTGTGTAGGTGATGTTTACATAGTGTTGCTTGGTTCTCCTACTAGATTGATAACCTTGGTTTCATAATTGTGGGAAATACTTACCGTTGTTGTGCTGCATCTTCCCCTCATCTTCGGGGAAATTACCAACACGGATCACAAGTAGCACCGCTCCACCACCCCGCCGCCACGCCTCACCCGTGACGGAACTCTACGTCCCCGAGACCTCGAGCCCTCCAGCAGGGCTCCACTCTGCTTCTCCTCTGCCGTCGTTCAACCCCTGTACTCCGACCACCCCGCCAAGTTCCATGCACTACTGCTATTCTCACCATGCTAAGCAACTGTTCGATGAATCGCCAAAGCTAAAAATAGTTGTCCCTTCTTCCTTCTAGCAATAGATTCTGATTTGGAGTACATATACGAGCAATATGTTGAGTCATCCAACGGCTCGTCAGATGAGGAGGAGTAATTTGATGAGACGGTGATGATGTAGATGGTCCTTGAAGACACAGAGTGTGCGGTGGAGCATGTTCTCAATTTCAAGGGCTTAATCGTGGGTCATCGAGTGCTCAACCAAAACAGGGCACACAACCATTTGACATTTATGGCCGACTACTGTGCCCCTGATGCACTATTCGCTGACCATTTTCGCCGGCGTTGTCGGATGCGCAAGACTATCTTCGATCGTTTATGAAAGTGCAAGTGTTACTTAAATTATATTTTGGTGTGATGACAATGTGGTTAGTGGAACTAATATCAGTTGCTAAAATCTATCTCACGGTATTGGTTCCAAGTTGTCTGTGATGGAGGTGGGCAACCCCCAACTCAAAAAGATCAAAGGTGTGGTTTACTGGCAACTCGAAGGTTTTCGTTCGGTTTGATTTGAGTCATAGGAAAAACCGCACTACTAAGAGGGGTCATTATGGATTTATGTCATGTGGTAATGTGATCTTAACACCATATACACCAGCCTTCCTACTCCTACCACCATATGTCCTTTAGTGTGCTTGTAGTGGTATCTAGAAAGTTGTAACAGATAAGTTCTAGATACCCCGTGCGCATGGGGCCTTTTTGTTGGGGAACGTAGTATTTTAAAATTTTCCTACGATCACGCAAGATCTATCTACCAGATGCATAGCAACGAGAGGGAAGAGTGTGTCTACGTACCCTCGTAGACCGGAAGCGGAAGCGTCATGTGACGCGGTTGATGTAGTCGAACTTCTTCACGATTCAACCGATCAAGCACCGAACGTACGGCACCTCCGTGTTCAGCACACGTTCAGCTTGATGACGTCCCATGAGCTCTTGATCCAGGTGATCTTCACGGGAGAGTTTCGTCAGCACGACGGCGTGGTGACGGATATGATGTATCTACCGGCGCAGGGTTTCGGCTAAGCGCTGCGACGGTATGCCCGAGGTGTGTTTCTGTGGAGGGGGGCACCGCACACGGCTAGAACAATTCAACTTGTGTGTCTTTGGGTGCCCCCCTGCCCCCGTATATAAAGGAGCAAGAGGGGAGGGCCGGCCGGCCTCCTATGGTGCGGCTAGGGCAATCCTACTAGGAATAGGATTGCAATCCTATTCCTAGTAGGAGTCCATCAAGAAGGAAGAGAGGGAAAGGAAAAAAGAGGGAGAGGTGGCGCCCCCCCAATCCTAGTCCAACTAGGATCCCTAGGTGGGGCGCCGGCCAGCCTCTATGGGCTGCCTCTCTCCTTTCCTCAAGGCCCACTATGGACCATCCCCCCTCGTAGGGGGTTCCGGTAACCCCCTCCGGCAATCCAGTTAAATCCGAAACTTTTCCGGAACACTTCCGGTGTCCGAATATAGTCGTCCAATATATCAATCTTTATGTCTCGGACATTCCGAGACTCCTCGTCATCTCCGTGATCTCATCCGGGACTCCGAACTACCTTCGGTACATCAAAACTCATAAACTCATAATACCGATCGTCATCAAACGTTAAGCGTGCGGACCCTACGGGTTCGAGAATTATGTAGACATGACCGAGACTCATCTCTGGTCAATAACCAATAGCGGAACCTGGATGTTCATATTGGCTCCTACATATTCTATGAAGATCTTTTATCGGTCAAACCGCATAACAACATACGTTGTTCCTTTTGTCATCGGTATGTTACTTGCCCGAGATTCGATCGTTGGTATCTCTATACCTAGTTCAATCTCGTTACCGGCAAGTCTCTTTACTCGTTCCGTAACACATCATCTCGTGACTAACTCATTAGTCTTTTGCTTGCAAGGCTTATTGTGATGTGTGTTACCGAGAGGGCCCAGAGATACCTCTCCGACACTCGGAGTGACAAATCCTAATCTTGATCTATGCCAACACCACGAATACTTTCGGAGACACCTGTAGAGCATCTTTATGATCACCCAGTTACGTTGTGACGTTTGATAGCACACAAGGTGTTCCTACGGTATTCGGGAGTTGCATAATCTCATAGTCATAGGAACAGGTATAAGTCATGAAGAAAGCAATAGCAGTAAAAACTAAACGATCATAGTGCTATGCTAACGGATGGGTCTTGTCCATCACATCATTCTCCTAATGATGTGATCCCGTTGATCAAATGACAACTCATGTCTATGGTTAGGAAACATAACCATCTTTGATCAATGAGCTAGTCTAGTAGAGGCATACTAGGGACACTCTGTTTTGTCTATGTATTCACACATGTACTAAGTTTTCGGTTAATACAATTCTAGCATGAATAATAAACATTTAACATGATATAAGGAAATATAAATAACAACTTTATTATTGCCTCTAGGGCATATTTCCTTCACTTTTGACCCCCGTGCGCACGGGGTAGTCAGGAACTTTCTGGGTACCCCGTGCGCACGGGGTGTTTTGACTCCCATGCGCATGGGGAACTGCGTAACTCCCTGGATACCCTTTGACCCCCATGCGCACGGGGTGGTGGTTTAGGCTCTGAGTACCCCATGCGCACGGGGCTGACTTAGCACGTGCACACGGGGTCCAATGGGCAGAAACCCCCACCCAGCCAAGAACACTATAAAAGAACCCCTTCTTCCTCCTCCAACCCTAACCCTAATGTCCTATTGAGCTCCACCATTGCTACACCCCATTTTGCTCAATACTCTCAATTTCTCCACCCAAACTTGTTGAAACTTTGGGAATTGGGAGAGAAATACCCGATCTACACTTTCACCAAACTAAATCGCGTTTCCTGCAATATTCATCCACCATTTACTTGTTACTCTTTGAGCTTAGGCTTATAGGAGGCTAAAGGTTCCTCTGCAAGCTTCCTTGCTTGTGGTGTGCTCCGGAGAAGTTTGTAAAGGTGTCGTGGTTGCCTTCAAGACCAACCCCGAGTGATTCGAGGCTCATCCATTGGGCGTGACTCGAAAGAGATTACAGTGAGACTTCTGTGGCGTTCCACAAGCTTTGGCTCCAGCACCGCTCTAAACGGAGAGTAGCTCTTTCCCAAGGAAAAGTTAACTTTGGGATAAAAATCGCGTCCTCGTCTCACTTGTGGTTAATCCTTTCCTGCACTTTACTTTGCTTTGTATGCTTGTTGGCTTGCTTATTAGTTTGTTGCCTAGCATATTTAGCTTTAAGCTTGCTTGTCATATAGGTTGTGTTCACCTAGTTGCATATCTAGTGAACCCTATTTATCTGCTAAACCCTAAAATTGATGAGCAAGATTAAAATTTGTAGTCTCCAATTCACGCACCCCCCCTCTAGTCAATCGTATCGATCCTTTCAGTTTGTACCATGGCATCTGGTCCTACGATGACTACTTCATCTTGAAGAAGGACGTTGTGGGAACGATTGGCTTCTCTGACCAGTTACCAGAAGTGCACGGCCGCACTCTGGGTGCTTGCATATGGCGTGGCCGCTAATTCTTGGAACGAGTACTTACGTATGTCTGAGAGCACATGCCGAGATGCCATGGTCAGGTTTGGAACCACCGTAGACGAGGTGTTCAGAACTCAATACCTGAGAGAACCAACTGTGCAGACACCGAGAGGCTCTTGGCAATCTCGGAATCAAGCGAGTGGCCGGGTTTGCTTGGATCTCTTGACCTTTATCCGCACCATCTCTAACTCAGCTGGCCAGAAAAAGGTCATGTTTTCTAAAGACAAGAAGCAGCTAGAAAGGATGTCGAGAGGGGATTTAGAGTTCTGCAGGCCTGTTTTGCAGTTGTCCGTGGACCTGCTAAACAATGGGATCCGGAGACCTTATGGGAGGTGATGACATGTTGTGTGATCATGCACAACATGATCGTCGAGGATGAGGGGGACGATGCTACCGCAACTCTGGAATTTGAGGATGGGTGATCCTATCCAACTTCCAGACCTGAATTCGGCCCTATTTGAAGAGTTTATTCAAATGCATCATCTAATTTGGCATTGACCAACTCACGAGTAGCTGAAGGAAGATCTGATGGAGCATCAGTGGGCGGTTAAAGGGGAAAATAATGTTGGGATGTAATATTTGAACTTTTTAAAATCTGAACTAGTGTTGCATGCGGCTATTTGAACGTTTGTACCCTTTGCATGCAGCTATTTGATTGGGCAAATTTGAAGAAAAAATGAGGAAGGCCGAATGTATGCAACTACAGTTGGATGGCGGCCTCCCACATCCATGTCCGCGGATGGATGTGGGAGGAAATTTGTGGATTGCCCTTTGAGATGCCCTAAGGAGAGGAGGGGCCGGACAAGAATAAAAAGTGTAAGTAGATCTGGTCAAATTCAATTTCTTGGACAAACTTTACTTATATTGGAGTTGTGGATCATACGACTAGAGGTTGATTGAGAATTTGTTGTATTATTTCAATATTCTTGTTGCAATGTTTAACTATCCTTCATTAGTCCCAAAATTACCAACCGGACTGGCTAATCCCTTTCTACTGGAAGAGACTACAAACACTAAACGATTCATATCTGATAATTACAAATAATGTGGCAGAAATATCTTAATTAATTAGATCTAGTGACCATGCATGCATGTGATCGATCCTATCTTTCAATCTTGTCTTTGATTTGATCAAGGTACACTATGAACCTGATATGTTATCTGAAATCCCAAGTCACATATATCTAGTTGAATCAAACCAGACTCATGCACGGTTCACACGACTGCCGCCTTACCTTGGTTGGACCGTTGCACCGTTTATCTCTAGCTTATATGAATAAGTCACTAGAACCATATGACAAAGAACTCGGTGGACATGATTAGTTATAGACCAAGGCGGCAAAATCTTACAAGGACAGACATATGTAACTCAGCAATGCACCTGTCAGTTAGCAGCGAGTGTAACCAAGTCATAGCAAGGCCACAAGGACTATAGTAAACACCACGTGACATTTTCCCTGTAGGGACAGACGTGGGAACAAACATGGATACATGTCGGCTAGTCCCTGTGTTCTGGAGCAGTAGCGAACTTCTAGGCCTTAGTGGAGACACTAGGAGGCATTTCCCTGTAAGTGAGGCTACCAAAGGCATACAACTAGGTGTCGGACCCCACACATTGCAATATGAGTCCCAATTTAAATTTTGCCTTGGGGCTCCCAAATCTCTGGAGATGGCACTGGTAGGTACTGTGGTTGTTTTCGGGGAATGTAGCTGATGTGTAGGAGAACAAGAGGAAACACTCCCATGGTGTTGGACGTATCAATGGAGTTTGAACCATGTCTCAAGGTGAGACCGTGAGAGTGGGCAATACACGATACCATAGAGCCTAAGCAAATTATGGATAGGTGTGAGTGCATGAAATACCAAAAACTCGCATTATTCATGAATAACTTTTTTAAAGAATCGGTAATAATCATAAATAAATAAAAAACTTATTGCGGAATCCTAGTAGCTAATCTTGAAGGAAACACAATCCTTGCACACCTAGGAGGAGCATGTGCTGGTGCAAGCCCGTTAAGCGCCCCTAAACCTGACAATAGCGCATAGGGAGCACCCGGGATTTCAAACTTAAAAAATAAACAGACTTCGCACTCAATGAAACCCTTGATACATATCATCACACCAACAACCACTGGTACAACAAGGTGCTATACAAACGGTTTTAACTCCTTTTCGCCATGACATTTTAAACCGTTGCCAAGTGAGTGTGGGCGATATGGGGGGTCCTTCCCACATGACCCAGGAACCCTCGGGGATAAGCCCTCCAGTCACACATGCTTAAAAAAATGATGTTGTGTGCAACGGGCGAGCAATCACATACAATTATACAGGCCCAATCGGTTCCGGTCATAACTACATCCCACACAGTCAAGTCCCACACAAAGTTTCCTTTCGTATGTGCATCCCACACAGTCACTCCAAGAAATACATTTCCGTTCGTATGTACATCCCACACAGTCAATCCAAGAAGTATATTTCCGTTCGTGTGTACATCCCACACAGTCAATCCATGGAAAACGTTTCCGTTTGCACGTACATCACACACAGTTTTTCCAATTAATTTGTTTGTGATAGCATCGCCATTGCAGACGGTATTAACAATTTTATTGTTTGCATTATTGAATGGATCACGCACGGTGTGTAGAAGAAACTGTGTGGCAAAGGCTGTCCATCGCACACACTTCTTATGTGGAAACCGTGTGTGCAAGGTGGCCTAACGCAAATAGTTTTCAAGAGGAAGTCGTGTGTGATTGTTCATTGATCCGACACGGTTTCTTCCTAGAAACTGTGTGCATTGTCTGAGGTCATCGCCCACGGTGTTTTCTCATTAGCCATTTGCAATGGAAAACCCAATTAGCAGTCTAGTTGGCCTATTATTAATAATCCATTTATTAATCAAATTGACATTTCATATTAAGCACACAATATATTTCATTTTCATATTACGGAACCAGGATTTCATAATTGAAATACATAAGAGTACACCATCATATAACTTAGGCACTCGGTTACATCATATAGACATATATCTAGCTACCCATTACACTACTGCACAACTAACAAGTTTCACATGCAACATCTATAACCTTTAGAAATTAGCAACATAGACGGTAAAGAGGCAAATAAATCTCATCTGGAAAACTACTAAAGCGGAAGGCGAATATTGAGCCTTCATTAATGTTGAAGGTCTTTGCAACTTTAGGCCAGTGCCTGTGGATGATTGACCGTCCATCCTTCGTCCTCTTGAGGAAGACTTCAATATTGTACCGTGGGTGTTGTATGAATACCTTCCTCGTCTCCTGACCATACATGTGCTTTTCTAGGTAATCATCAGTGAACTACTTTGGAAAGCCCTGGAAACAAAGATATGCATAGATATCTTCTCTAAATTTGGAAATGGAGCGAAGGAATAAAAATGACAAGCTATAATAGTTAGTACCATCCTGTAGTGCACTAATGTCTTCTTCATTATGAAGACAAAGATCTTGCTGTTTTCAATCGCTGGTTTCTTTATCCTAACAATCTTTATGAGTTTCTTGACTTGACTGATATTCATGGACAACTAATTTCCCCATATGCAAAAAGGGTCGAATAGTGGGTCAAAACCTCTTACAACAGGACCTACATGTGCAAGACCAAATTGTAAAAAACCTAAATATTATAATGGTTCCTACAATTGCACAATAATGTGCTATTAGACAAAGGACCATGCATGTGCAAACCTCGATTGTAAACTGAAGGAAATATGCCCTAGAGGCAATTATAAAGTTGTTATTTATATTTCCTTATATCATGATAAATGTTTATTATTCATGCTAGAATTGTATTAAGCTGAAACTTAGTACATGTGTGAATACATAGACAAAACATAGTGTCCCTAGTATGCCTCTACTTGACTAGCTCGTTGATGAAAGATGGTTATGTTTCCTAACCATAGACATGTGTTGTCATTTGATGAACGGGATCACATCATTAGGAGAGTGATGTGATGGACAAGACCCATCCATTAGCATAGCACTATGATATTTTAGTTTTACTGCTATTACTTTGGTCATCACTTATACATGTTCCTATGACTATGAGATTATGCAACTCCCGAATACCAGAGGAAAAGTTCGTGTGCTATGAAATGCCACAACGTAACTGGGTGATTATAAAGATGCTCTATAGGTGTCTCTGAAGGTGTTTGTGGTGTTGGCATAGATCGAGAATAGGATTTGTCACTCCGAGTGTCGGAGAGGTATCTCTGGGTCCTCTCGGTAATACACATTATAATAAGCCTTGCAAGAAAACGACTAATGAGTTAGTCATGAGATGATGTATTGCGGAACGAGTAAAGAGACTTTCCGGTGACGAGATTGAACTAGGTATGATGATATCGACGATCGAATCTCGGGCAAGTAACATACCATGACAAAGGGAACAACAGATGTTGTTATGCGGTTTGACCGATAAAGATCTTCGTAGAATATGTGGGAGCCAATATGAACATCCAGGTTACGCTATTGGTTATTGACCATAGATGAGTCTCGGTCATGTCTACATAGTTCTCGAACCCGTAGGGTCCGCACGCTTAACGTTCGATGACAATCGGTATTATGAGTTTATGTGTTTCGATGTACGGAAGGTTGTTCGAAGTCCCGGATGTGATCACGGACATGACGAGGAGTCTCTAAATGGTCGAGACATAAAGATTGATATATTGTAAGGTTATATTCAGACATCGGAAGGGTTCCGGGGGTCACCGGATAAATACCGGAGTACCGGGAGGTACCGGAACCCCCCGGGGGCTTAATGGGCCTACATGGGCCTTAGTGGCAATAGAGGGCAGCAAGGGGAGTGTGGGGCGCGCCCCCCAAGGCCCAAACCGAATTGGTTTAGGGAAAGGGGGGTCGGCCCCCTCTTTCCTTCTCCTCCTCTCCCTTCCTTCCCCCTCTCCTACTCCTACTAGGAAAAGGAGGAGTCCTACTCCTAGTGGGAGTAGGACTCCCCCTCTTGGCGTGCCCCCTCCTTGGCCGCACCCTCCTACCTCCCTCCTTTATATACGTGGGGAGGGGGCACCCCATAGACACACAAGTTGATTTGCAAGCCGTGTGCGGTGTCCCCCTCCACATTTACAGAACTCGGTCATATCAATGTAGTGCTTAGGCGAAGCCCTGCGCGGGTAACTTCATCATCACCGTCACCACGCCGTCATGCTAATGAAACTCTCTCGTGACACTCAATTGGATCAAGAGCTCGTGGGACGTCATCGAGCTGAACATGTGCTGAATGCGGATGTGCCGTACGTTCGGTGCTTGGATCGGTTGGATCGCGAAGACGTTCGACTACATCAACCGCGTCACTAGACGCTTCCGCTTTCGGTCTACGAGGGTACGTGGACACACTCTCCCGCTCGTTGCTATGCTTCTCCTAGGGTTTTTTTGAAATACTACGTTCCCCAATAGTGGCATCATGAGCCAGGTCTATGCGTAGATGATATGCACGAGTAGAACACAATGACTGGTGGGGATAATAGTCATACTGCTTACCATCATGTCATACTTTGATTCAGCGGTATTGTGAGATGAATCAGCCTGGACCGACATTACGCGTAAGCTTACGCGAGACTGGTTTCACCGTTACGGGCACTCGTTGCTTAAAGGTGATCGGCGGGTGTCTGTCTCTCTCACTTTAGTTGAATCGAGTGTGGCTACGCCTGGTCCTTGTGAAGGTTAAAACATCACACTTGACGAAAAATCATTGTGGTTTTGTATGCGCAGGTAAGAGAGGTTTTTGCTAAGCCCGTAGCAGCCACGTAATACTTGCAACAACAAAGTAGAGGACGTCTAATTTGTTTTTGCAGGGCATGTTGTGATGTGATATGGTCAAGACGTGATGAGTTATACAATATTGTATGAGATGATCATGTTTTGTAAATTATCGGCAAACGGCAGGAGCCTTATGGTTGTCTCTTTATTGTATGAATTACGAAGGCCATGTAATTGCTTTACTTTATCACTATGACTTAGCGATAGTAGTAGTAGCAATAGTTGGCGAGACAACCACGACGCTACGATGAAGATCATGGTGTCAAGCCGGTGACGATGGAGATCATGCCGATGCTTTGGAGATGAAGTCAAAATCACAAGATGATGATGGCCATATCATGTCACATATTTTTATTGCATGTGATGTTTATCTTATTATGCTTCTTATTTTGCTTAGTACGGTGGTAGCATTATAGGATGATCCCTTACAAAATTTCAAGGTACAAGTGTTCTCCCCGAGTATGCACCGTTGCGAAAGTTCGTCGTGTCGAGACATCACGTGATGATCAGGTGTGATAAGCTCTACGTTCAAATACAATGGGTGTAAGAAAGTTTTGCACATGCAGAATACTCGGGTTAAACTTGACGAGCCTAGCATGTACATACATGGGCTCGGAACACTGGAGACCGAAAGATCGATCGTGAATCACATAGTAGATATGATCAACAAAAGATGTTCACCATTGAAAACTACTCTATCTCACGTTATGATCGGACAAGGTTTAGTTTATTCGAATCACGTGATCATATAGATGACTAGAGGGATGTCTATCTAAGTGGGAGTTCTTTAGTAATATGATTAATTGAACTTTAATTTACCATGAACTTAGTCCTAATAGCTTTTGCATATCTATGCTGTTGTAGATCAATAGTCCGTGCTACTGTTCCCTTGAATTTTAATGCATTCCCGGAGAAAGCTAAGTTGAAAGATGATGGTAGCAACTACACAGACTGGGTCCGTAACTTGAGGATTATCCTCATTGCTGCACAGAAGAATTATGTCCTCGAAGCACCGCTAGGTGACAGGCCTGCTACAGGAGCAACTCTGGATGTTATGAACGTCTGGCAAGCTCGTTCTGATGACTACTCGATAGTTCAGTGCGTCATGCTTTACGGCTTAGAATCAGGACTTCAAAGACATTTTGAACGTCATGGAGCATATGAGATGTTCCTAGAGTGGAAGTTAATATTTCAAGCAAATGCCGGAATTGAGAGATATGAAGTCTCCAATAAGTTCTATAGCTGCAAGATGGAGGGGAACAGTTCTATCAGTGAACACTTGGTCAGAATGTCTCGGTACTACAATCACATGACTCAACTTGGTTGCAAAGTTGACGAAGATAGTGTTATTGATAGAGTTCGTCAATCACTGCCACCAAGATATAAAGGCTTCGTGATGAACTATAATATGCAAGGGATGCGGAAGACAATTCCCGAGCTCTTCGCTATGCTCAAAGCTGCGGAGGTAGAAATCAAGAAGGAGCATCAAGTGTTGATGGTTAACAAGACCACTGGTTTCAAGAAAAAGGGCAAGGGAAAGAAGGGGAACTTCAAGAAGAATAGCAAGACAGTTGCTACTCCCGTGAAGAAACCCGCGTCTGGAGCCAAGCCTGAAACTGAGTGCTTCTACTGCAAAGGGACTGGACACTGGAAGCGGAACTGCCCCAAGTATTTGGCGGATAAGAAGGATGGCAAAGTGAACAAAGGTATATTTGATATACATGTTATTGATGTGTAAATTACTAATGCTCGTAGTAGCACCTGGGTATTTGATACTGGTTCAGTTGCTAATAATGTAACTTGAAACAGGGGCTATGGATTAAACGAAGATTAGCTAAGGACGAGGTGACGATGCGCATGGGAAATGGTTCCAAAGTCGATGTGATCGCCGTCGACACGCTACCTCTACATCTACCTTCGAGATTAGTTTTAGACCTAAATAATTGTTATTTGGTGCCAGCGTTAAGCATGAACATTATATCTGGATCTTGTTTGTTGCGAGACAGTTACTCATTTAAATTAGAGAATAATGGTTGTTCTATTTTTATGACTAATATCTTTTATGGTCATGCACCCTTGAAGAGTGGTCTATTCTTGTTGGATCTCGATCATAGTGATACAAATATTCATAATATTGAAGCCAAAATATGCAAGGTTGATAATGATAGTGCCACTTATTTGTGGCACAGCCGTTTAGGTCATATTGGTGTAAAGCGCATGAAGAAACTCCATGTTGATGGACTTTTGGAATCACTTGATTATGAATCACTTGGTGCTTGCGAACCATGCCACATAGGCAAGATGACTAAAACTCCGTTCTTTGAAACAATGGAGCCAGCAAATGATTTGTTAGAAATCATACATACTGATGTACGTGGACCGATGATTGTTGAGGCTCGTGGCGGGTATCGTTATTTTCTGACCTTCAGTGATGATTTGAGCAGATATGGGTATATCTACTTGATGAAACACAAGTCTAAAACATTTGAAAAGTTCAAAGAATTTTAGAGTGAAGTAGAGAATCATCGTAACAAGAAAATAAAGTTTCTGTGATCTGATCATGGAGGCGAATATTTGAGTTACGAGTTTGGTCTTCATTTGAAACAATGTGGAATAGTTTCATAGCTCATTCCACCTGGAACACCACAACGTAATGGTGTGTCCGAACGTCGTAACCGTACTTTATTAGATATGGTGCGATCTATGGTGTCTGTTATGGATTTACCACTATCGTTTTGGGGTTATGCTTTAGAGACAGCTGCATTCACGTTAAATAGGGCACCATCTAAATCCGTTGAGACGACGCTTTATGAACTGTGGTTTGGCAAGAAACGCAAGTTGTCGTTTCTTAAAGTTTGGGGTTGTGATGCTTATGTGAAAAAGCTTCAACCTGATAAGCTCGAACCCAAGTTGGAGAAATGTGTCTTCATAGGATACCTAAAGAAAACTGTTGGGTACACCTTCTATCACAGATCCGAAGGCAAGATATTCATTGCTAAGAATGGATCCTTTCTAGAGAAGGAGTTTCTATCGAAATAAATGAGTGGGAGGAAAGTGGAACTTGATGAGGTAATTGTACCTTCTCCCGAATTGGAAAGTAGTACATCACAGAAACTAGTTCCAGTGATTCCTACACCAATCAGCGAGGAAGCTAATGATGATGATCATGAAACTTCAGATCAAGTTACTACTGAACCTCATAGGTCAACCAGAGTACATTCCGTGCCAGAGTGGTACGGTAATCCGGTTCTGGAAGTCATGTTACTAGACCATGATGAACCTACGAACTATGAGGAAGCGATGATGAGACCAGATTCCGCAAAATGGCTTGAGGCAATGAAATCTGAGATGGGATCCATGTATGAGAGCAAAGTATGGACTTTGGTTGACTTGCCCGATGATCGGCAAGCCATTGAAAATAAATGGATCTTTAAGAGGAAGACTGACGTCGATGGTAATGTTACTTTCTACAAAGCTGGACTTGTTGCGAAAGGTTTTCAACAAGTTCAAGGAGTTGACTACGATGAGACTTTCTCACCCGTAGTGATGCTTAAGTCTGTCCGAATCATGTTAGCAATTGCCGCATTTTATGATTATGAAATCTGGCAAATGGATGTCAAAATTTCATTCCTTAATGGATACCTCAAAGAGGAGTTGTATATGATGCAACCAGAAGGTTTTGTCGATCCTAAAGGTGTTAACAAAGTATGCAAGCTCTAGCGATCCATTTATGGACTGGTGCAAGCATCTCGGAGTTGGAATATACGCTTTGATGAGGTGATCAAAGCATATGGTTTTATACAGAATTTTGGAGAAGCCTATATTTACAAGAAAGTGAGTGGGAGTTCTGTAGCATTTCTGATATTAGATGTGGATGACATATTATTGATTGGAAATGATATATAATTTCTGGATGGCATAAAGGGATACTTGAATAAGAATTTTTCAATGAAATACCTCGGTGAAGCTGCTTATATATTAGGCATCAAGATCTATAGATATAGATCAAGACATTTAATTGGACTTTCACAAAGCACAAACCGTGATAAAGTTTTGAAGAAGTTCAAAATGGATCAGTCAAAGAAAGGGTTCTTGCCTGTGTTACAACGTGTGAAGTTGAGTAAGACTCAATGCCCGACCACTGCAGAAGATAGAGAGAAAATGAAAGTCATTCCTTATGCCTCAGCCATAGGATCTATCATGTATGCAATGTTGTGTACCAGACCTGATGTGTGCCTTGCTATAAGTTTAGCAGGGAGGTACCAAAGTAATCCAGGAGTGGATCACTGGACAGCGGTCAAGAACGTCCTGAAGTGCCTGAAAAGGACAAAGGATATGTTTCTCGTTTATGAAGGTGACAAAGAGCTCGTTGTAAACGGTTACGTTGATTCCAACTTTGACACTGAGCCGGATGACTCTAAGTCACAAACCGGATATGTATTTTGATTGAACGATGGAGTTGTCAGTTGGTGCAGTTCCAAGCAGAGCATCGTGGCGGGATCTACATGCAAAGTGGAGTACATAGCTGCTTCAGAAGCAGCAAATGAAGGAGTCTGGATGAAGGAGTTCATATCCGATCTAGGTGTAATAGCTAGTGCATCGGGTCCAATGAAAATCTTTTGTGACAACACTAGAGCAATAGCCTTGGCGAAGGAATCCTGGTTTCACAAGAGAACCAAGCACATCAAGAGATGCTTCAATTCCATCTGCTATCAAGTCTAGGAGGGAGACATAGAAATTTTCAAGATACATACGGATCTGAATGTCACAAACCCGTTGACTAATCCTCTACCACGAGCAAAACATGATCAGTACCAAGACTCCATGGGTGTTAGAAACATTACAATGTAATCTAGATTATTGACCCTAGTGCAAGTGGGAGACTGAAGGAAATATGCCCTAGAGGCAATAATAAAGTTGTTATTAATATTTCCTTATATCATGATAAATATTTATTATGCATGCTAGAATTGTATTAACTGGAAACTTAGTACATGTGTGAATACATAGACAAAACATAGTGTCCCTAGTATGCCTCTACTTGACTAACTCATTGATGAAAGATGGTTATGTTTCCTAACCATAGACATGTGTTGTCATTTTATGAACGGGATCACATCATTAGGAGAATGATGTGATGGACAAGACCCATCTGTTAGCTTAGCACTATGATCATTTAGTTTTACTGCTATTGCTTTCTTCATGACTTATACATGTTCCTACGACTATGAGATTATGCAACTCCCGAATACCAGAGGAACACCTTGTGTGCTATCAAATGTCACAATGTAACTGGTGATTATAAATATGCTCTACAGGTGTCTGTGAAGGTGTTTGTGGTGTTGGCATAAATCAAGAATATGATTTGTCACTCCGAGTGTCGGAGAGGTATCTCTGGGCCCTCTCGCTAATACACATCATAATAAGCCTCGCAAGCAATTGACTAATGAGTTAGTCATGAGATGATGTATTATGGAATGAGTAAAGAGACTTGCCGGTGATGAGATTGAACTAGGTATGATGATACCGACGATCGAATCTCGGGCAAGTAACATACCGATGACAAAGGGAACAACGTATGTTGTTATGCGGTTTGACCGATAAAGATCTTCGTAGAATATGTGGGAGCCAATATGAACATCCAGGTTCCGCTATTGGTTATTGACCAGACATGAGTCTCGGTCATGTCAACATAGTTCTCGAACCAGTAGGGTCTGCATGCTTAACGTTCGATGACGATCGGTATTATGAGTTTATGTGTTTTGATGTACCGAAGGTTGTTCGGAGTCCCGGATGTTATCACAGACATGACGAGGAGTCTCGAAATGGTTGAGACATAAAGATTGATATATTGGAAGGTTACATTCGGACACCGGAAGGGTTCCGGGGGTCACCGGATAAATACCGGAGTACCAGGAGGTTACCGGAACCCCCTGGGGGCTTAATGGGCCTACATGGGCATTAGGGGAAATAGAGGGCGGCAAGGGGAGTGTGGGGCGTGCCGCCCAAGGCCCAAACTGAATTCGTTTAGGGCAAGGGGGCCGGCCCCCTCTTTCCTTCTCCTCCTCTCCCTTCCTTCCCCCTCTCCCACTCCTACTAGGAAAATGAGAAGTCCTACTCCTAGTGGGAGTGGGACTCCCCCTCTTGGCACGCCCCCTTCTTGGCCGCACCCTCCTCCCTCCCTCCTTTATATACATGGGGAGGGGGCACCCCATAGACACACAAGTTGATTTGCAAGCCGTGTGCGGTGCCCCCCTCCACAGTTACACACCTAGATCATATCGTTGCAGTGCTTAGGTGAAGGCCTGGGCCGGTAACTTTATCATCACCGTCACCACGCCGTCGTGCTGACAAAACTTTCCCATGACACTCAACTGGATCAAGAGCTCGTGGGACGTCATTGAGCTGAACGTGTGCTGAACGCGGAGGTGCCGTACGTTCGGTGCTTGGATCGGTTGGATCGCGAAGACGTTCGACCACATCAACCGCGTCACTAGACGCTTCCGCTTTCGGTCTACGAGGGTACGTGGACACACTCTCACGCTCGTTTCTATGCTTCTCATAGATAGATCTTGAGTGATCGTAGGATTTTTTTTGAAATACTACGTTCCCCAACATAAACCTCAGTGCTTCCCATTGTTTCCCTGCAACACATATAAGGTTGTTATTGATCAGGTTAAGTGAGGGTTGGCATGTTATCACTAAAATATGTTGATGAAAAATAAACAGATTGTAGATTCAGTAGATTAATCCGAGACACATGGAATAGCCATTTATCCAAACCAAGCATGATTAAGAACTAGGATATATAGCAATTTCATATGTTTCTCATGTATTTAGTACAACCAAATTTGATTTATTCCTCACATGCATCACAATACAAATTTTTACCCACAACAATTGTACTCAAACAGTTAACCAAACACCACAACAAATGAACCAAACATTAACTGAGCACCACATTGCACAATATAACATACTCCTAATAGAAGATCATATAGTTAACCAAACCAAGCATGCTTAACAACTTGGAAATATAGCAATTGTATTTGTTTCTCATGTATTTAGTACTACCAAATTTGATTTATTTCTCACATGGTAGTCAATAAAAAAATGGACCCATAACCATTGAAAATCCCATTGCAAAATTGATCCAAACAGTCAAGTAATTAAACACCCCAACAAATGAACCAAACATTAACTCGGCACCACATTGCACGATATATAACATACTAGAAGATCAGACAGTTAACCAAACCAAGCATGCTTGACAACTTGGAAATATAGCAATTGTATTTGTTTCTCATGTATTTTGTACGTCCAAACTCGATTTAATTCTCACATGGAAGAGAATACAAAATTGCACCCAGAAGAATTGAACATCACATTACAGAATTGAACCAAACAGTTAATTGAACACGATAACAAATTAACCAAATAGTTAGTAAGTGAGTACCACATTGCACGACATATAGAACATATACACTAGAGGAACATATTGCATGGTAAAAGTACATAGGATAATTCACTAGAATTTGTTAAGGAAAGGCAGGAGCAGCACATGCAACGGGTAAACTGAGCATGCTTAACCGACGTAGCTAGCTAACTGAACATAGGTCCTCATAGTGAGCTAATAAGACAAGCTACTCCTCATCGTCGGAGATATCGATGATGATGGGGTCCTTGGACATGGAAGAGGGTGAGGCCTCCACATTGTGGGTGCCCTCCTTGTAGTGGTGAGTTGCCTCGAGTTGAGGTAAGCATGGGCACGCGGAGAAAACACCTCATAGTCTTCATCGAAGGCATCGAGGGTGGCCTCGAGAAAATACCACAAACTATCGTTTAAAGCAGCCAACCGCGTCACGGTGTCGGCGCGGGAGGCGTTGACAGTGGCCTCGACGACGAGGTGGTCCTCCAAGATCTGGCGGCCGACACGAATGGTAGCCAGCGTGACCTCATCCGCACGTGCGGCTACAATTTGCTTCTCCGCTGCCAAATGCTCCTTGAGCTCTTGGCTATACTGCGTGTGCCATGGCTTTGGGCGGCGCTTATTTGGGTCAGGCGTCGGTGATTAGGGTGGAAGGTGTCGCGCCGATGGTCAGGGCATGTGGGATGTAGAAGGAGGAGGAAGATGGAGTTCGGGTGTGGATGACCTGTCTGGATCGACGAGGCCGAGCAGCGTGAAGAAGGGTCCCGGAGAGGAGGCGGCGCTGCAAGCAAGGAGTGAGTGTTTGAACTTGGAAAGGAAGGTAGAAACATGGGAAATGTGGCTTTTGGTAAGGGGTAGGGGGCAGGGAAGTAGATATTTCTGCGGAAGCCGAAAGTTTTGGCTCTGTGCGGCAAAAAACTGGCATGTAGAGTGTCATCAGACACAGTCCCTTATTCATGAATGTGTACTATATGCGAACATCACAAACGATTCATATAGCTTACCCAATGTGTGATGTGTTTGAACATGCAAATTTTTCCATGGTTACGGTGGTCGTCCATGATCATTGCATAATTTGGGTACACAAAGGAGCCTACATCACACCCACACTTCTTAATCGAGCAAGTTCAGCAATTAAACAAATCTAGCTAACCTAAACATTACTCTTAAAAAATTAAAGTACAATGCTCTAAATTAAACAAAGAGTACTACTCCGGCTAGTGCTGGTCGATCTCCGCCTCCTCCTCCATGTCCAGCTTGCGCCCGACGATCTCCTAGGGAAGGGGCTCCATGGCATCCATCACACCATACTCCACAAGCATCTCGCCAACCGCGTTCGCCATCTCTTTGGAAAAGGCCACCACGAGCCGGGCGTGGGCGGCCGCGATCTCGGCTTGGACAGGCTCCGTCATGGAGGTATGCCACGAACGAACGGATGGCAGCTTGAACGCTCTCGGGGATTGACAACTCTTCGGCCGTGGGTTGCCAACCGTTGTCACAGAAGCTTTGTTAGATTTTTGTGGTGACCGCCACGAGCTGGGCGTGGGCGGCCTCCATCATCGCTAAGGCCGCTGTTGTGGAACGGACAACTGCTATGCCGCTCTCGCTAGTTGCTATCCCCGACGCAGATGTTGCTGCTGCCACCTGAGCAGCAACGACGTCCGTTTGGGCTGCCTTGGCCACCCGGTCGCAGATTGCAGCAGCGCTCAGGCAGCTTGTAGCACGCGCATGGCAGCTGCGGCTGCACCTCTCGCCGGAGTGGCCACCGAAGTGGCTCTCACGATGTGGGTCCACGTCCCCATCTATCACCGGCGATGATAGAACAATGAAATGATATTTGGGGAGCGAGTTAGTGTGCTTGACATGCTGGCCTTGGACTGCAGCCGACGCACCTTCTCTTGTAAGCCATATACGTATTATACTCCCATGGTGCTCCAAGATATTTTGTGCTGCATCTCACATGGCTAGTGATAAAAAATCTGTGTGTGATCTACTTGATTTTTCATCTTGATTTGAAATACATAATGGGGTCACAATGTCAAAGGAGGGTCTTTCAATTGCAAAACTTTTATCTACAGTGAACATGCAACTATAGGTGTGTCGTCAAAAACATTGGAATTATTCTGGGTTCGTCTGGATATTTTTATACATTAACTTGGTTTTCTAGGCATTTCATGTGCTCAATTCAAAATTAAACTACATGCACATGCTGTGGTGTACGAAAATGGGTTGTAAAATTGTATATGTGCCCATGGGTTGATGCTTATGTCACATGCAAGAAATGGGGATGAATTTCAAACACCTCAGCACCGTGGCTCGCCGGCAAACATCGAGATACTTAGTTTTGTAATTCTAGTAAATATAAAACTCGCCTGAAATTCATGAACCTTGGCATGCTATCATGGAATGGCATCAACATGTTGACGTACAAAACTTTGTCCCATTTGGTCAGGTTTTGGTATAAGCTTATCACAAACCAGAGCTTCTCACAAGAAGCCTCAATGCCTCATGGTTCCGATAGGGAACGTGTCAGCTTTGTGGACAAAACGATATTCGTCGCCTCTTCTTGCTTTCAATTTTTTCAGGTGTCAACATAGAATAACAGGAGTGTCGTGTCAAAAATTGGAATTTTTCGGGGTTCGTTTGAACATTTATATATGTTAACTGAGTTTTGTAGGCATTTATATGCATAATTCAAATTCGAACTACATGCACATGCTCCACTTCATATAAATGGGTTGAAAAATCAAATGTGTGTCCTTGGTTGCGTGCTAATTACGTCGCATGCAAGAAATGGAAATGAATATCAAACACCTTTCCACCGTCGCTCGGCCACTAACATTGAGATACATGGTTTTCAAATTATAGTAAATTGAAAACTCTTCTAAAATTCATAAAACTTGACATGCTATCATGGAACGACATCAACATGTCATGGTAAAAATCTTGTCCCATTTGTGGTAGGTTGGGGGTAAAATCTTCTCACAAACAAGAGCTTCTGACAACAAGCATCATGGTTTCGGTAGGGAACATGTCACCTTTGTGGACGAAACGATATACGTTGCCTCTTCTTGCTTTCAATTTTTTTCTAGTGTCAACATAGAATAATAGGAGTGTCGTGTTAAATTTCGGAATTTTTCGGGGTTCGTTTGGACATTTTTATACATTAACTGAGTTTTCTATGCATTTATGTGCATAATTCAAATTTGAACTGCACGCACATGCTCCAGTGCATATAAATGGGTTGAAAAATCAAATGTGTGTCCTTGGTTGCATGCTTATTAGGTCCCATGCAAAAAATGGGAATGAATGTCAAACACCTTGCCGCCGTCGCTCGACCGTTAACATTGAGATACATGGTTTTACAATTATAATAAATCGAAAACTCGTGTGAAATTCATGAAACATGACACGCTATCATGGAACTACATCAACATGCTGTGGTAAAAATCTTGTCCCATTTTGGAAGGTTTGGGTATAAGCTTCTCACAAATCAGAGTCTCTCACAACAAGCCTCATGGTTCTGGTAGGGAACGTGTCACCTTTGTGGACGAAATGATATTCATTGCTTCTTCTTGCTTTCACTTTTTTCTAGTGTCAACATAGAAAAACAGGAGTGTCATGTTAAATTTTGGAATTTTTTGGGGTTCATTTGGACATTTTTATACATTGACTGAGTTTTCTATGCATTTATGTGCATAATTCAAATTTGAATTACATGCACATGCTCTAGTGCATATAAATGGGTTCTAAAATCAAATGTGTGTCCTTGGTTGCATGCTTAGGTCCTATGCAAGACATGGGGCTGAATGTCAAACACCTTGCCACCATCGCTCACCCCCCTAACACTGAGATACATGATTTTAAAATTCTAGTAAATCGAAAACTCCTCTGAATTTCATGAAACTTGGCATGCTATCATGGAATGGCATCAACATGTCGTGGTAAAAATATTGTCCTATTTGGGACAGGTTGGGGGTTTAAGGTTCTCACAAACTAGAGCTTCTCACAACAAGCCTCATGGTTTCGGTAGGGAACGTGTCACCTTTGTGGACGAAATGATATTCCTTGCCTCTTCTTGCTTTCAAACCTTTTCTATTGTCAATATAGAGAAACAAGAGTGTTGTGTTTAATTTTGGATTTTTCTGGAGTTCGTTTGGACATTTTTATACATTAACTGAGTTTTCTATACATTTGTGTGCATAATACAATTTTGAACCAGAAGCACATGCTCCAGTGCATATAAATGGATTCAAGAATCAAATGTGTGTACTTGGTTGCATGCGTAGGTCCCATGCAAGAAATGGGAATATATGTTAAACACCTTGCCACCGTCGCTCGGCCATAAACATTAAGATACATGGTTTTTAAATTCTAGTGAATCCAAAACTCATTTGAAATTCATGAAACTTGGCATGCTATCATTGAATGGCATCAACATGCTGTGCTAATTTTTTTGTCCCATTTGGGGCTGGTTTGGGTATAAGCTTCTCACAAACCATAGCTTCTCACAACAAGCCTCATGGTTCCGGTAGGGAATATACGTCCCTCCTTCATGGATGAAATGATATCAGTTGCCTCTTCCAGTTTTCATTTTTTCCTATTGGCAACATAGAGCAACAACAGTGTCGTGTTAAAATTTAGAATTTCGGGGTTCCTTTGGAATTTTTTATATATTAACTAAGTTTTCCAGGCATTCTATGTGCATAATTCAAATTTTACTATATGCACATGATCCAGAGCAGAAAAATGGATTGAAATATCAAATATGGGTCCTTTGGGGTATGCTTAGGTCCCATGCAATAAATGAGAATGAATTTCAAACACTAGGGCACCGTTACTTGCCGGCAAAACGCCGAGATACTTTGTTTTCAAATTATAGTAAATCCAAAATTCGTCTGAAATTCATGAAACTTGGCATGCTATCATCGAATGGCACCCGACATTCTGTGGTATTTTTCGTGTCCAATTTGAGAGAAGGCGCACTCGAATAACAGCCAACAAAGGCATTTTGAAACAAACAGCTGCCACTTTAACATCTCAAACATTTGTATAATTTAAGTCGTGTGCGTTTTGTTAACCATTCACATGACGCCACACGTCACACTTTTAATGGCTAGGAGGTGCCGTGCGGACAGCTGCCTGAGTAGACAGGAGGCGTGTGAGTGCAGTCCGCTATGCAGGCTGGCCAGGAGGCGTGCAAGTTGTCCTCCAATGTGCATGCTCATCGGCAAGCGTGCGAGCTAAATGCTGCGCAGGCTCACTGGGAAGCAAGCCCTTTGGCTTACATGGCCACCCACCTTGCTCGCATCCTCTCCATTAATGGGGCCCGAGCTGCTTTTTAATACGGGCGACCATACTGTTCGCCTCTCATTCCCCTCCTGCACACATCCACCAACACCATGGCGCAAAAGGATCATCTGCCACTAGTCTTCCATTTTGGTGAAGTCGACTCCGAGCTGGATGAGACAGAAATTAAGGAGGAATGGGGCCTCATGGACATGGCCTTGAACGAGCTGGCCATGGCGGATGCTGCCCCCACCCATCCTAGCTCCCATCCCCATGCCCGCGCCAGCGACCATCCCCGTAGCATTGACGGGATGGTCGCCGAGCACTATCGCAGAGCGGGAAGCCGCAGGCGTCAGCGAGGTTGCTACTGAAAGGATGATACGTCTCCGTCGTATCTATAATTTTTGATTGTTCCATGCCAATATTCTACAACTTTCATATACTTTTGGCAACTTTTTATACTGTTTTTTTGGGACTAACATATTGATCCAGTGCCCAGTGCCAGTTCCTATTTGTTGCATGTTTTTTTGTTTCGCAGAATATACATATCAAACGGAGTCCAAACGGATTAAAAGCGGATGGAGATTTTTTTGGAATATATGTGAATTTTGGGAAGCGGAACCAACATGAGACGATGCCCGAGTGGGCCACGAGGTAGGGGGGCGCGCCCTAGCCCCTCGTGGCCACACCGTAAGGCGGTTGATGCCCTTCCTTCACCGCAAGAAAGCTAATATCCGGATAAAAATCGTGTCAAAAAATCAGCCCAATCGGAGTTACGGATCTCCGGGCATTTAAAAAACGGTGGAAGGGCAGAATCTGGAAACGCAGAAACAGAGAGAGATAGAGAGACAGATCCAATCTCGGAGGGGCTCTCGCCTCTCCGCCGCCATGGAGGCCATGGACCAGAGGGGAAACCCTTCTCCCACCTCGGGAGAAGGTTAAGGAAGAAGAAGAAGGAGGGGGGCTCTGTCCCCCTCGCTTCCGGTGGCACCGGAGTGCCACCGGGGCCATCATCGTGTGACGGCGATCTACACCAACACCTTCGTCATCTTCACCAACATCTCCATCACCTTCCTCCATCTATCTACAGCGGTCCACTCTCCCGCAACCCGCTGTACCCTCTACTTGAACATGGTGCTTTATGCTTCATATTATTATCCAATGATGTGTTGCCATCCTATGATGTCTGAGTAGATTATCGTTGTCCTATCGGTGATTGGTGAATTGCTATGATTGATTTAAATTGCTTGTGGTTATGTTGCTATCCTTTGGTGCCCATCATATGAGCGTGCGCGTGGATCACACCATAGGGTTAGTTGTTTGTTGATAGGACTACATATTGGAGGGCAAGAGTGACAGAAGCTTCAACCTAGCGTAGAAATTGATGCATACGGGATTGAAGGGGGACCAATATATCATAATGCTATGGTTGGGTTTTACCTTAATGAACGTTAGTAATTACGGATGCTTGCTAATAGTTCCAATTATAAGTGCATAGAATTCCAAGTAAGGGATGACATGCTAGTAGTGGCCTCTCCCACATAAAACTTGCTATCGGTCTAGTAACGTAGTCAATTGCTTAGGGGCAATTTCGCAACTCCTACCACCACTTTTCCACACACGCTATCATTAACTTTATTGTTTCTTTATCTTAACATCCCCTAGTTTATAATTGTGTGCTCTTTATATTCTTGCAAACCTATCCCCAAAAAGGTACAAAGTACTTCTAGTTTCATACTTGTTCTAGGTAATGTAAAAGTCAAGCGTGCGTAGAGTTGTATCGGTGGTCGATAGAACTTGAGGGAATATTTGTTCTGCCTTTAGCTCCTCGTTGGGTTCGACACTCTTACTTATCGAAAGAGGCTACAACTGATCCCCGACACTTGTGGCTTATCAAGACCTTTTTCTGGCGCCGTTGTCGGGGAGCAATAGCGTGGGGTGAATATTCTCGTGTGTGCTTGTTTGCTTTATCACTAAGTAGATTTTATTTGATGTTCTAAGTTGTTCTCTATCTTTAGTTATGGATACGGAACACGAAATACCAAAAAACTTAGGTGTACTTGCTACTCATGGAGATGGGGAACCTCCTAAAACCCTCGATGCTCATTATGTGAAAGATATTATGTACTACTTTGATAATCCTGAGAAAACCCCATTCAACTATGTAATGGGATTTACATTGGATCAACGTGAATACTTTAGGGATTATCGCTTGACACAAAAATGGAAACTGTTATGGGATCAAATTCATTTGTTGCATTGGTATGCTCGGTAACTATGCTTGAGATATGATTATACTTGTTTCTCTAGGATGAAGGCTCCACACCTTCCCTTTTCATGCAAATTTAATGATAATAAAACCTTAGCTTCTTATGCTAATGGTATATATGATTATTATGATGTGGAACAAATAGAAGAATTCGTTGCTTTTAATGGTGCTTATGAAATTGAATCTCTGTTTAAAAGAATGATGCTTTTGATGATGATGTTTCTAGGCCTGAAAATCTTGCTATATTGAAATATTGCTATTTGAATTATGAATATAACTCCAATATTGATGCGTTTATTGAGAAAGTCTCCGCTGTCCAAGAAGAGATTAATATTTTGCAGGTAACTATGGAAGAAGAAACTGATGACATTGTGAGCTCATTAGATGAAAAAGATGACGAGGAGAGCGAAGAACAAAAGGAGGAAGAGCGGATTAGCTACCAATGCCCACCTTCTAATGTGAGTAACTCTTCAACTCATACATTGTTTAATTTCCCTTCGTACTTACCGAAGGATGATTGCTATGATCCCATTGATTCGTTTGAAATATCCCTTTTTGATGATGCTTGCTATGCTTGTGGCCAAGATGCCAATATGAATTATGCTTATGGAGATGAACTTGATATAGTTCCTTATGTTAAACATGAGATAGTTGCTATTGCACCCACACATGATAGTCCTATTATCTTTTTGAATTCTCCAAACTACACTATATCAGAGAAGTTTGCACTTATTAAGGATTATATTGATGGGTTGCCTTTTTCCATTACACATGATGATTTGATGAGTATAATATGCATGTGCTTGCTGCTCCTACTTGCAATTATTATGACAGAGGAACTTCATCTCCGCCTCTCTATGTTTCCAACACGATAAAACTGCAAGAAACTGCTTATACTATGCATTGGCCTTTACTTGATGTGCATGAATTGTTCTTGTATGACATGCCTACGCATAGGAAGAGAGTTAGACTACGTTTTTGCATTATATACATCACTTTTTGCTCAATACTAAATGCCAAATCATTGTTAATTAAAATTGGCTTTGATATACCTTGGGATCAGGGTGGATCCATCACTTGAGCACTATATGCCTAGCTTAATGGATTTAAAGAAAGCGCCGCTAGGGAGACAACCCGGAAGTTTTGGAGAGTCATTTATTTATTTTGTGTGCTTTTATAAAGTTTGAAAACAAAAAAAAAATAAAGAGGGGAACCCAAAACTTTTCAAAAAAAAGTGAAAGTGATATAGACGAGCATTGTGAAAGTGGGGGACGTCCTTGAATTTTTTTTCATGCCCATGGAAACTTTGTGAATCATAATTACAGAAACTTTTTAACAAAAATAATTATCCCCTTGTACAATTCCATTGTATTATAAAAATAATGTGCGAAGGTTTGCCTTTAGGATGTTTACAATGCTTGTTGGTTTGTGCGGTGCAGGACATAAACTTTGGCTGTAGTGCACGATTTTACATTTTTGGCTGGAACGTCAAATGGTTCTGCAACTTTTTGCACTGTCTTTCTATACAATTTTTTTATTTTTTTTCTAATTTTAGCAGAATTTTTCAGGTATCAGAAGTATGGTGAATGTTTAGATTATTACAAACTGTTCTGTTTTAGACAGATTCTGTTTTTGATGTATAGTTTGCTTGTTTTGATGAAACTATCCATTTCTATTAGTGGATTAAGCCATGGAAAAGTTATATTACAGTAGCTACAATGCAAAAACAAAATATGAATTGGTTTGCAACAGTACTTAGAGTAGTGATTTTCTTTATTATACTAACGGATCTTACCGAGTTTTCTATTGAAGTTTTGTGTGGATGAAGTGTTCGAAGATCGAGGAGGTCTCGATGTGAGGAGAAGAAGGAGAGGCAAGAGATCAAGCTTGGGGATTCCCAAGGCACCCCAAGTAAATATTCAAGTATAGTCAAAAAAAAAGTAAATATTCAAGGAGACTCAAGCGTCTAAGCTTGGGGATGCCCTGGAAGGCATCCCCTCTTTCTCCAACAAGTATCGGTATGTTTTCGGATTCGTTTCATTCATGTGAGATGTGTAGATCTTGGAGCGTCTTTTGCATTTAGTTTTCACCTTTTATTTTATGCACCATGCTGGTATGAGATAGTCCTTGGTTGAATTTATAGAATACTCTTTGCACTTCACTTATATCTTTTGAGTATGGCTTTATAGAATGCTTCATGTGTTTCACTTATATCATTTGAACTTTGGATTGCCTGTTTCTCTTCACATAGAAAACCACCATTTGTAGAATGCTCTTTTGCTTCACTTATAATTGCTAGAGCGTGGGCATAACTTTTGTAGAAATAATTAAAACTCTCTTGCTTCACTTATATCTATTTAGAGAGTTGACAGGAATTGGTCATTCACATGGTTAGTCATTAAATCCTACATAAACTTTAAGATCACTGAATATGATATGTTTGATTCCTTGCAATAGTTTTGCGATATAGAGATGCTAATATGTGGGAGGAACTAGTGAATGATTATGGTTTAGTAAAAATATTGGTGTTAAGGTTCGTGATTCCCGAAGCATGCATGTATGGTCTCCTAACTATGTAACCAAATTGGCGCGCATTGTATTTTGATTGTTTATCTTTGCGTGATGGTCGGGGGCGCGCGATGGTTAACTCCTACCAACCTCCCCCCTAGGAGCATGCGTTGTAGTATCTTTGCTTCGAGGGCTAATAGATTTATTGCAATAAGTATGTGAGTTCTTTATGACTAATGTTGAGTCCATGGATTATACGCACTCTCACGATTCCACCATTGCTAGCCTCTCTTGTACCGCTCAACTTTCGCCGGTACCATACACCCATCATATACCTTCCTCAAAACAGCCACCATACCTACCTATTATGGCATCTCCATAGCCATTCCGAGATATATGACATGTAACTCCACCGTTCCGTTTATTATGACACGCACCATCATTGTCATATTGCCTTGCATGATCGTAAGATAGCTAGCATGATGTTTCCATGGCTTGTCCATTTTTTGATGTCATTGCTACGCTAGATCATTGCATATCCTGGTACACCGCCGGAGGCATTCACATAGAGTCATATTTTTGTTCTAGTATCGAGTTGTAAGTAAATAGAAGTGTGATGATCATCATTATTAGAGCATTATCCCTTGAGAAAAAAATGGAAAAAAAAGAAAGGCCAAAAGAAAAAAATGAAAGGCAAAAAAAAGAGAAAGGCCAAAAAAAGGAAGGCCCAAAAAAAAGAATAAAAAGAATAAAAAGAATAAAAAAGAAAAGAAAATAGGGGACAATGCTACTAGCTTTTTTCCACACTTGTGCTTCAAAGTAGCACCATGATCTTTATGATAGAGAGTCTCCTATGTTGTCACTTCCATATACTAGTGGGAATTTTCATTATAGAACTTGGCTTGTATATTCCAACGATGGGCTTCCTCAAATGCCCTAGGTCTTCATGCGCAAGCAAGTTGATGCACACCCACTAGTTTTCTTTTGAGCTTTCATACAGTTATAGTTCTAGTGCATCGGTTACATGGCAATCCCTACTCACTCACATTGATATCAATTGATGGGCATCTTCATAGCCCCTTGATACGCCTAGTCGATGTGAGACTTCCTCCCTACTTTTTCTACTACCACCTTCTGTTCCACCCATAGTGATATCCATGGCTCACGCTCATGTATTGCATGAAGAATTGAAAAGGTTCGAAAAAGTAAAGTTTGAAAACAATTGGTTGGCTGACACCGGGATGGGCATGAGGGGTACCTTGTGCTAAGAAAAGGGAAGCATAAAAGACTATATGATTTTTTAGGGATAACGTTCTTTAGCATTGATATTTTGAAAGACTTGATTGTTTGTTGGGATGCCCGAGTATTAAATTCTTCTATGTCAAATGGTAGACTATTGCTTTGAATCACTCGTGTCTTAATAATCATGCCATGATTAGATTATATGATCAAGATTATGCTAGGTAGCATTCCACATCAAAAATTATCTTTTTTATCATTTACCTACTCGAGGACGAGCAGGAATAAAACTTGGGGATGCTGATACGTCTCCGTCGTATCTATAATTTTTTATCATTTCATGCCAATATTCTACAACTTTCATATACTTTTGGCAACTTTTTATACTATTTTATGGGACTAACATATTGATCCAGCGCCCAGTGCCAGTTCCTGTTTGTTGCATGTTTATTGTTTCGTAGAATATCCATAACAAACGGTGTCCAAACGGAATAAAAACAGACGGAGATTTTTTTGGAATATATGTGAATTTTGGGAAGCGGAACCAACATGAAACGATGCCCGAGTGGGCCACGAGGCAGGGGCGTGCCCTGGGCCCTTGTGGCCACACCGTAAGGCGGTTGATGCCCTTCTTTCTCCGCAAGAAAGCTAATATCCGGATAAAAACCGTGTCAAAAAATCAGCCCAATCGGAGTTAAGGATCTTCGGAAATTCAAGAAACGTTGGAAGGCCAGAATCTGGAAATGCAGAAACAAAGAGAGACAGAGAGACAGATCCAATCTCGGAGGGGCTCTCGCCCCTCCACCGCCATGGAGTCCACGGACCAGAGGGGAAACCCTTCTCCCATCTAGGGAGAAGGTCAAGGAAGAAGAAGAAGGAGGGGGGCTCTCTCCCCCTCGCTTCCGGTGGCACCGGAGTGGCACCTGGGCCATCATCGTGTGACGGCGATCTACACCAACACTCCCGTCATCTTCATAAACATCTCCATCACCTTCCTCCGTCTATCTACAGCGGTCCACTCTCCCGCAACCCGCTGTACCATCTACTTGAACATGGTGCTTTATGCTTCATATTATTATCCAATGATGTGTTGCCATCCTATGATGTCTGAGTAGATTATCGTTGTCCAATCGGTGATTGGTGAATTGCTATGATTGATTTAAATTTCTTGTGGTTATGTTGCTATCCTTTGGTGCCCATCATATGAGCGCGCATGTGGATCACACCATAGGGTTAGTTGTATGTTGATAGGACTATGTATTGGAGGGCAAGAGTGATAGAAGCTTCAACCTAGCGTAGAAATTGATGCATATGGGATTGAAGGGGGGCCAATATATCATAATGCTATGGTTGGGTTTTACCTTAATGAACGTTAGTAGTTGCAGATGCTTGCTAATAGTTCCAATCATAAGTGCATATAATTCCAAGTAAGGGATGACATGCTAGTAGTGGCCTCTCCCACATAAAACTTGCTATCGGTCTAGTAACGTAGTCAATTGCTTAGGGGCAATTTTGCAACTCCTACCACCACTTTTCCACACTCACTATCATTAACTTTATTGTTTCTTTATCTTAACAGCCCCTAGTTTATATTTGCTTGCTCTTTATATTCTTGCAAACCTATCCCACAAAAACTACAAAGTACTTCTAGTTTCATACTTGTTCTAGGTAAAGTAAACGTCAAGCGTGCGTAGAGTTGTATCGGTGGTCGATATAACTTGAGGGAATATTTGTTCTGCCTTTAGCTCCTCATTGGGTTTGACACTCTTACTTATTGAAAGAGGCTACAACTGATCCCCTACACTTGTGGGTTATCAAAGGACAAGTGCTCCTTGGGTGATTTTGGTAATTAATGTCAACATATCTCTTGTTGGACTAATACCTTTACCTAGTGTATTTCAGATGAGTTCGACATTGGAGTGGCATGGACAAGAGGATGTGGAACTCCTTCAAAATGATAAGGACAAATATTGGCAAGAGCTCAACACTCCTCATTTTCATTTTAGTGATCCAAGATCACATTGAGTCTATAGGAAAGGCAATACTATTAAAAGGGGATGAGGTGTTGCTTAATGGTCTACTTGCTCAAAGTGCTTGTTGATATTGCTCCAAAACTCTCAGCCAATTTATCATTTCCACATTTGTCCAAAACCCAAAGTCAAACTCGGCCCCACCGATTTGATCTATCTGGCGCCACCGAGTTCGCTTGACATAGCCACTTCCAAAAACCCTAGACAGTTCGATCACACTGATATGGATCTCGGCCTCTATGTCCTTGTAAACTCTCTATTTCCTGTTGTAATATTTCGGTGTCACCAAAATGAGCAATCGGTCCCGTCGAGTTTGCCTGACCAACTCTGTGGTTGCTCAAAGGGATGAAAACGGAGCGGAAACGGACAGAACTGAGTGCTACCATATTTGTTTTCATATATTTTTGCAGAAGCGGAAACAAATACGAAAACCCCGGAAATGAATACGGAAACAGATACTGCCGGAAATGGACATGGAGCGAATACAAAGCGGACACGGAACAAAAATGGGTGTTCATCGGAACTTAAAAACCCCTTGAATAATAGAGAAAAACACACAAAAAGAAATATTTTATGAATTCTTAACATAGCTACAAGATCAAGTTGAGTACATGTGTGGTTGTAGAAGTTGGGCCTCAAAAGATCCATTCTACTCATTGTGTCATTGTGTGTTGTTTGACGATTGGACTACAAAGAAGCCATAAGTCTATACTAAAATCGAAAATTTCATATTCATGGAAAACGGAAAGTTCCGTTTCCACGCCTGTTCCACCGGAAAACACCGTTCCGTTTTTGTTTCCATTTCCGCACAAAAAATTTCATTTCCACTTTCGTTTTGCAAATTTCCGTTTCCGTTTTCATATTTCCTCTTCGTTTCCATTTTTCCTCTGGAAAAATGGAAACTTTCCACTCCATTTTCATCCCTAGTTGCTCATTGCTGAAATCGGTCTCACCAAGTTCATGCAATCAGCGTCACCGAGATAAGGTTTTTCCCTAGCCCTAGCACATCGGTCCCACCGAGTTGTTCCAGTCGGTCCCACTGAGATTCCTAATGTTCGCATTTTGAACTGCTTCGGTCTCACTGAGTTCTCCTATTTGGTCTGACCGAGTTGGCTCAAATGTGTGTATCGATTTGATTTTGTGTGGAGGCTATATATACCTCTTCACCCCCTTCTCCATTTGTGAGAGACCCATCAGAACGTGCCTACACTTCCACTACTCATTTTCTGAGAGAGAACCACCTACTCATGTGTTGAGATCAAGACATTCCAATCGTACCACAAGAATCTTGATCTCTAGCCTTCCCCAAGTTGCTTTCCACTCAAATCATCTTTCCACCATAGCCAAATCTGTGTGAGAGAGTTGATTGTTGGGGAGACTATCATTTGAAGCACAAGGGCAAGGAGTTCATCATCAACACACCACTATTACCTTTTGAAGAGTAGTGTCTCATAGATTGGTTAGGTGTCACTTGGGAGGCTCCAACAAGATTGTGGAGTTGAACTAAGAAGTTTGTAAGGGAAAGGAGATCGCATACTTCGTGAAGACCTACCCGAATGAGGCAAGTCCTTCGTGGGTGATGGCCATGGTGGGATAGACAAGGTTGATCCTTCGTGGACCCTTCGTGGGTGGAGCCCTCCATGGACTCGCGCAGCCGTTACCCTTCGTGGGTTAAAGTCTCCATCAATGTGGATGTGCGATAGCACCACCTATTGGAACCACGCCAAAAATCTCTGTGTCTTCATTGCGTTTGCACACTCCAATCCCATCCCTTTACTTTCTTGCAATTAGCATGCTTTACTCTTGCCACCGCTCATACTCTTTCCATGCTTGCTTGAAATGTATTGTGAATGCTTAAACTTGTGCTAAAACTCCACGTCAACTTGAAGAATTCAAAAACTGCCACTTTTGCTTGTGGAGGGTCTATTCCCCCCTCTATACCCCTCTTCTCGATCCTTTCATCAGCGGACCCACGCGAGCTCGTGTACATGCTTGCGCTAGCGCCAGTGCTCGTCGTTGCACCCACCGCAGCGCTGGTCCCTGTGCATTTGCCAGCACCCGCCGCGCCTGTGCCCATGCGCGCGCGTCCCTCAGCGTCATGGGACACCGTCGTCGACTGCTACCTCGTAGCGCTGCGAGATGCCGTCGGCACGCGCCTCGCCCATCAAAGTGTGACGATGGGATGTTTTATTTCCTAGTGAAGAACATTCGGTGCTTCCTTGAAGACTTCAACAACGGTGTCCTGGAGGACGATGATGACAACGCTGGCGCGGCACGGCGCCGCCGAAATTAGTTTTTTTGGGTTTAATATTGTATCTCAATCGTATGAATGTAAAGTTGCTGTGCGACTGAATGAAATATATGGTTTGGACGAACAAGCGTTTTTCTCTCCGAATGTACATACTTATCAAACGTTTTTTAAACGTCAATGGTTTCTAAATTTAAAATAGCCATCACAAACATTTTAGATAGAACATCCGTATGCAAACCGATAGCTTCCCCAGTAAGCCAAGGTAAAATTCGCCGCACAGGATTTGTGCATCTCTTCAATGCAAATAGTTTGGATTGAGGATGTTATGCAAACTGAGACTTCGCCACTAAGCCAAGAGAAAATCTAGCACACAGGATTTGTACGTCCCTTCAACGCAAACGATTTTTTCAGATGACCCGCGTGCAACCACGTACATACAATTTGGTAAGATTTACATCTCTCATATTGGGTATATTGCCATTTGTAAAACTGCAAAGATGGACATTTGTTGATCTAGTAACATTGCCCTTTGTCAACCTTGGAACACTGGAATTTGTCAAAATCTGTAGCTAAAAAACAGTAGCACCATCAAATTTTTGCAAATAATATTCAGTAAGCATAGATTTCATTCATAGATTAAGCAGTCGTTCTTTATACAAATATTTCCCCAATTATTGCCAACCACGTACTGAAATAGCTAGCTCAACTATATATACTAGCTAATTTTAAGTAGGTTGTGCATTTCAACCACATCTATAGCCAGATGAACTGAAAACAATCGCCCCTAAATACTACTACGTACTATGGAGTGGCTTTGTACTACTTCCAGTAGCTTCTCCTCTGATGATCGCACTCAGTAAGAGGTAGAGGAGGAGGAGTCTACCGACGAGCCAGACAACTGGAATCCGGTGCGTGCCGCTGCTGCACCTTTAGCGACGCTCACCTGTCAAAGCGGCGTGACTCCTCGTAGATCTCCTCATTCCTCGCCTATGTGGCGGCGTGTGCTGCGGCCACTGCGGCCATAAGACTCTTTGCATGCTTGACGAGGCGCTCCTCTTCCTCCCGCAGGAACTCGAGGTAGCACGGAAGGTCGCTGATGCACGTGCGGGACTCCACATCCACCTCCCGCCTTTGGGCGGCGGTGGCGGAGCGGGTGATGACCCCGGCGATCGATGGTGGGCTGGCGGCCGACGGTGGGGTGGTGGCCACGACCTCCACCTCCCGACTTCGGGACGCGGTGGCGGAGCATGCGATGGCCACGGCGGCCGACAGTGGAGTGGCGGCCACGACAGCCACCACCCGCCTTCGGGCCACGGTGGTGGAGTGGGCGATGGACCAGGCTTTTGACGGTGGTGTGGCATCCACGGCGGCTGACGGTGGGGTGGTGGGAATGGCGGCTGGCAGTAGCTGCTGACGGGCTGCGGCGGCGGAGCGTGTGGTGGGTATTGCGCGCACACCCAACAGGGACGCCGCACGCAGTACACTACGCCGGGGACAGAGGGAGTCCTGGATTAAGGGGTCCTCGGGTGGCCGTATTACTCGTTATGGGCCGAACTGGTGGGCCGTGAAGATCACCACAGAAGATTATCCCTCGTATCTGGATAGGACTCCCATATGTGTAGAATGGCAAGTTTATTGTCCGGGTGTAATGCTTCCTTTCTCTGCAAGATGATTATGTACAACCCTAGGTGCCTCCGGTGCATATGTAAACCGGAGGGTTTAGTTCGTAGGGACAATCCCAATTACCATAGGCTACACTTGTAGGGTTTAGCCATTACGATCTCGAGGTAGATCAACTCTTGTAATCCTCATATTTATCAACATTAATCTAGCAGGAAGTTGGGTATTACCTCCATTAAGAGGGCCTGAACCTAGGTAAACATTGTGTCCATGATTCCCCTCTGTTACCATCGATCCTCAGATACACAGTTTGGTACCCCCTACCTGAGATCTGTCGGTTTTGCCACCGACAGGGATGCCACATGCAGTACACTACACCGGGGACTGCGCCGCCGCCGCGGTGTAGCCTCCCAGCTGGAGTTGTCCTCTAATGACGGCGGAGTGGCTGAGCGACGACAACGGACCGGTGCCATTGGCGATTGTGGGAGAAGCAGATGAGTAAGCTATAGGGAGGGAGGGGAAAATGCGATGCGGGACTAGCCGGCCATGAGAGATTATATAGCATGCTGATAAGCATTGGGATTTTTGGGGATTTACCAAGTATAATAGTGCGCAAAAACGGTTTACCAAGTATAATAGGGCAAGACGGATAGCAATCGATGTCAAGAACAATAATGTCTATGGGTACATAGTTCCCATTTGCAAGAATAAGAACATCATTGATCCTTCCCAAAGGCTTTTTAATAGTGGAATCCGCCAAATGCAAATTAAGAGAGCACTCTTCAATATTGGTATGACCAAGAACATCGCAAAGAGATTTCAGAATCGTGGAAATACTAGCACCCAAATCGCACGAAGCAAAACACTCATAATTTTTAATTTTGATTTTCATAGTAGGTTCTCATTCATCATGCAACTTTCTAGGAATTGATACTTCTAATTCCAACTTATCATCTAAAGCTTTCATCATAGCATCACCAATATTTTTAGTAAAAGATTTATTTTGTTCGTAGGCATGGGGTGAATTAACCATGGTTTGCAACAAAGTAATACAATCATTCAAAGAACAACTATCATAATTAAATTCTTTGTAATCCAAGATAGTGGGCACATCACTAGTTAAAGTCTTAAACCTCTCCAAACCCACTTTTATCAATTTTTTCAACGAGATTTTCAATATCTGAAATATTGGGACACCTTCTACCTAAAGTTGACTCTTCTGCAGTCCCTTTATCACCAAGTTGAACTTTACTAAACAAAGATTCAATAGAAGAAACACCAATCATTTTAATATCTTCAACATTTTTATCTTCTAACGAGATTGGTTTAGCAGCCATTTGATTTACTAGAGTAGCTTGTGCGTCGAATATTTTTCCTAGCAAACTTTCCGCAAAATCATACTTAGATTGGAGATTGCAGACTTCTCTATGAATATCATCAAGTTGTTTTGTTATAGCATCAAGCACAACAGAGTGCTCCTTGATCTCTTCAGTAAAATATTTATTATGCTCAAAGTACTTTTTTCAATTTCAAGCAAAATATTGGGGTAAGGAACATCATAATATTTTCTTTGAGGCATCATGACTATGCAAACAAGAATGTACGCAAAAACAAACCCGACAAGAAAAATCGCGAACGAAAAAGAGGGCGAATAAAAACGGCAAATGTTTGTGAACTAGGGGAGATGAAAATGAGAGGCAAATGGCAAGTAATGTAAATTGCGAGGAGATGAGATTTGTGATTAGGAACCTGGTATATGTTGAAGGTGCTCCCCAGCAATGGCGCCAGAAATTCCCTTTGATGTCTACTAGAACTACGTCCCCAAAGAGAAAGGGATGATGCAGTATAGCAGTGGTAGGTATTTCCCTCAGTGATGATACCAAGGTTATCGAACCAGTAGGAGAGCCAAGCAACACAACGTAAACATCACCTGCACACAAATAACAAATACTCGCAACCCAACGTGTAAAAGGGGTTGTCAATCACTTTCGGGTAACAGATGTGATAGAGTTGTAAATATTGATAGATCGAACGCCAAATAAGATAAATTCTAGCAAGGTATTTTTGGGTTTTTGTTTTAATAGATCTGAAAATAAAAGCAAAAGAAAATAGATCGCAAAGGAAAATAATAGGAGAAAGAGACCCGAGGGCCATAGATTTCACTAGTGGCTTCTCTCGAGAAAATAGCATACGGTGGGAAAACAATTACTATTGGGAAATTGATAAAAGTTCGAATAATCATGACGATATCGAGGCAATGATCATTATATAGGCATCACGTCAAAGATTAGTAGACCGACTCCTGCCTGCATCTACTACTATTACTGCACACATCGACCGCTATCCAACATGCATCTAGTGTATTAAGTTCATGGAGAAACAGAGTAATGCAATAAGAACCATGACATGATGTAGACAAGATCTATTTATGTAGAAATAGACCCCATCGTTTTATCCTTAGTAGCAACGATACATACGTGTCGGTTCCCTTTCTGTCACTGGGATCAAGCACCGTAAGATCGAACCCACTGCAAAGCACCTCTTCCCATTGCAAGATAAATAGATCAAGTTGGCCAAACAAAACCCAAATATCGGAGAAGAAATACGAGGCTATAAGAAATCATGCATATAAGAGATCAAAGAAAACTCAAATAACTTCCATGGATATAAAAAGATAGATCTGATCATAAACTCCAAGTTCATCGGATCCCAACAAACACACCACAAAATAGTTACATCATATGGATCTCCAAGAGACCATTGTATTGATAATCAAGAGAGAGAGAG
>LR738715.1:531671575-531681962 GCA_902687465.1 Secale cereale
TATATATATTATTTATGCATATGCATAAATATAAATAATAAAAAGATATAGAAAAAATAATCAACATTATTTTAAAAATTAATACAAATATTATTTCTATGCATAAATACAAATAATGAATAGGTATAGAAAAATCATCAAACATAAGTATTTTTTTGTTGTACACGCAAATGTGTTAACTAACTTTTATAGTGATTTACAGGGAAAAAACGATTAAGGCAGCGACACGTACACTAGGTAGGGGTTATATATTATTTATATATACGCACAAATATATATAATGATTAGGTATAGAAAGATCATCAATAATAATTTAGATTTTTTTAATATGAAATATTATTATTTATTAATTTATAAATAATGAATAGGTATAGAAAAATTATCAAACATAAGTCTTTTGTTATTGTGCACGCACATGCGTTTACTAACTTTTACAGTGATTTACAGCAAAAAAATGATTAAGGCAGCTGCACGTACACTAGGTAGGGGTTATACATTATTTATTTGTTGACCTAAATATATATAATGAATAGGTATATAAAGATCATCAAACATAATTTTGTTTTTTTAATATGAAATATTAATATTTATTAATTTCTATTACTAATTAGAGCATAAAAATACAAACAACATCATGCATTGAAAAACACAATTACTAGATCGTTCCCCTTAAGTCTGACACCTATTGGTTTGGATGAAAAAAACAAAAATAATTAAAAACAATGCAGATAAAAAAAGTATTTTTGAAGTCAAAATAATGAAATCATGAACATTTGCATTAATTGTTCAAGGATAAAGAAGAAGTCTATAGAACAGATTTGCCACGTCGTATGTTCGAAAGAAAAATGCTCAGCTTATTGTCTGATAACAAATGCACATATATAGTCATTGTTCCTAGAAGTCTGGTGCCTTCAAGCTAGGGTAGGTGCATGAAGATGGGTATGCCATTGTTGTAGACTATATGTGTAGATGACTTTGTTTTACTGTGAGACTAAGTAGTTACAAAGTACCATACCGATTCCTTTTTGATAGAAAGAATATATGGAAGACTCGTATATCGTAAATGTGAGCACTAGAATTTCAACTTTGCTAGAAGGAGTAATTCCACCACAACTCCATCATCGCACCAAAATTTCAACTTAGCTAGAAACATTTCCATCAATGGAAACAATGACTTTTAACCGTTAACCAGGTGAACCATTAGATCTTTGTAAGTAAATCTTGCAAAATTTAAGCCTAGAGATACTTATATCTTAAATTAAAAAATGTCTCTTTAATTAATAGCACAATTCAATACTCAGAGGGGCACCATAGTAATTCCCAAACACAAAATAAAACATTTAGCCATCCATCTGGTGGACCATTGGATACCACATCCAACATATAACAACTAATTAGAATACCTACAAGTATCATAGTTGATTAATCGTATACAAACATATGATTCGAGTATTAGATTATTAATTTGACTAGAAATATAGTATACAATTTTACTTATAAGTTAAACCTATTACACATGATAATCATTACAACATTGTAAAATTGATGCGCTCCATTGATATTTAAGTTAACCAGTGCACTAAAAAAGTTCAGCAACAACATAGCCTCCAGATAACTACCCGAAACATTAAAGGGGTAGCTCTTATATCCTTAAAATCACAACTTCACGACCAGCACACACAACTAGTGGCCATAAACTTATTTCAAGCAAACTATATTAAGTACTAGCCCACGCGAAGAGCGGGCCACTTTGCTAGTTGTGAGAATAACACATCTAGCATGAAAAATATTCGCCACCCCTCACCGCCTCGCGAGCGGTACGGGCACACAAAAGGGAAATTTATTTTGAAAATTAGAGATGGCACATACAAATTTTCTTAGAATGGCAAGGGAATACCGCATATAGGTAGGTATGGTGGACTCATATGGAAAAACCGGGATAAAGAATTTTGGATGGACAAGTAGTGATCATACTTAGTGCAAAATGAAGGCTAGCAAAAGACTCGGAAGCGACCAACCATGAAACGAATAATCTCATAAGTGAACATCGATCATAACACCGAATAATGCACCACAAGTAGAATGTAATTTCATTGCATGATTATTGACTTTCGTGCTTGCATAAGGAATCACAAACTTTAACACTAATATTCTTACTAAAGCATAATTACTCATTAACATGACTCACATATCACATCATCATGTCTCAAAACTATTACAAGGAATCAAGTTTATTTTATCCAATGATCTTCATGAAAGTTTTTGTTATATCCTTCTTGGATATCTATCACTTTGGAACTAATTTTCATGTGTTGCTTTTGATAATCTCAAACAAATATAAGTGAAGATCATGAGCATATTTTTTTTCTCTCTTTCTCTCAAAATAATTTAAGTGAAGCAAGAGAGAATTTCTTAAAAATTTACTAACTCTCAAGTAAGTCTAAGTGAAGCAAGAGAGTATTTCTTCAAAAATACAAAAGCACACCTTGCTCAAAAAGATATAAGTGAAGCACTAGAGCAAATCCATAGCTCATAAATATTTAAGTGAAGCAAAGAGAGATATTCTAACAAGTCATGGCATAATTATGGTTCTCTATAATAGGTGTGTACAACAAGGATTGATAACTTAAAAAGCAAAACAAAACAAGCAAAGACTCATATCATACAAGACGCTCCAAGCAAAACACATATCATGTGACGAATAAAAATATAGTTTCGAGTAAAATATCGATGGTCGTTAGAAGAAAGAGGGGATGCCACTTGGGGGCATCCCCAAGCTTAGTTGCTTGCTTCTCTTTTAGATAATGGCTTGGGATGCCGGGGCATCCCCAAGCTTAGACTCTTCTTACTCCTTATTCCTTCATCCATCATAAGATAACCCAAGACTTGAAAACTTCATTCACACAAAACTCAACAAAAATTTCATAAGATCCGTTAGTATAAGAAAACAAATCAACTTTTCTGCGGCAAAAACTCATGAAATAAAACCATTGAATCATCAAAACAAGCACATAACACAATAAAAACATAACCTATCAAAAACAGAACAGTCTGCACCAATCTGGAAGTTTTGAATACTTCTGTAACTCTAACTTTTTTGAAAAAATAGGGACATGTGGGAAATTTGTATATTAATCTTCTGCAAAAAGAATAAACCAAAAAGCACTCTTATGTTATAAATTAGAATTTTGCTTCCCACCCACAACCCACTTGGTATCCATGGTCGAAGACTTAACCGATGTACTAGACTATGCTTCCGGAGACTTCGATGGCATGGACCACGATGTCAAAACTGATCTAGGTCGAAACCGGCCCGTCACTGGGTGATGGACGGCCACTTCTACCTATGACGTATACATGGTGGACACACCCGAGGAGAAGGACGGAGATGGCGATAAATATCTAGAAGAGGATAAGCCCGTCAATGAACCTCCTAAGCGATGGTGTTAGCGACGCCGCTCACGATCGCGCCGAGAAAGGGAAAGTAATACCGGCACCGGAGACAATGAGGATCTAGAGGATGCCGAAGAGCCTATAGAGCCAGCGTTGGAGCAGGACGAGCGGGAGGATGGACAATGCAGTCCTGAAGAACTCACCGATCACAATGATTCCGAAGACAGTAACTTCCTACCTGTCTCCGAAGAGGATGTCAGCCTAGGATACGAGGAATTCATCATCCTAGAGGAACCCCTTGAACAAGAACGCTTTCAGCGATGGCTTATTGCCACAACAAGGAGCCTGAAAAAGCAGCAGTAGCGTCTTAAAGCCGAACAGGATACGCTCAACGACAGATGGAATGAAGTGCTTGAAACTGAAGAGAGATACGGCCGTGAGCGCCAAACAAAGAGCTACCCCAAGCGCAAGTTGCTGCCACAATTCGACGACAACGCCCTTGTGCCAAAACCGTTGAGGCATGATGGAGCCGATTAACCGGACCGACCACCTCGTGGACAGGACAAAGCAGCTAGCAATGTCGTACATCAACCTGTACCTCCCAACCGTAAAGGAAAGGATACAATGGCTCAGGGCCACAAAGTATGACCTACGTCAGGATCTGAACAATAAAGCCGGTCAGGCCAAGTTGATCTACGGGTCAAGGGAACATGCTCCCACGCGGGATGGTGGCTATCAAGCCAAGCACACCGGATATAACCAGGTTCGGAGTCAATACCGAACATAGATGCCATCTGAACTACGTCACGATGTCGCACGGTATAGGGGCGCTGCACACCCTCTGTGCTTTACCGATGAGGTGATGGATCACCAATTTCTGGATGGGTTTAAACCCATAAACATCGAGGCGTATGATGGAACGACGGATCCCGCTATATGGATTCAAGACTTTATTCTCCACATCCACATGGCTCACAGAGATGACCTCCATGCCATCAAATATCTCCCTCTAAAGCTGAAGGGGCCAACACGACACTAGTTAAACAGCCTCCCAGAGAACTCCATTGGAACTGATGCCTTCCGGGCTGACTTTCAGGGAACTCATGTCCGGCCACCGGATGCTGATGATTTAGGCCACATAATCCAGCAATCCCGGGAGTCAGCCCGCAAGCTCTGGACTCGGTTCTTAACTAAAAATAACCAAAATTTCAACTGTCCGGACACCTAAGCCTTAGTGTCATTTAAACACAGCATCCGTGATGAATGGCTCGTGCGACACCTCGGCCAGGAGAAGCCGAAGACAGTGGCAGCCCGTACTACACTTATGACCCACTTTTGCGCGGGCGAAGGCAGCTGGTTGGCTCGTAGAAGCAATAGTACTAGTGACCCTGGCACTTTCGAAGTCAGGGATGGCAATGGCAAGCCACGACGCAATAAGAATAAGCGTCGGAACAATAACAGAGAAACAGATGACACGGCGATAAATGCCAGATTCAGTGGCTCCAGGTCCGGTCAATGAAAGAAGTCGTTCAAAGGCAATAGGGATGGTTCATCCAGCCTGGACAAGATGTTAGAGAGACCTTGCCAGATTCATGGCACCCCTGACAAACCTGCAAACCATACCAATAGAAACTATTGGGTCTTCAAGCAGGCCGGCAAGTTAAATGATGAACACAAGGGGAAGGGACCTCAATGTGAGGACAAAGACAAGCCTCGCCCATCGAACACTAGGGGACAGAAGCAAATTCCCCCTGAGGTGAAAATGGTTAATATGATCTACGCCACCCATATCCCCAAGAGGGAGCGCAAGCGCGCACTAGGGGATGTTTACGCCATAGAGCCCGTCGCCCCCAAGTTCAACCCATGGACGGTGAAAGTGCAACTAATCCCCGGGTGGTTTTGGTAATTAATAACAACATATAGCTCATTGAACTAATATCCTTTCAAGATAAATATTTTAGAAGTTCAATGATTGGCATGGCATGGATTAGAGATGTGGACCCCTCAAAATGCTAAGGACAAAGATTGGCAAAAGCTCAAGACTCTAGATTTTCATTTTAGTGATCCAAGATCACATTGAGTCCATAGGAAAAGCCAATCCCATTAAAAGGGGATCAGGTGTTGCTTAATGGCTTACTTTCTCAAAATGCTTAGTGATAAGCTCCAAAAATCTCAACCACTTTCTCATTTCCACATATGTCCTAAACCTAAAAGTCAGACTCGGCCCCACCTATTTGATCTATCCGGTGCCACCGAGTTCACTTGACATAACCAGTGCCACAAACCCTAATCAGTTCGGTCTCACCGATAGTGATCCCAGTCTCACCGAGATGGGATTGCTAACTCTTTGTTTCCATTCGTAACGTTTCTGTCTAACCAAGATGGGTGATCGGTCCCACCGAGTTGGCAATGTAAACTCTCTGTTTCCTTTTCATAATGTTTCGGTCTCACCGAAATGAGCGATCGGTCCCACCGAGTTTTCCTGGCCAAGTCTCTGTTAGCCTATTATTGAAATCGGTCTCACCGAGTTCATGTGATTGGTCTCACCAAGATGAGGTTTAGCCCTAACCCTAACGCATTGGTCTCACCGAGTTGATATTGTCGGTCCCACCAAAAAGCCTAATGTTCACATTTTGAACTGCTTCAGTCTGACCGAGTTCATTTATCCGGTTTGACCGAGTTGGGTCAAATGTGTGTAACGGTTAGATTTTGTGTGGAGGCTATAAATACCCCTCCACCTCTTCTCCATCAGTGAGAGATCCATCAGAACATGCCTACACTTCCACTTCTCATTTTCTTAGAGAGAACTACCTACTCATGTGTTGAGACCAAGATATTCCAATCCTACCACAAGCGTCTTGATCTCTAGCCTTCCCCAAGTTGCTTTCCAATCAAATCATCTTTCCACCATATCCAAATCTGTGAGAGAGAGTTGAGTGTTTGGGAGACTATCATTTGAAGCACAAGAGAAAGGAGTTCATCATCAACACACCATTTATTACCTTTTGGAGAGTGGTGTCTCCTAGATTGGTTAGGTGTCACTTGGGAACCTCCGACAAGATTGTGGAGTTGAACCAAGTAGTTTGTAAGGGCAAGGAGATCACCTACTTCGTGCAGATATACCCTAGTGAGGCAAGTCCTTTGTGGGCGATGACCATGGTGGGATAGAGAAGGTTGCTTCTTCGTGGACCCTTCGTGGGTGTAGCCCTCCGTGGACTCGCGGAGCCGTTACCCTTCATGGGTTGAAGTCTTCATCAACATGGATGTACGATAGCACCACCTATCGGAACCACGCCAAAAACATCTGTGTCTCTACACTACTAGGGAAAAGCCTAGCAGTAGCGCGGGTTTTAAGTGTATTAGTAGCGCGGGAACCCGCGCTACTGATACGGCGCTACAGCTAACATGTATCAGTAGTGCGGATTAGCCCACACTACTGCTATCCATGGGTAGCAGTAGCGAGCTTTGCATAAACATGCTGCTGATAATAGCTGCAGCGCTTTTAGTGAAGCCACGCGACTGCTAATCTAACTAGTAGTAGCGTGATTTATGTCCAGCGCTATTAGTATAGTGATTTTCATTTTTAGTGTATTTATACGCTGTTATACAAATTTTGATACAGTACCAATTAAGAGGTTGATATGTCATTATGAGTTTATGACCATGATGAATTAATATAACATTGTGAGGGAGAAACATGGATTAGATTCATTTGGATGAATCAAAAGTTGAATTAGGACGACGATCCTACTAATTCAACTTTCGGTCACTTTTGATCCATCCACATGAATCTAATCCGCGTTCCTTCCACCAACACTAGCTAATAACAAATCATGCATGATCAACATCATCGTCATATTAATATAAAATCACCAACACTATTTAATCATCATAGTCATAGTGTAGCTATCTAATCACCACCAACACTAGCTAATAATAATCATCATAGTCATTACCACCAACACTAGCTATTTAATCATCATAGTCATATTGTAGCTATCTAATCACCACCAACACTAGCTAATAATAATCATCATAGTCATTACCACCAACACTAGCTATTTAATCATCATTGTCATAGTGTAGCACATTCTAACTAGCTAATCACTCATGCATTCTCATCATCTTCAAACTCATTCTAGCTAGCTAATCACTCCTGCCGCTCTCTCTTAGGTAAAATAGCATAGAACATGTGAAAGAGTCCTGCTTCATTATGCTGGAGCATGTAGATGAACCTGTCTCCTAATTGTGGGATGCGCTTCTGATTGCTGCCCCCTAGTACTTCTCTGCTATGATCCTTCACAATTTTGATCCAATCTTTGACTATTAAGACTTGCTCACTTCGAGAAATCTTAAATGCATTTAAGTGCAATGTAGGATGTCCTGGCCGTAAGCTAACCATTGTCATGCGACCTTTATGCTCGATCCATTGAGGCACAACTATCATCGGGAGCCCCTATTGAAGAACATCGTAGTAACATACTTAGCAATGAAGTTTAGCTTAAGAATAATGTTTGCAAATGATGCACTCATGACAAATAGTAAGAATCTTACCATCTTTCCTAAATAGGTGTGACCGTAGTTCAATATGCATGCTAGTGGTCACATGTTTTGAGTACTAATATTTTTTAGTCCAGGAAAATAATTTGTCTTGACAGTATCAAGATCCTCAAGCCATGAAACATAATGACTTATCTCCACGCAGTTTAGTTCAGCCCTGGGACAGTAGTAGGTCATGTCTACCAAGCATCGTACATGTTTGCTTGAATGGAAATAAGTTGTCAATAGAAATTAATTGTCAACTATTTTTGAATAAACAATATCGAAAACATAAATATTGGTTGAGAAACTCACATAATGGTAGAACTGGAGGCGTCTGCACATCGACCCAGATGTCGATATTACCTTCAATATCATCATCTTCTGGATGAATATCAAAGGTGATAAGCATATCATGCTCAAATGCATAAGCCTTGTATAGTGCCCTCCAATTTGAGCATTCAAAATATGTGTGCGTGTCTGCATTGCATAATTTTGCGTCGAAAGTATAACCATGGTTAGTCCTCAAGTGAACTCTCTTTACCTCCATAGTTTCCATAGGACTGAAACCAATCGTATCCAAGACAAAAATTCTTGCATGGCATGGGATACGCTAGTATAATAGTAAAAAAATAAAAGTATTAGTTGAAGCAAATAAAGCAGAAGTGATGCTTAATTACGAAAAAAGACTTGTCGTCGTGACTTACTATATCCACTTCGAAGGTCTCATCCAGCTTGATGCTGAAGCGCCTACTATCAACTAGGAAATTTCTGTCACACATGCCGCGCTTGTCTTCGCAGTATTCACACATACCGAAATACTTTTTATCTTCAGACATTTCCTATGTTCATAGTTGAAACATTAACTGAAAATTTTATAATTAATCCGAACATTTCATTTGGTTAAGAAGCATAACTAAATACCCTAGCTCTACTCATGAAATGTCATTTAATTATCTTTCTATAAAATCCAGGCCACTTGATATTTCCTACATATTCTAGCACAAGTCATGCCAAAATTCATGTAAAAATCCGGCATGACCTTTTCTAAAAAAGGACATATCGAGTGCCTGAAATTTGCCTGAACGGAAATGAATCAACACTCTGCTAAAACATAGGCCACTCGTAGGTGTAAGCTACAAACATGACCGACCACTTGAGAAAACACATATCCTATTTGAGCAACACAAGATATACATGTTTTTATCTACATCATATGAGCATTCAAACTTGATGGTCATTACATTTCAATGGTTGAAAATATGAACAAAAACATTTCAAAATATCTTATAGGACTCATATTGACATGGAGATTTTGCTGGTTTCACCTCGAGGTCGGAGGGTGTCGGTGACGGGGACGACGGCGGGGTCGATTGAGGGGTCCTTGATTTCTGCAAAAACAAAAACCCCTATAAGCTATCAACTAATCAAATTCACACGCCTTGCATAGTGGGTTCGAATTTGAGCATTCAAAATAGGAGTACTTCTCCAATTTGAGCATTCAATAAGCAAAACCAAATCGTAAAATATATAAGTATTCAAATTAGCATGCCTTAAATAAGAAAAACTAAATCATCTCTTGTTTCCGTACATCATCGAATATTATCACTAATACATCTCGAATAGTATCATACATATAACATCACTAATATAACTAAAACCCTAGCGAACGACGGGTATCGGCGTACGCGGTGGACACCCAAAGAGAAGGAACCATCATAGGATCATAGCTCCAGTGAGACCCATGAAGAACCTGCTAGGTGTTGGAGAACCTGCCCTCCAACGCAACCATGTAGCGATGGACGTGCTCGTCCTCCTCGCTGGCACGGTGACGTACCACCTCCGCGGGGTCCTCAAGCCTCTGCACCGTCACTAGCCCACCCGACCGCCACCAAAGAAGGTTCGGGTCAACGACGGGCTGGCTCCTCACCAAGCTGCGCCCCATGGTAGGTAGCGCCTCCCACTAGCAGCCTGGGGGAGCCCAGTCCTGGACATGGCCCATCTGGTCAAGCAGGTGTCCTCCGCCGAGTCGACGACAAGGATGCGGGATAGGCATCGTCGACGTCGATGTAGGATAATTTCTTTAACTAAAAAATAACAACAAATGTGACATGTTCAAAATATAACATGTCCACTTCAAAACAAATCAACCTAGAATACTGTTAAATACACCTAAAAATAAACTAGTTCTATTAATTTTCTTACTAAAAATAAACTAGTTCTATAGTAAAAATTTAATTAGACTAGTTCTATTAATTTAACTAGTTCAACTAAGCACTTACTATAAATAAAAATAAACTAGTTCTTACTAAAAATGAACTAGTTCAACTAGTTCTATTAATTTTCTTACTAATTCTATTAAACACTTACTAAAAAACAGTAGAAAAAACTACATTATACAATAGTGACAATAAAACAGAAAAAAATATAGATGGAGGGAGGAGGGGGTGGGAGG